>JACEOJ010000093.1:910201-1203014 GCA_013761285.1 Campoletis sonorensis
AGAGAGAGAGAGAGAGAGAGAGAGAGAGAGAGAGAGAGAGAGAGAGAGAGTGAGAGAGAGGAAGAAAGAGAGAGAGGATCGAAGAACCAAGCTGAAGCAGCGAGAAAAACTCGATGTTATGCAAGAATATATAGAGCGATTTGAATCTGAGCGTCGACGGAGTTACATGTAGCGGTGCTCTACGAAAATGCGAGTTAGGGGTTGCAAATCCGTACCCCTTCTTCTCTTCGATCGCTTGCCTGTCTCCCGGGGAATCAGCTAATCTTTTCCAAAGAGAGTGAGTACCGACGGTTATGTACTAACGTTCGGTCTACGTTATTAGAGGTTGTCAGTATAGTGGCATGCTAACCAATTTTACAACAAAATAATCTCGCGTTGAATTAATCCTCGATTTCCAGTTTTTAACTAAACCCTTTGATTTTTTAATTATACTCTAGTGCAGCTCCAATTGTGTAAGGTTGTAGCGAAGAAAATAGAAACATCAAACGTACTCCGTTTTCAAGATTTTATCCAACATAGAGTGCTTGTCGAAATCCTAGAGATTGCGTGGCCAGTTTTTGAAAAAAAAAAACGCAATTTCGTTGACTTATCTCCGAGACGATGCGTCATCAGAATTTAATCCTAACCACGTCGTTCGTATGAGCGATGCACTGCTTTAATTTTTTTGATATTACACTATTTTTTGAATGCTACACTATTTCATTTATTGAAGAAATATATTGTGGTGCTAAAAAATCAGGTTATCTTTGACCCAGTGTGGGGTCCGTGAGCACAAATGTATGTGTTCAGAGGTCATTTCGTAAACTGCAAGACTGAAAACCTGAGAATACAACTGAGGATATCTGCTAGTTGAGCTAGGGATCGATGAGGTTATCATTTACGCTTTTCTCTCGCGTGATATACTCGAATTGCGAATAAACGTACCAGGGCACAGGATAATATATTCATTAGGGGGACTCGTTACGAGGAAGCGGCGGTGTTCAAGCGTGTGGACGATCGCCCATAGAGCATCCAGAAAAGGAGGTGTGCGAAAGCAAAAGAGATAGATAGCAAAGTACGCATAGCAAAAAGAAAAAATGAAGGAGAGACTTCTGGGGGGAAAGGGCGACGGTTGAAGGTTTCTTCGTCTTACTTCAACTTCGTGGTTATTAGAGCATGAGCACCTCGACCTCGTAAAATATCCCAGATGTAATATAGTGCGAAAGGATCTTGGCTTCTCGGGCTCTCGTCCTTCGCGTTCTTCTCATCCCCTTTCTCCTCGGTTCATCTCACTTTATCGTTGCCGCGAGCTTTAAGATGAGAGCGAAGCGACGCGGGACCGGGACCGGAAGAAGTGGAACTACGATGGGAAGGAACGGAACGTTGTATGTGTAAACTCACGTGTATAGAGAGTGTTAGACGTCCCTGTAGTCGTTTATGTATGTAACTACGTGGATAAATATATCTATACATGCATTCGTTCTATGCCATACGAGAGGCATCTTCAAAGGTGAAGGTACTCGGCGACATCGAATAATTTAGCGGCCGGATGGTAGGACACGTAAGAGACATTCCGATAAAAGTTGCATGCAGAGGCAACGCTTGCAATATTGATTGCCGAAACGTGTTACACTGTTGAGCAAGTGGCCGGACCACCTCTGCACCCTCTTTGACATATCTCCGCCCCCTCCCCCGCCCCCATATCCTTATTTTCTTCGTCTTTGACTTTTAATACCACACTGTGAAATTTTTCAAAACGACTCACACTTTTTCAATAATGTTTCAAGGCTTTCAAGCTTGGACAATACAACGTACGATGAGGAATCTGAGTTAAATGAGACCATTTATGCAGGTTCAGCGTGGAGGCTTATTTCGAAATTTTAATTTGAAGCATCAAGCGTTTAAATATTTCCGAAAAAATCATGGTGCGACGTTTCTCATCACACTGAACTTTTCATTTTCTGTGGAAACATGTTGAAATTAGAAAACCCAAAGAACGAAATATCGAAATCCATGTAATATTTTGTCGTAATACTATTTGGAAGCTAGAAAAGAGCTTTGTGGAACACTTCACGACAAGTTTCTATAAATACAAACATGAGAGAATAGTCGTTTTAATGATCGCGGAGACAAAATATTGCAGAAAACGAGAAAGACGTAAATAAGGAGATGGAAAATGTCTCAAGTCCTTGAATATTTAATGTCGTATGTGGCTAAATTTTTTTTTTTTTTTTAATACAATTTTATTCTTTACGTTGTGAGGAATGTTTGCTCAGAATTTCAACTCTGGTGCTCCATATTTATCTGCACTCTATACTCGAAATTTTGAAAGCGTTGTTCTTGAAATAAGGAGTAAACCGATCGACTTTAAATTTTAATGACACACAGATTCTACACCCTTTGAACGTTCGAGCAACAAAAAGAGCGATGCATCATATATTTTTTCACACAAAAAACTCTGGTAATTTTTCGAACAAGATCTATCTTTGACCTTTGATGATTGGTCAAACGACAACTATACTATGTGCACAAACTAAAATGCCTTTTGATATTTTTATATCAGACCACCATCCAGTGGTGAGAAATCGTAAACTAAAAAACTAAAAATCATAAATTTTTATTCAACTCCGCTCTCAGTGAAAACGATTCCCAAAATATACCATAAAACTTTTCTACAGAAATTCGTATTGTTTATTAATTAATGTCATTCGTAATAGGTTTTTTATTAGTGCATCTCCGCGGGGAGTTGATAGAATGGGTCGTAGAGCCAGAGGATAAAATTTTGCCGGAAATGTTGGGAGTGTGAGACTCGAATCGATACATTTCTCGAAGTGCCACAATAAATACAATATGTATGTTTATATCGTATGCGAAATACGATGCCTCGCCTACCCTGTCACTTAAAACCAACCACTTTGCAAACAATCTGTATATGCATGAGCCATGACCTGGGGCAGCATAGACGGCGATTAATAGCCGGAGTGTCACAGAGCTCCGCAGCTGTGCACCGTTGCATCCTAATGCGCGAGTTGCATGTCTCTTTGGGTTCGGTTGTATGGACGTTAGGTCAGAACGTTGACGATGTGACCTCTTCCAAATACAGATATATATACAGATATTTGCATAATGATGATACATGCTGTATAATAAAGTAGAAAAGTTTTCAGCTCTTCAGTATAGTATAATTATCCACTCCAAATATTCCCCATAGTGAGAAATTCAATCTTTATGGATAAAATGAATTTGCAAACATTTTTTTCATTATTATTTTATTATCCATAGCTCGACGAACTTTCCTGAAAAATTGAATCTCCATGTATTCAACATTGGAAAATATTGATGCAGTGGTCAGGATTGAAATGACTGTGTTGATGTTTTTGAGTATGCAGTTCGAGAATAGTTTCTGGATAAATTCCGAAAATTCAGACACGTTCAAAAGTAAACTCTTGGAATCATTTCTTATCAAAACTCTGCAGTAGAAAAGTTGTGGATTCATTCCGTAAAATGTGAATAAGAATCTTACAAGATAGAAGTTTAACACGTGGTTTCACAAAAGTGCTTGAAATGTGTTCGCGAAATTTGGAAAATTCTATAAAAAAAACGCTTTGGCGAGACTATCACCTCGAATGTTTAATATTTTAACTATTGTTGCATGTAACCTCGCGGGTGTGTACAACCTATCGCTTCGACCTTACGTTTTACCCCGACTTCCCTAACTTTCATGTTCCTATGAGACCCCTGAAGGGTTTTGCCTACAGACACTCTCTTCCGATGCATTACTGTCTCGCATTTGGACGAGGGCAAGGAGAATTTTTACTGAGTTGCAGTTGGTTAGCACCATCCGAAACTCAGAAAAACTGCCTCCCGCGCTCAGTGATCGATACGCGCATCCAACTGGCCTCGCCTGAGGCTGCTGAACTTCGGTAATCGCCACAGCCACACACCGACCGGGGATCGATCGCTGATGGTTGAGTCCCCAATATCTTACATCATTTGTTGGGAAAATCTCTCAAGACACTTTGAAGAAAACAATGAAAACTTTTCATACCGAATCCTGCAGCGTGAATATATATTTTTTTATTTACACGCATTCGTCTCCACGTTTTTCTGGTTTTTCCGCGTAGATATGGAGAAAAAGTATGAAATAACGTACCTTTTCGATGACTGCGACTCTAGTAAAAAGGGGTTGCCAATAAGCCGTTTTCGTGAGATCGATAACTGCCTGAAAATGTATATACATATGTCTGCCTAAAAGTATACAGGTATAAATCGGGCTTGGGAGTCTATAAGCGACGTAAGCAAGGAGTAGATCGTCGAGACAGGATGATTGCGTGGAAACCTTAAGGAGAACGCAGCCTCTTCAGAGTCACTCGACGTCAGCATTTTTTACCAACACCATGAGTGTACTCTTTATAAGCCGATTTTTCTTACGAAACTCCTGGATGACAAGAATATTCTCTCCCTTTCTCTTATCCTTTCGCTATGACTTCACAGTTCAGCATTTGTCGCGTCCATTATTAAAGGTGAACAAAATACAAGTTAAAATGCTGAATTGTATATTTATACAAAACCATTTTTCCATATCACAAAAGTGTTAATGGTACTCGAGGGCGTGACGAACGGAAGCTTCATTGGTTTTCGTGCTTTTTTTTCATCCGACGCGCGTTTTCACCGTCTCACTAAATTACTGAATATTGTTTACGGAAGGTGATGATTTAGTTAAAGTACAATTACACGAGAACGCAATTACGAAGCATGAGAAACTCCGTATCAACTATTAATATCGCATCAAGCGTTGTTTCAATTGTTTCGACGCTCTGTCGCTAAAAGTTTTCTCTTAACTCCGTTAATAATAATGTTGTAGAGACGAGATGATTTTAATTCACGAATATATTACGCAACGAGGACTTCGCAGCGTTAAAGTAGCCGCCCAGCAAAGGAGTTTAAATGCAGGTAGGACAATCGCGCTACAACAGAGTTTAACAGAGTTCTTGGAACTGAAACGTGCGTTCAAGAAGAGAAGCAATGAGCGAGTGAGGGTCCGTTTAAAGAGACACTACTGTATCGCGTACAATTTACTAGCTCCTCGAACTTTCGCGAAACTTATTGCCGGGCAGCTATCCAAGTTCCTCTCAACTAGTTAACATTTTGTCTGTATTATATTCCATTCAACGTTGTGTGGCGACACAGTTCGTCGCAGATTCTCGCCCGATTACCCGCATAAAAAAGCTCGTTCTGTCAATGTTAAGCATTCACACAAAGAGCTGTTTCCAATCAGCAAAACTATTGAAATTTGTCGAAAATGAACAGAAGTCGTTGCAAAAGAACAAATCATCCTGTATCAATAATTTATTTTTCACACAAAGAAGTCTTGTCGAATCACTCAGACGGAAAAAACGGTTCCGGATCGCATGGCGAACAAATAATCCCAGTTTCATGTTCCGAATCTTTTATCTACAAATTGAGATTGAGTTTATTATTCCGATTTACTTACCCAATTGTGCATTGATTTTTCGGGGGATGAAAACATTGAAATTCTATCCGTTCGCCTGTGTCCTTTTCTTTGTAATAAAAACATTTGAATCACTGAAAACCAAAGTGAAGTAGTAGGGAAATCCAATATATCGAAGCCTTCGAAGGATCTATGAATTCTTACGTTATTGCAGCTTTCAAAAGGTGTATGAAAGTTTTAATATTTTCCAGTTTTACTAAACCGACTTTGAATAAGATCAAAAGTTTAGAGGTGAAAATGGCATGCGAAATAATGAATGTTTCTTCACGGGACGTAAGAGAATCATAAACTGTTTTTAAATACTCGCTATTTTGGACAAATCGATGTAATAAAGTCATACAGTCATAAAGCTTCATATTTTTCCGCGGTTTATCATATTTATCTATACGAGTTCACGGTGTTGCTTAGAATTTCTCAGATTTTCTGAAGTCTTGAAATATCGCAATTCTACTCTTTATAGAACATTTTCCCTGTTTCCCCCTCGTTTATTTTGTCGTATTATTCATGTTCTCAACGAGAGAAAAATTTGTACATGCTCTGAACTGTACTTGAATGTTAGGCTTGTCCATACGGTAATACTATATTTTTTTATGCATAAACGACAACCGGGTGCACCGGTTGATCCGCGACTTTCGTCATTCTGAGTATTTAGAATGTGACTTGCGAGAAAAAAACGAGAGAACAAAGAAAGAGGCCAGTGGGAACGGTACGTACAAAAAAAAGGATGAAATACATGCGGAGCGCGTGTAGCCGAGGTGACACGGTTATTACTCTTCAGAGACCTGCTGGGAGTGAACCTGCTTTTGATTTATCGCGATGCAATTTACATTATATATGGGGTATTTTTTTTTTTATCGCTTGAACCAAACGTACAATGATTGTCAATGAAAGTGTTAAAGAAGAATGTGGTGAAATAACGAGAATTGTTAAGGTTGAGCCACCTCTTAAATGTTTACTTAGAGCGACGACAAATTCGCATGATTATCAAGTTTTTCGGTTGAGATAACGAAATTTATATTCGAATGATGATTTTTCTTCAACCTGTTGAAATGATGCACTTAAACAAAGAAAATTCATTCCATTTTCATCGGAAAATAAAAAATAAAAAAATAACTCCGATTATTTAGCGTTGATTTTAAATGAATGCTAAGGTACGAGCTTTCGCTTTGACGAAGAATGTTTCTCGTATGTGGCTCGCCTTCGATCCCCGAGAAGTCGACCCCGTGGAATGAAGGAATTAATACGCGAGGGGCTGTGGCTATTGTCCCAGACTCGACCGAGTTGTCGTGGCTTACGACTTTCAAGCACGCGGCCCTGACATGACCTGGCCAACAATTTCCATTAACCAACCGTTTCATTAGTATACACACGAGCCTTCTCGTATACGATGTACGATTCACTCACGATTCAGTGACTGATTATTTTCATTATTTATATTTATTAAACGAAAAAAAAAATTATATTTTGCATTTCCCAGATAACTACGCAGTAAACGCACATAGAAACTTTTCGTAACTTTGACATCAAAGTTGCAAAAATTAGAAATCGACAAAAGGTGTTCTGTCCTTTCAACCCCTGACTCATTCTGTTGAAAACGCGATTTTTTTTGCGATGCAAAATATTTTGTTGCTTGTATTCAACTAAATAATCGTCCTTTCCAACGGAACGTTTTTCTCAGTGCACAAAAGCATTGAATATCATTCAAGAATTTGCTACATTTGTCAGACATAGCTAATCATCGCATTCGTTAATCCGGCGAGTAATCACGATGAATATATCAATTGAGATTGGAACTAAGTTACAGCAGAGCAAACAATCCTAGTTAAATCAAGGGACAAGTGAGGACAAATCGAGAAATAAAAGAGAACGATTAAACACGAGGGGGTTAAAAAGGAGGTTTACTGTCGAAAAAGCTTAACCTTGAATTACAGAGCGCTTCGATTGAATCGAAGCGGCGCAATTATGTTCTCACAGTAACGTTTCCAGTGTGAATAAGCGTTAATCTCCTGTAATTGGTTCCCCAAGGTAAATGCCAAATTGGTTAAAAAAAGAATGAAAAAAAAGAGTCAGGAGATAGAAAAAGATAAAACGACCGAGAACGAGAGAAGCAAAAAAAAGTGGTGAAAGAGGCGAGGAATGAATAGAAAATCGATTCTCGAGGCCCCTTCAGCTATCTTGAAGCTTCTGCCTACGATCGACTCCCCATCCTCCTATTAGCACTTCGATATCTGCCATCGAGTTTTCGCGAGCTTGCGCAACCCTCTGCAGTAGTCTTTTCCTCTCTTTCTCTCTCTCTCTCTTTCTCTCTCCCTCGTTTACTTTCTACAACCATCTCATTCTACCCTTTTCTTCCTCGCTTTCATTCTATCGGAGCGCAATCGTGGTCTTGGAAAATCTACATTTGCTTCGACAATTGTAGTCCGTCGATTACATTCAATAGGTTTACCTTCATCATTCTGAGACTCAATGACTACATCTTTTTTCTTCTTGTACATTATAGAAAAAGAAATATAACGAGAGGATTTCGCGTAGGCAATAATAGGGAAACGAGGGAAACAATAGATTCGCTTATGTGTCTTCATCTATGGAATAAAAGACTCGAAATTGTAAACTTTGCCCTACAACATAGACATTTGACTGCAACCTGAAACCTATCGGACCTATCGGATGAAAATTCTGAAAAAATTAATGACTTTTTATGTGCACAGATTATATATATTCTCTGTTAATAATATAACAACGAATATCAACAAGAACAATCATGATAGACATGATAATAATAATAATACCAATAATAATAACGCTGTTCAGAGATGATAATAATAGAATTGGAATCAAAATGCGATAAGGGCCATTGATGGATTGCATGGATTTATTCAACTATTTGACGCGCCCTGATTTCAATGAGTTTTACCGGGAGTCACTGGATCATAAAGGTTCACCACTCCAATTTTTTGCGTCCTTCGGATTCGGTTCGGTTTTATGTAAGCCATCGAGCAGGTTTTGACACCTATTTTCCTGGATGCAATTCGATTACTGATTTAATGGTTTTATGTACACGTCTGTAGAAAAAATTGGAGCACGTGATGAAACCACACGCACCGATGACTCTTGATCAACCTTGATATTTATTCGAGCCCGAATATTCGTTGTCAAACAAACCCTCTTAACACAAATCTGTTGGTTGGTAAGGATCCAAAGAAAAAAGCCTTCGGTTTTACTAAAGCGGGAAATCAAGGATTATACGGTACATGAGAACTTGCGCAAGGTGGACGATTTCGATGCTGTTTAAAGTATGCACATGTGGAAAATCGATAAAATTTACGATATAGGATTATTGAACCATCTTAAATTGAGTACGCAAGCAAGAATCGCACGAAAAATTTGACGAAATAAAAATCTTTAGAACAATGCCATTACTCAGAGTTGTGGTAGATTCGATTTAATTCAGTGAGCCACTGCCTCCACCAATTTCGTGGAATTTATTCAAATTAATTTCAAGAAAGAAGGGAAGAGATGGAGTGGGTGAAAAAATGAAATGCACGTTATGTGTAGAGGGGCTCTCCTGCAAATCGTCTATCCGGGCCTCGAGCAATCACGTCACGACGTCACCGCACTTTGCTTTATCCCATGCCACGAAGGAATACCGTTTCGTCGTCCCTCGGACGAGAAAAGACGACGACAACGATGAAGAAGAGAATACGATGGGAGGAAGTCTAGAGCAGAAGCTAATGTGACGTCCGGGGATAATGGAATTTGCAAGTCACCTTAGACACTTCACTTTCCTTTGAATCCGTCGCTAACACGATGTGGAGTTCTTGTGTGGTGTTTAAATAACTGGATCTTAAAGCTCACATATTCTGTACAGACTTTAATATCAGTTGATGTAGTGAGGGTTTTAGTGTATAAACGTACACGGATCCTTGTATTTAACCTACAGGTTTTTTTTTTTTGTTTTCGAAGATCAATATCAACATTTATCCCCTCAATTCTCTTGGACCCTAGTATAAAGCGACCCGGCGAATAGTTCACTCCATCTTCGCTCGTCTCCTTCACACCGCCCTTATCGCTTGTACTTCTCTCCTCAACAACACCCCTTGTTAGCCCAGGCGATATTAATATGAAGAAGTGGGGCAATAACGCGCCTCTTGCCTTGTCACCTACTCAAATCTTTTCCTAATTTCCTCTACACAACTCGAGTCAAAACCATAATCCACGAGCACAACCACATTTTTATAAATGTACGTGATTTACGGCTTCTGCTTAACTCCAACAGAATCAAGTGTATTTCTGTAGTCGTATTTGGGGCCACCTTCCAGCCGTGAAAAGGAATCTTTCTGGTCAATGATCTTCTACAGAGTTCCTGTCGGGGAAAAACGCCTGATACATTCATTCACTTATACTTCTGGGCTCTCTCAACTACTTATCAATCGATTGGTCTCAACTTCTATGAAGAACCGGTAAAATTGGTTTCCTCCTCAATTATAGAAAATCATAGATTTTCAATTATGCATAGGCTTTCCGAATTGACGCACAGATTCGCCAATTCAATTTGAACGGCACACACTCACATTCACTCGTTTTCCATTCACGCAATAACTTTAAATGGTGCAAATTGTCGAGGATTAATGTTGTCGAAAGTTCAACAGATTTGCAATCGTCGAGTCGTCCATTAATCATCACGAAAGTGGTTAACCACTCAGACACCTCTATATTCCTAAACTGTCTCATTCCTCCTAAAGGCTTTCTCTGCTTGTGGGTTAACTAGTTAGCTGGTCCCAGGTGCAAGAATTCTACGCGCCATTCCACTGGTGCGACTATCACCGTTCAAACTTTCCATCTCTCTCTCTCTCTCTCTCTCTCTCTCTCTTTCCCTCTCGCTCTGTGGTTCATCCCTCGACTTCCACTTAGAGAGCCATCAATACATGTACATACATATACCATATACCATAATGTTTTATCCTCAAGAGGGGGTGACGTGATTGTAAGAGTTTCTAGGTGATTTGCACCCTAGTCGGCGAACCCATTCAATTTCGTTCGCCGCACTTTGAGCAGTATGATTTTTGACGTACTACCAACGATTAACCCACACTGTCTCCTTTTATGATGTACGTACTTATCTCTCACTGACTCGCCTTCTTCCCGCTCGGATGCTCTACCGCTCTTAAGCGTTCACGTGCATGCACAACTTTATTTCAACAGGCTTATTCGCATATTCCAATTTTGTTCACGGATCACGCGCTCGTGTTAAGGTATTATGTAGCATACTGCGATGCTCTGGAAACATATTACAACTCCCGAAGGAAGTAGCAGCCATAAGAATGTAAGCACAATAACTCTACGGAGGTCCTTATGACGGACATCCTGAAAAGGTACTTTGCATTTTTCAATCCGTGCGAAGTTGCAAGAACTCGGAATGCAATTTTTGGCTCTTCTTCAATAAAATTGCTTTTTCAAATTTAACGAATACAGAAAACAGATATTATTTTTTGCAAGACCTTGTAGTTTTCCGATCACGGTTACATTTTATCTCGATTACTTCCATCTCTTTTGTTATTTTCCTGGCACGCTTTTGTTTATTCCCAAATGTGCGTATAATAAATACCATTGTTGAACTTGCCTGTGAAGTTAATGAATGTCAGCTATTTTATAATTGTCACTGAATGCAGAATCAACGTGCGACATCAGATCATTGTGAGTTGTAAGCAGTTTGCCTGTGTCTTTTGCTAATCTTTTTTTTTTTTAAGATTGAACAAACGTCTTAAATCGATTCATACTTCCGTTGAATTTATGAACAACTAAGCTTAGTTGCATTATTTAAATATTCTGGGCATATTTGCAATATGTTCTGTCTTCAGAGGCAAACTTCCATTTTTCTCGAGGTACGTCCAACTGAAAGTTTTCATACGATTAAACGATCTTATTCCACAGTAGAGCCTTGTGGAAGTTGTTAAACATTCATTTTCTATCAGCCAGAGTTAAGACGTTATTGGTTTGGCATAAATCGACTAACGAAAAGATTTACTGAAATGTCAAGAAAGTTTGGCCGTAAAGGCAGTGATGATCTCGCTTGCATGCTCGAGTGCGTTGACCCGCAAACAAGAAACATTTGAATTTAATATCTCTCTGCATTATCTACAAACTTCTTAAGGTACAATTGTCGAAGCATAACGTGTGGATGAAGGAAGCTGAGAATCAAGAACATAAAATGGAATAAGGAAGAAGCACGGTTGGTTGAAAGGGAGCGTAGCTAAGTTTCATTGCTCTCTTGGGTTAAGTACGTATCCCTCGTTGTCGTCGGAGCCTCTTCAACGTGCATATATTCTTCTTTTACAACTATGCAACCTGGCAAGCCCCCGTAATTACCCGACATTATACTTGCGTTCCTTCAATAATACTCCGGTATGCAGAGATGCAACTATCTACGCTGACGTAGGATCCAGAAGAGCTACGACTATTCTGACAAAGCGTGTTTGCAGCATACCTCTGGGACTTGAATCTCTCTGTCTTTTTCTCTCTCTCTCTCTCTCTCTCTTTAACTTACTTTAACCCGTTGGAACATTACCGAGCTTTGGTATCGCATGCTACTGCAACTTTCCAAGGAGGATCCCTTCTCGTCGTATTACTCCCGCTTACCTGGAAAGGGCCCGCGAATTTCTTTATGTATATATTCGATGCAACTCAAGATTTGGAAGAATAGGCGAAAGAACCCACCCTCATAGAACTAACTTGCCTTGTTTCTCCTGGACAAATACACAGCTCATATATGATACACAGTTGTAAGTTGCTGCATATGCATAATCCAATATAAACTGCGTTTGTTCGTCGTCTTTTCACGCATCAACTTTGCCAAGCTTTCATACTCCTCGGCTTACCTCCTCAGTTACCTCTTCACTAACAAGGAGATAATAATTTGCATTTTGCGTGGGATAAGTGCTTTCATGAGGAAAATAAAATGAGAAGATGACTGTTTGTTCTTGATCCATACAGTGATTTGGTCCGTGGATACTTGAAGAACTTTTCCGCAGGAACCAATTTAGCTTTTTCTCTGTGTGAGCAGTTTTACTAAAAGTGATTGTAATAAAACAAAGCCATTGGTGGAGAATCGTGAATGAATTGTATTACAAAGGAAGAGTCCCGTTCCTAGTAAGCTCTTAACTCTAAGGGTTGCCAAGAAAAATTCTAAAAAGCTGTTAAAATCCTGCCAAACTGTAGGTATTTTCCGAGAAAGCAAGAAACCACATTTCTGGTACCTGCGAAACAAGAGCGTGGATTTTATTGCTAGAGACCTTTCCCCAGTGTGTTCTGTAGCGTGTCGACCATCGTAGACGGGAGTTGTGTTTCGGAGCATAGGAGTGAAAAGCCGAGACGGTCCCGGGGGTTCTGGCGAAATGGAATTAGAGCAATTCTGTCGGTTCTTCGTTTCCTCTCTTGCCGCACATTCCCCTGGTCGTCTAATGGTAATTAATGTACTCGGTGAAGTGACTATACCTCCCGTATAGAAGAGCAGGGAGGTAGAGAGCAGATAGCAAGAATTCACGAGAGCTGTATAGCGGCGGACGACAACATCGAGAACCATGTGCAAAATAAAGGAAGAAGAAACTTCAAGTGTCTTCTTGTTCGACGATCGAGGCTACCAACCGAGCTATATATTCTGGGCAGATTCATTAGATTCGGGTGTACATCCGAAGTGATGAACGTATATTGTTTGCACTAATTTCTTACCAAGTTTGATGGCCATTGGCTGGAGAATTCGAGCTGCGTTCGAGGAGTAGAATTTTTGATGCAATAAGACTCCAACATAAACGGCAGCCATCGAACGCATAAATTCTCCACTCGTTGCCTACATTTAGGGAGTGTTGGGTAGACACGGCTGGTGAGCAATCCTGGCCAGCTTAATTCCTTGTCGGTGGCGCATATTTGGATTTTGAAAAAGTTAAAATTTGGGCATTATGATCATAAACTCTTGAAATTCACCTGTCAAAGGGGGCATAGAAAAATCAAATTTTTTCAGACGGTCTTCACCTGTTTTACTACGATCGTTAGTGTGCCCATTGAATCACATGTATCGGCGGCTTGCTCTTTTAAACAATGGAAGGCTGATTGAATCAGCTTTCAAGTATAGGTGGAGGGATTTCTGACCCGGTTGACCGGATCCAGTATATGGGGCTCACACCATTCTGCTCAATTTTCAAGTGCAAGTGTAACGTTGACTGCCATACAATGTTGAATGGTCATTGGATGAGCGCACTCGATATTCCAGGCTCGAATATGCGGAACATGTTCACCACACACGTATGCCACCGCAAAAAATACTGTTGGTTTTCCGCTGGCCTTTGACTATCTCTGCTCTTTGAGCTCACCCATGAGCAGTATTATGTATGCAGTTTATAAATATACCTTCATCTATGAATTCTCGTAGACACATTTGATGAAAACCTACGTAAGATTGATTGAAATAATCGATATTAGTTTTTGTTAAAACCATCATGGAATTTTTTGCTCGAAATCATTAGACAAACATATCGAGTTTCGATGTCAAAAGTTGTGGCTGTTTGTCATTATTATTTTTGATAAATAACTATGAACATTATAACTTATTATGAAATCAAGCCCAAGCTCTTCTTTTTAAAATAGAAGAACGACTTCTGATGCTCTGTATATATGGACGTTTTACTAATGTACGTCACTACCGAAACTTCTATCTCTATTGGCAGAGAACACGCTCCGCCCGAAGCGGAATATCTACTTACGAAATCCCCCGGGCATCGTTTATCTCTTATGGAGCAAAACCCGATGTGAATACGTGTAAGTCGACACCTCAGTGTAGACTTCCTCATATTTCGTTGCCGGAATCGTTCTTAGAAGCTACATCATGTCAACTTATCTCACATCGGCTTCTCTGGGGTACAACTAAAATGAAAGGCGATCGAACAGTACAAAATTATATTGTATCTAATTTGTGTATCATCGCTCATTATTCGCGACATAATGGTTTGTCGACATTTGGTTCAATAGCTCCTGCGCGTGGCGCCTTCAGTATATTTTTAAAAATATGTCTTCGGAAAAACGGTTTTATCGTCTCGTCGTTGCGTCATTTCGACTTTTAATCGCTAAGAAGCAGCTATTTCACGGTCTGTCAGTCTCCCGCATTTTGTATAATTCATTTTTCTCCATTCACACTAACAATTAAAAAAAATCAACGGATTTTCTTCAAGTTCTACCTGGAATTTTCATGTAAAACCCTTCTTTGTATCTTATAGTGAAAAAAATGATATTTTATTTATAGAAAAAATCAAATAAATTGACTAATTTCTAGGAAAATCAAAGAGAAAATGTCTAATGAATGAAAAAATCTAAACAGTTGCTGCAGTCATGAATGCTCATTTGATAATGCACAATATACTGATGACGACTGAATCGATTAAGAGATATTGTGTACTACGTACCAAGTAAGGTCATTGGGTTAGTCTCCGAGTCGTACGGATATCGTTCGCGTGAGCCAACATCGTGTGCTATGATAGATCTACTCAGAGTTAGTAAGCTTGGCATAAATGCCTGGCTGTACGGTTGATTGAAATTTATGTTTCAATTCATAGTCAAACTGGAAAGATTCTGGAGGACGTGTTTAAGCAAACAATTCTGCGGGATGGGGTGAGTTTTGTGCTTTACAGTTAAATGGATATAGTTTATAAATAAAGGGACTTACTCAACGTAACGGACATGACGAGAATTGGCGATTTACTTTTTTCTTTTCCACTCTATGAAATCTAATAATCTGCAATCTTAAATTTTTTTACTCCATTTCAAATCATTTTTAAGACTCGAATTTTCCTCCATTTCAAATCATTTTTAAGACTCGAAAATGGTGCCAAAAATCACATTGTAAATTATTATAAATCAGTATGAAAAACTTGCACTTAATGTTTCGACTAAGCGCACAGTTTTGAATGAAATCATTTCAAGTATTCTAACCAGAAAGTGTACTTGATATTTATTTCAAATATTTCAACCGAGGTGTATAATCGACGTGGGTGATTTTGCTGAATTCTTTATCTACAAAATGAAGTACCGTGGTCCAGTGAAATTGATGCTCAGTCCCGCTTTCTCGCCAGGCAGTTGGTTTTCGAAGCAATGAAAGTCCCGGGATTTTGTAAAAAAAAAAAAAAAAAAAAACTAAGCCAAAAGAGTGCCACACCCATGACACTGCGGCACTAGTGCCATTCGTGACATGCGAACGAGCTCGTCGACGCTGACGATATATCGTGATTTAGGTTTGGGAAAAAAAAAAAAATAACAAAAATAACAAATGAACAAACAAAAAACGCGGAAGGATAAAATGCGATGCAAGTGCTGGACGAAACACGATGAAATAGAGCGATATATAGGTGAACGTAAACGAAGCCTTCGCACTGTCGTCCACTCTTTTGTGGATTACGATGCAAAAGCGGAAAACAGGCGGAGGAGGACGGGTCAGGAAACAGAGGTGGAATACGAAAAACGGATGCAGGCACAACCGAGGGACGAGTAGCGCGTCGCAAACGAGCGACAGAAATATGGCGCAACTCTCGATAAATTCTCATCGAAATGGATGTACGACGGATCATGAAATACGACGAGGTCGTAAACAAATTATATTCAGTGATTTTGATACGAAAGCCAAATTTACGAGCAATCTAGTGCGTTGTCGTTGCAACTCTCTGCGATCTATTGTACTATTGACGTTGCTCTTTTAAGCCACTCCACTTGCATTGAACTCGCTGTTCACATCAATAACAAACAACAAAATCATTCCAAAGTACAACTGACTCTTAAGGACGAAATATTCTTCCTAAAAGTCTTAAGGATTCTCGAAAGCCGTAGCTAGAAACTTGCATGAATCGGCTTCAGTGTCACCGTTTTATTAAAGTGGAACGGAACCAATCTCAATTCTTCAAATTCTTTCAATTATTCTACCAAAACGATAATTTGATATCAAAATACCAAGTTTTTTTTGCAGTATTGTAACTATTTAGCAACAGGAGAAATATATTTGTTTTGAAGATACGAAAGTGCTAAAGTCATTGAGCTGTTGGTGCGGCGTAGATTTCTCTAGTGTTTTCCAGGACGCCGTTAAACTTCAGTCTTGTAAAAAAAAAAACGTTCTGATCAAGATCACGCGCGTAGTACGATAATTAATTCCAGGTAAGCGTTTATCGATAATGAAATTAGCGATACGATCAAGCTCATTTAACTCGTGACAGCGGGAGTTATGCATTGCTTTAATCCTTGCTTAATCGCTCGGTCCCACGTCAACGTAGGTGTCTACAAAGCTGACACTATTTTTTTCTTTTTTTTTTTGCCTCGCCCACTCGAAACTCGAGTGCGAAAGAGTTTAGCTCGTTGTTTTAAAGTTGGGAGATGCCAAATGCCATTATTTGAACATAGAGTACCATTTTTGGAACGTGACGAATGTACAGTTTTTGCCAAAAGCATATTACTTTTTTAATAGTACGACATATTTTCTTTTGCAACGTTATTAGGTTATTGGAAAATTTATTCGGATAAAATTTTGTTTCACAATTAAGCCATGTACAGATCCGCTTCGATCGAGTTTTGAGGACTGCAGCAATTTTCTTGAGAATGTATTTCACTAACTGATCGACATGCGAACTCAGGATTTTGTTTTTATTCAGCCTGTAGAATTTGTATCAAATTTTTATCAAAGTGACCAGTTTTTAATTTTACCCTATTTTTTGCGCCTTCAGGTGTATGTACTCTCTTAGGTCTTTAATTTGAATGAAGTAGAATGAAGTGAATGCTTTTGCAATTAAAGTTTCTTCCATATTTTTCAGCGAATCCTCGTGGTCAGCTGGTAGAAGTGTTTCTAAGCATAAATCTTTTGACTGTTGCTACAGATCAACGACACATGTTTTAAAGATGTATGCCAAAAATAAATTTGCATTGGATTCACATTCAAGAGCCTCGTGAAATTGCCAATCGAAATGAACCCGCGAATTTCTTCAATTCGCATAAGAAAAAAAAATAATAATAACATAGCATATTGATTGATAAGAAGAGCCTGGGGTTAAAAGAGAACGAATGAGAATTCTCTAGGGTCCGATGTACGGGGGAAAGAAAACGTTGCGAATCAGATCGGCGAGTTCTCGAGATCGTTGTCGCGATGGGCTCAAGCTAAATTGATGCGGTCCCGTTGGACATAAATTTCAATCAACGTGTTGTGAACGTACGGGAGTATAGAGTCGATGCCACCCGGGATGAGTGTACAGGGCAAAATCGTTCTCTGCTACCCCCGGCATTGCGATGTACCAGTCGAAGGCATCGCTACGCCCACCCTCGATCGACATCAGAGCAGTAAAAGCAGAGCTTCGACTATTTATTGCCACCCTGATCCCCGCGGTTGTGAGTCGATTGAAAATCTCCCCTCAATTTTTTCTCCCTTCTCTTTGTTTATTCTCCTTTATTCTCTCACAACGGAAATTCCCAGTTTGAACGGAGCTCAGACCTCGATCCATTTTAATTATACATTTTAAACCCGGCGATTCTCGGCCTCAAACCTTTTTAAAACCTGCGTATTTTTAATTCGTCTCGAATTTAATCGTGTTAATTGAATATAACACAACAACACTTCCACTTGGTGAACTATTATTTTTTCCTTTTTCTACCTCTGAATAAAAAAATGTACATTAACCAGAAACACTGAAAATTTCATGTTAAATTTACTTCTCATTATTCATCTACCAAACATAACTACGAGTGCGGCCCTATTGACAAAGTGAACAAGTAAAAAACTTCAATTAACAAAAATGAAGCCATGGCCCGATGTTGAATTCTGCAGAAGTTTTGCAGTGATTAAATAAAGGACTAACGAACGGTATGAAAGTTTTTAGATCAAGAACAGCTAAACTTTGTGATAGAAAGTGCACAATAACTGTTTTTCTATTAAGGCTTCGGGGCTCAAAGATTCGAAAACAAAAACCAACGTACATTAGCTGTAAGTGAGTAAAATTAAGATCGCCTCTCCCGGGAATAAACTCTCATACAAGATATTTCGAGTAAGAGTGGGCTTTTGGATATTTTGCTGAGCCACTATCATCCACGGTCTCATTATTCTGAGAAAGTTTGATTAGGTGGGTGCATGTTTCAAAGTCTGAATATAAGGAGGAGCGAGCTTAGAGTTATCCAAACTTCTTAAAGGTTGAGGAAAGGGTTTGGAGGACTCTGTCGCTCATTAATGGACCGCTGCTTCGATGGCCAGGCAAATCTACGATCTCGTTTCAAAACTAACTTCGTGAAGAAGCTGTATAGACAGACAGTCGGAGCGTTGTTAACGCAGCAAAATTTAGCTAAACGTTCTCTGGCAGCATTACAAGCATCGAGTTACATTTAAGTTGAAAATATATATATTTATACACTGCGTACATACTGCAACACGAGACTTCTAGTCATGAGTGTTCCTAATTACTGTGCCCACAAGAGTAAACGTTAAGCAACAGTGTCGTAACTTGTTTTCCAATTAATATGATTAAAACGAACTTATCAAACATTAAATTCCGTTAATTGCCGGATATCTCATTCATTAAAAAAAACCTCTAATCAAGTTATGAATATTCATCCAAAAGTTGAAACATTTGCTAAAATTATGACGAAAAAAACTTTTTCACTCACCTTTTCATTCGAAACCTTTTTTTTATGCCTATCGCTAATGATCTTTGCGTAGGAAGTGTCGGGTTGTTAAAATTTTTCACAGATATTTGTGAGCACCTCCGTTGAATAAATACACGTGCGACTAAAGGAAGAAATATGTATGGCCATTACAACACCGTTTGCCTATGCGGTAATGGTCGCTCGATAGATACGACCGATTAGCCGAGAATTAATTGATAACTCTCGGACATACACACATTTGTAAAATTTCAAGTTTGCACATATATATTTGTAATATATATATGTAAACATACAGTAGTCGAGATCCGGGCACGAGAAATCCACTGGGAAATGTGGCAGCGTATTTTCGAGCTCTATACGAAGTAAGTAGTAACGGCGGCAGTTAGTTTCATCGAGTTTCGCTCGTGGAACGCCACAGAGGGATAGTCAAGTTTTGAGATGTAATCGGGTACCTCGTTAGCGTGAATTTGAGATTGCATCTATGTATAATGTATATATATATATTTCTATAATACATAAGGCTCTTTTACGAAATGTCTGAGATCTGACGCAAAAGACTTTCAACCCCGAAAGCGCCCGGTCGATATCTAGAGACGCGGCAGCGTCTTGACGCCAAGTACAAAAAGAAAAGAGTATTTAAACCGCCAAGGCAAAAGTCGCGCCGCGTATCTATACTCGGGATTTGGCCCTCTTCAATTTCAACTCGATACCATTGAAAAATGCGTCGTCCTAGCGAATTACAACCCTCTTGACAAGATCATGCGTAAGCACTTGCTTCCTAGAAGCTTTTTCTTCAATACTGAATCAAGGCAGTTCGAAACAAAGTACACTGTACCTTTTTTTTAAACAGGTAAACAGGTACGGTGAGGAAAATAATTATCTCAACTAATATGGTTTTTATTACGTCCTTTGTCTCGATCTGTGTCACGAGTACGATGAATTAAAAATAAAATATCGTAGTAAGAAAAGTCTTTGCAGCTCAGACACGAAATGTTTTTTTTTTTTTTTCTTAAATATGATTGATGATGATCCGGCACAGAATTAATGAAGAGAAAATGTTAAATTGAATTTATTTTTGGAAGTGTTCTATTTGAACGTTTTATTTGAGATAAAAGAATTTTTTAACTTGTGTTAATTTTTTTGAAAGAATTTAAGAAAATAACGAGATTGCTTTGATATCATTGTATTTGTAAAATTTTATGTTTTTTTGTCCAAATCCTTGTCGGTATAAAATTGAAAAAATCACGTACCTTTGATGACCTAGGAATCTTGACCATCTTATTTCAAGCTTCGTGGGATGAATTCAACTCCAAGGATGACTTTGAAGGAATCGAAGGTACAGTGACAATAAAAAATAATAAAAATCACACACCATTTAGAAAAACATTTACATATTTATATATATAAAATATAATACATTTTGTTACAGTGTAGATGATAGTGTAGCGTTTAGTTATCATTCTTTTAAATTATTTCTCTTGTTCGTCCTCATTTTGAAAGGACGAGAGTATAAATCGAGGACAATGAAAGGGTAAAGATAAGTGGAGAAGGAACAAATAGGAGTTTTGATGGTCGAGGGATATATCTAGGGGATGATTGGAAGGGTGGATCGGCCGGTACGTGAATTTAACGTTTTTTTGTTTTCTCATTCATCCTTCATATCTCGTTTTACGCAAGTAAATAATAACGCTATTAGAAATAGACACTATTCGTCTATTCCGATGAATCCTTGATGGGTCTTTGTGTGTTTGTGTTTTTTTGTTTTTCGGGGTAACATCCCTCAATCGGTGACAAAAACCGGTTATGACTATATTGGATCGTATGTAAATCTATAACTATATACAGGATTTTTTTTATTTTTATTTTTTTACTATTTACACACACACTTGCTAATCATTCCGTCATTCGATCACAATATTTATTCATTTATTCGTTAAGCTATCGGCCTCCCTCTTTCTCGCACACGATCAAACATACCAAAACGCAATCTTTCGCTTTTTCGACGCGTTTCAAACCGCGTTAGACGTTGTTTACGTCAACGTTCCATTACATATTTCTACATACAATACATACAGAGCTGGCAGTTCTTGGTTTCACCGCGTTTGAATACAACTTCTTTGTCTCTCTTTCTCTCGCTCTCTTTCTCTCTCTCTCTCTCTCTCTTTCTCTCGTGTTTTTGGACTGTCAAATTTCGGCTAGCGAATCAATCGCTCCTCATTGTTACATCATACACTCGATCGGAACATTATTTATTTATTTACTTTTCACTAGAATATTATTTTTTGCGTACTAGATGAAAAATATCCTTTAGTCTGACTCGAGTCACACTGAATCGCTTTTATCTCGTAATAGGATATTCCGGATCATTTACGTCCGGCGTATGATAATTATTTCTGGTTAATAAACAAAAGTTTATCATTAATTACAATATTATTATTATTATTATTAATGATATATCAATAATAATAATTATGAAAATGATTTCGCGGCGAAACCAAGCTTTGTCCGTTGTTGAAAAATAAACATAATTTCGTGACACATGATGCAAATTTTCTTTGAGTACTTTTACTTGATATCGTTACATAAATTATGTATTTTTTTGTTTTTTTTTTTGTTTTTTTTTACTGTATTTTCAAATTTCTTATTTCTCATCGTCTCATCTCTTTTTTGCTTTACGCTTCATCCACTTTCATTCTCTGGCTCTCTCTCTCTTTCTATCTATTAACGTTATATTACGAATTAATCGATTTTTCTCCTGTTCAAACTTTTTTTTTCTGCTTTTCAATGGTTTTTTTTTATTTGTTTTTCATTTCGAGAATAACGCGTGCGCGACACTTTGCTGATTGTTCTGGTCATATATCACTGGCAGTTGCTGGCATGCTTTGTCGGTTCTTTTCTTACTCATATTTTTACTGAGACTTAGAACTCAAACAAGAAAATTGTCAAAATTCATTGTTGACGAATGAAGCTTTGAGAACTTTTGGTGAGATAAACAATCAAAATCGAGATAAAAAACTGAAATGAGAAGAAGATAACGTTTTGACTTACGAATGGAAATACAAATTATATGCTTTTTTCTTTTCCTTTTGTCCTTGATCGTTTGAGTTGGCGTTGTTTGCTTACCGTTGCATCTGAATCAGCCAGAAAACTGCCCTACAAAACTACACATACACAGATTTCTCTATGACATTCACGAATAATCGTATTAAATTGTAAAATATTTCTACGTATTATATCGATTAGTCGACTACGTGAAAATCGTTCGAAATCGTCAAGTTTTTTTTCGTTTGTTTTTCTTTCGCATTAAATTTTTGCCGCAGCTATGCGGTGTCTAGACATCAAAAGTCGATGGATCAGAGACTGGATATTAGAAGGACAGATGATGAAAAAAAAGAAAACAAAAGAAAATGATTTGTCATCGATGATTTAGGGATGACAATTTTTGAAGTGAATCTGACTATTTGTATGTCGTTTTCTTTTGTTTTGTTCGAGACAAAAATAGTGCTAAAATGAAAACAATTGATGAAAAGTTGATTGAAATGATTTTGTTTTCGATTTGGAAGTTGATTGCTCGGTGCATAATTTTTGTCTAAATAATAGAAAGGTCGAGCGGAGAATAAATGTGTATATTTATGTATAATTTTTAAATATGCGTTCGCGTAAATATAGATATGCAAAAAGTGCGCGATTTTTGTTGCTTTTATTCTCTATCTTTCGCTCTCGGGCTTTCACTCTCACTCATTCTCTCTTTCAAACGGATGAAACGACTAGGTGCAAGGCTATGAAGATAACGATCGATCGCCGCTATAGAAAAAGGGCATCGAAATCCCGAAACATTGGAAATTTTCTTAATCTTTCCATTGATGAGTTTTTGTTGGCCATTTTTTTTCACAATGTTACGACGGCGAAGCTAGCGCTCGAGGACGGTTTCGTACAAAAGTTTCTCGAGCCTCCGTGTCAAGCAACCAAATGCATAGTGTGTGTTTTTTTTTTGTTCGTTTTTTGTTTTTTTAATCAATACATATAGGAGTGTATATATTTATGTAACTTTTTTCAACTGCATTTGATAAGAAAAATTCAACGTAGAAAAAGCAAACAAATTGTCAACTCATTTCCCCTCTCATCTTCCTTCATTTTTTCGTATTTTGCTCAATTCTTCCATCAAAATAATCTCTCTTTACATTTATAACCGCATGTGCTCGTTTATATAATATATTTAGGCTTAAATAAAAAATAAATAATCGCTTCTTATCGTTTCACGTAATGAATCTTTCGTCAAGCTCTAAAACCGTGAAATAATGTGAGTGTATGTGTGTGTGTTTTGTTTATACATTCAATAAACTGTACAAAATATTACAAAATAGTCGTACAACAAGCGTTGGCCGAGTTGTCGAACCTCTGTTTCCAAATCTTCATTTTTTCTTTTCTCTCTTTATCTCCCTCTCTCTCTTTCTCTCTCTCTCAATCGTGACGATCGAAGAAAAAATAAAGAATATTTAAAAATAAGATAATAATGGGGATTCCGATAGATTTGAAATCGCAAATCGGCCAATGCTTGCTGCGACAAAAGGTCTATACTCGAATAATGATCTAATCAACGAAATATACAGAATTCTGCAGTTTACAAGCTGACGCGAACGAAAATCTCGGTCATTCCACTGATTGGATCACGTCGAACGATTTTCGCCAACCACGCGAAAGCTCGTACCAAAAGTGCTGCTTTCAAATGATAACGAACCACACGAAACGTCAATTGGTCGCATTAGTTAATTTAACGTCTTGTCGTTTACGTTTCCGTTCACGTATGTCCCGGACAGCTACAAGCTCGCGTTAATCAGCGCTTCAGACAACAATTATCCCTATGACACGCAATATAAACAGCCAAAACCCTTAGTTTCGGCGATTCATTTATCTCTCAATCTCTTTTTTTTGTTATTCTTTTACGAAAAATCCTACAAAACGTAATGTCCGTTGTATTGTGATAGAGCATTTGGTAGGATCAATTCATTCACGAATATTGTTCGGTTCGTGTAAAAAAGAAACAATAAAATTTGTAGCAGCTTCTAAAGTGATACGAAAATTCGTAAAAAGTCGTACTTTTGATGAAGAAATAAAAACGATCGATACGATGTCACAAAACTGAAAAATATCCGTGAACTCCAAGTGAACCTAAGAAAAAAGTAACTTACAAGCACAAAGTTGTGTGCATGAAACCACGTTTTCAAAGCTCTTTAGGCCGAAAGAACGAAAGTTTCAGAAATAATTGTAACAATAGTAAGCTTCGAAAAACTGACGTTCATTTGAAGAGCTAACGGGTGAAGAGATTTCGAATAAAATCGATTGTTCCTTGCTGCTCGAAGGCGTACTTTTTTTTTAGGAATGCCTTTTGTATTAGGATTCGTATGACTGCGAATGGCAAAAAGGATAGAGAAAGAACGGGCGTGTGGGACGAAATGAAATTAGAACTCACCACG
This sequence comes from Campoletis sonorensis, assembly GCA_013761285.1. Classification (NCBI taxonomy): domain Eukaryota; kingdom Metazoa; phylum Arthropoda; class Insecta; order Hymenoptera; family Ichneumonidae; genus Campoletis; species Campoletis sonorensis. Next base: position 934,835 of record JACEOJ010000093.1, read on the forward strand.
AGTAACAAGTTTGTTGAATGCTAGTTCACCTGATCGCAGCGACAATAATTGGTAATAAAAGTACTATCGATACCGTAGTGACGCCAGAACTTCCAGCCACAGGTCCTTCGCTGCTTCGTGAAACTTTCGTACGCACCAATTGTCCACGTTCAATAGCATTCGCCTCGTCGCTCTCCGGATCAACTGGAGTTCCAAGATCTCCATCCTGACCAAATAACCTCGAAAGTTTGTTCCTAATTGCCTTTTTGGCACATGGCAATATCGTCTCCTTGTACGGTCTTTGAATTTTGGGATAGTGAGCTTCTGGTATGTCAGTGCTGGGTAACAATTCACCTTTCGTACTCGAACACAAAGGTTTGAATGTACCGCGATGCGTTGCTTCCCGGAAACTCTGAAAGCTTTCCTTCCAGTCGTAACTTGTCAGACGCTCTTCCAGTGTCATACCCGCTAATTCCGGCGGTTCTTCAATTATTACCGGTGCCATGCCTCTGCGAACATACCACCATTTCGCTTCATTAGTTTCAATTTTATTCACTTGTTCCTCTTCCAAACAGACCAAGTTTTATTTTAAATAAAAATGTTCCCAATTATATAATATTATGACATTTTTCAAAGCTTCGATTGCACAATCAGCAGAATTTTTTGGAGTAACGTATAAACAATATTTATACCAGGAACTAAAGAAACAATAAAGATATTTCTTTGCATTGCTGCGATGTCAATTTTAGCGTTACGAATATTAAGTGATCACCAAGGGCAATCAACAACCTAAAAAAACCCTAGAGTCCCAAATTCCTACTGAATTGTACCTGCCGCTAAAACGTATCGCTCAACGGGTTAATGATTGGTAAGTAAAAGAAACTGTCATGATACAACAACAAGAGACACTTACAAAAATGTGCACAATCGCCACTAAACAAAGCTCAATTGAAACTGATATAAATTATAATTAACTTTCGTTCAAGTATGTTTGGCGTTGTTATCGAGGTGGTGACTGTCGGACTCGATGCATGATAAATGGCAAGATGAATGTTTGACGCGTAGGACGTTGTGTATTAAGCCAGTGGAGTGACCCTCTTGATAAAAAATGATGTTACGTGGTCGTTACGAGCGACGTGCGAAGGGAGGCTAATAGGCAATTGAGATTGATCGTGAGATACGTGGTTGTGCGAGGATGATTGGCCTCGTAAAGGGGCAATCGGCCTGCTTCCAAGCTCTCATCATCAACAACTCAAGCTTAATCTAATACAACGAAACCATGTCGGCGCGATGCACAATGGATATAAATATGATGGAATATATTAGCGCATAAAGATTAGGGACTTACTGCGAGAGCTTCTGGATACCGAGGCTATGAAGTACGGTTGGCAATGAGGGGAGCGAGTAGCAGAGTGACAGGTCGATTCTTGGATAATACAAAGCGGATACCAGGCAAGTCTCCTCTTTGGTCGTAAGGCCTCCTAGTGTCATACTTTTACGACTTTCTGATGAGTACGTACACTCGGCTATCAAGTGATCGCCCTGAAGAAATAATATTTAAAAAAACGACATGTTATTACAAGGAGGTTAATAATGCAAATTCATTTTTAGTTGAAAAAAACTTTCTTCAAGAACTGCAGCGTATTTTGAGATAAAATAGAACTTACCGGATAGACTTTGACAGGACGCTGCAATCTTCTGTACTCCTGGTAACTCGGATCATAACTGGTATCGGATGCTATTGGTGGCATCTCTTCGCCTCCTCGGATTTGCCTCAACCTGACCTTTCGTCCAAGTTGATGAGTATGCATAATAACGGCGAACATGTTTACACCGCTACCGGGTACAGTTTGACGAGTACAGTCCGCTACGCAATGACCTTCCGACACAACTTCGCGTTGGCCTGGTGGTATGATGTGCCGCCAGTTGGGATCAATGCCCACACTCAAAATCCCAGCGTCGTGGGTTCGAAGACGATTCGTATAGAGCAATCGGAGACCAGAATTGTCGGTTATGAAGCGATCGAGTTGGGGATTCGTGTAGTGTGTCTCGAGCATGTAAAACTGCGGTCCGGTGTGAGGGTCCAGAGCGTATCCGGCTTCCGGAGGATAATTGAAGCCCTAAATAACAAATGAATGGGGGATGGCGGCTTTAGTTGGGTCGCTTTGGTTGTTGGTGGAAAGTATTGTTTTCATTGGAGGACACACATGAACATCTTGAGGACGAGACCTTTTTCTTCAGCTCCTCAATGAGCAACAAAGAGAAAGTGTAATCGAAGACTTGGAATTTTTATGTTCAACAGTAATCTCGCTTTATTGACAGCAGTCCGAAAACTTCGAACATATTTGACATGTTGTTGAATAAAAATCCGAAAAATCTGGAGGCAAATCGATACTTTCAAAGTATCGATTTGCCTCCTTCATAGTTTCGCGTCAATGGATATTTACTCGTTTCGATATTCACGCGATCACAAATGTTCCACAACAAAAGCTTTTTATTCGTTTATACCGGATGTTTTTGTTGTTGTGAAGTTGTTGGTTATTTTATATCTGCGTTATCAGACTAACGGATGGAAAAACGGGCCAAGATTTCAATCGTTACCGAGAGTGTTAAAAATAATCCAATATCTTACCTCCGACCCTAGACCCCAAGTGGCGGCCATAGTGTTGCATTGAAGAGCCGGTGCAAGAGGTCCGTAACAGGGACTTCCACTCGTCTTTGCTGCTTCTTTCAAGTGGATCAGATCACCACGGCACTCGTACAATGTCATGTGATGCAAGTAAATTTGATTACCCGGCTGTATCACTGGTTCATACTGTAATTAATAAAACGCATTATCAATATCCGATCATTCAACAATAACCAGAATACGATTCAACAATAATGACTCGTTTCAGGTTCTCCATAGCATTCTCAAAATATAAGAGGTCCGCTTTCTTCACTCCGTTGCAATGTCATTTCGTTAGCTTTCACTCTTATGTTCAAATTTGGTTTATATCTGCTTGTGGAATTGAAGGAAGAACAAAATGCAATCACATCGGGCAGTTGGGTCACGTGCAATTGAGAGACTCAAGATCCAGGCAAGGTAGACTTTCCCAAACGGTAAGATACAAAGAAAATGTCTGCCTAACGGGAGACTACATCGGAACACAAGATCTTGAAGGAATCACGTATGAGAGAAGACACCTTGCACGCATATACGATTTTACGTGATCACCGGAGAGTTGCAATGAACATTATCATGAAGACGTAAGAGAAGAAAAGGGAGGAACTCAGAAAAAAGGAAACTAGAGATCGTAGAAGCAATGTTGGGAGCTGAATGTACGGAATTTTCGACAACGTGTCGAAGATCTTGGCGAGAATAGTGGGAGAAAATAGATACACCATCGAGAAATACTATCCTTCGTTTTACGTGCTTGCGTACCTGTGTAGCTCGGTATGTATGAGTGAATTTTGTAACGAGAAATAAGTTAAAGGGAGTGAAGGAAATCCGGTTGGAGAATCGAAAATCTCGTAGAAATTCTTACCTTAACGACATGATGCTTGTGAACGATGCTCGGCATTTCAACGACCTGACACCAGAGCAACGTATCCTCTTCGGAAGGCAGTTTTACCTGTAACACGAAATTGGAATCGTTTTTCATTTTCTAAATCGATATCAGAGATAGGAAATTGGTAGAAAAAAAAAAGGAAAAAAGAAAAAAAAATCGTTAATTCGGTAACCACGTAGCAACCTCTCGAGGTTTCGGGCTCAATGTGTCGTGGCCTCGTGGATGTATGTGTGTTTCGAATGTCCTACAAATATATATACACATCTATATAACTATGTATATTCATGGTGTACACGCGAATCGTAACTCGGTGGACGCGATATTAGCGGAGCGTGAACGAGTTCGACGAGAGGGAGTCACCTCGTGCTATTCCAAAAGCACACGTAGGGAGTGAGCAAGGGGGTAGGAGGACAAGTCTCGAACGAGATGTTCACGGCACCGGAAAACCAAATACCGAAGCTTGAATTCAATTATCGGGCTTTCCCGCGTGTATGTACCCTCAGCCGCGGATTGCCCAGCAGATGAAAATCCCGAGTACTGTATGTACGTGGCAAAACTGTTATGTCGTATGTACACGATCACTTCCGCGTACAATGTCTGCCATCGATGTGTAACCATAGCCAATCCAATAAACGAGCACGTAATAAGTTCAAATTTAAATAACGCTAATTAAAGAAATATCAGGCACCATGCTTCGTGAAATTTAATTATTTATCAGTTCTTTTTCCATGTCGACATCTAAAAAATTTCTTTATCGAATATTGTTTGATACGCTCAGCTGTTATTCGATGCAATCGGAATAATCAAAAGAAACATTTCGAAAAAAATAAACAACTATAAAACCTGGTGCTGCTTTTACACATTACTTTATTGCATAATGTTTAATTTGACAAAAAGTCACACTTCTCTGTTCATTTTCCATTGTTCCGTTTGTACAAACTATTGTAAGGGTGTTAATTTACAGAAATTTTGAATCTGACTTGTGTCTTTACATAGAATTGTCCCGAATGATTCTGTTATCGCGTATTCTCATGAATGAATTCAATTAATTAAGTAAAAAAAAAGGTTACTACCCCAAAATAATTGTTATACAACGACGACGTAAAGCAACTTCGATCTACTCTTCATAGCGTATATTTCATCACACAGCCACCAGAATATTGAGTTATAGACACACGACTTTGAATATCTGTAACGAGTTTATATGCCAACACGTACTTTCGTACAAAGTTTCTCGAGGCAGCAACTGTGTGCCTGTTGTTTGAATGTATATTGGTAGAACAATCTAAAAGGGCACGGGGAGAGACCTAAGGCAAAAGGGTGTAAGGTATGTTAGTTTCAACAAAACCATAAGCTGGGCAAAGCTCAAGTGAGCTGGTCGGGTTTTCCTACCGAGCGTCGACAAAATTAGCGATTTCGAGATTACCACGAAGCTCTCTATAGATTTCTCTACACAGTTCATCGCATGAGCTTTCATATATTTGTATTTTAGCGTGTGTTCTGGATGGGACGGCTGATCTAGACGTAGTTATAAGTTTTTGCACTTATTTTGCTGTTAATTCGTTTATTCAACACTCGTATCCTTTTTTAATGCAAAATCTGTCGAAATGATCGATATCCCTTTCCAATAGGACGTGTGGATAAATATGTCACAATACGCATAAGTATGTAAATGTATTTATGCGCACAGTGAACAAGAATTTCGTCGGAATACGCATTCATTGCGGACTTTGAAGAGGCCATGCTGACACGCTTTAGTGAATGTGCTCGTGCCGATTCGAAACCATATAATTGCCGTGTTAGAAAGAGGAATTCGTATCCGATTTTTTTTTCCGCTTACCCACTCACTCAATACGCGGTCGTTTATCGAAACACGTTTTTCAGGGAAATAAGTTTCTGGCAAAACTGTTTTATTCGCGTTTAGTGTAATTTCATGTATTTTACCCTATAAATATATATTTCTTTTATTATATACCGAATGTCAGAAGTAGAGCTGAATGATTTTCAAATTTTCTTAATTAGTTCGCCATTGAGAAAAAAACCGCGTTCATATCTGAAATTTGTAACGATAAACTATTGCGATTTCATTCAAATAATCGGAAAGTTTCAACGGTTTCGTAACTTGCATCCTTCGTGTTGGAAAACAATTTTAACGATGTAAATAAACGCTGAGAATCGTTATATAGGAAGGAAAAGAAGAAGGAGAGAGAATGGGAGAAGATCCAATATTTACTTTGTATGTGTAACTCCTTTACGTCGTGGATCTCACGCCATCACGTAAACTCAAGATAGAGCTTACGGTGCTCAACGGATAATCCGTAACGTGACTAGAATTTCGTAGTAACATTAATACAATGAAGGGAAAAATATACATATACGGTCCGCTCCAGGACAAAATAGAGCGTCACGTTTGAAATTTTTGTTTTAAAAATTTGATATTTATTCGTTTATCCACAACGATTTAAAAACGATAAACGGTGAACAATTGAAAATATTCCAGCAACTATTAATGTCAATTCGAATTACGATGAAACTAAGTGAACTTGGAATTGGAGAAATGTTGAAAAAAATAACTGACAATAGTTCATCGCAAACCTGTCGATTCAATTTGGATTGTACACCTGCAACGTGGCTCTGGACCGACAAAAATGTATTGAAACACTGTACGTCAATATTTCATCTTTTATATCGAAACGTTTGATAGACGGAAAAATCGAAAAACAAAAAAATGTATACTCTTTCGAATTGGAATCGAACGCGATACAAGTTTACGCCCGAGGCTATGGAGTTTTCTTTCTTCTTCTCTTCCTTCTTCTTTCCATCTCTTTTTTATTTCTTCCTCTTGTACGTATTACTTTTTCCCATTACGAAAAAATACATGCATATGTCGAGTTCCATAAACGTACATATTCGTTGCATACGTGAGCGTTTCCACTCGCGTTTCGTGACGATCCTATAAAGAGAATACTACTAACCTGTTGATTCAAGACATCCCATGTCTCGAGGGGCGGGGGAACTTCCTGATTTCGCGACGTACGCTTCGGTTGAGAATCTCGTTGCACCAGGTAAAGAGGACGCGAGCCTCTTACCGTACCGTCTTCCGGAAGTCCTGCGGCTACTGATACTGGCTCTTCTGCGTGATATTGCCAAACAACTTGCATCGTATCGTTCTGTAACAAAGATGAAGAAAAAAAAAATATTGAAAATCTTTTAAATACATGTACGAATCGCGTATAAGTATATAAAACGATAAAATCTTTCATTTGTTCTGGAAACTCTGGAATTGAATACAACCCCATGAATGGATGAATGATGAAAAAGCACGCACAATTTTTTTCCATCTCGAAACTACGACGCGGACGAAGAAAAAAGTTTTTTAAACTTCGAAAAGCCGCACAGGTTATTCGATTCTTTTTCAATTTTTCAAAGCATGTATTCACTGATTCGTTTGTATGTAAATATATAAATATATATATAATATGGCAAGTAAAACTGGGGCGCGTTAAGGATCTTGCGCCTAAATGAATATATATATGCGAGCTATTCTCTCCGCTCGTGGTTTTTCTCATTCCCAAAGGTAGAAAAGCACCGAGACCGACGTCGAAAGCCCCTATATACTTGGCTCGCTTCCAGTGTTTGGAAGCCCGCATAAATCATACCCATAAGAGGAGAAACGAGGAGCAATCGTATTCTGATTCGAGAGTGCCCTGCTATATCGATCTAACAAAACCGAGTTCATGGGCTGAAGAGAAGAAGAGAAGAGAGAAAGGGACAATGAGCAAAAGATCGATCGAAAGCCAAGACCTCGTCTTGGACGACCGGGAATTTCGGTGAGGAATTGCATAATGAACAATTTGAAGTTTCCTATAGAGTACATTGAATCATCGATTATTCTTGTTGAGTAAGCATTTGTCACACGCTTTGCTAGACGGTTTGAGTATTTTCGACCAAAAGATTAGATATCGAAAAATCTGCTTCAATATTCAAGGAAGTACTCGTCTCTCATGTTAAATTAAGTGTGAGGGTTGTGCAAAAATTTCTGCAATCTACGATATGCGAGCAATACCATTTATGGTGATGTCCAAAACACCTGAATTCTTCCCGAAGGCCCAAGGCAATGGGATCCATTTCTTTCGAACCGGACGAAATAGCAATGTAAAGAAGAAATGAGCGCGTGGGTGTGATACTTTTAGCCAAAAGCGTGAGCAACTCCAATTCACCAACCCTCGATCTGTGTTACAAGGACAAAACGACGCACCCTCGAGATAATGCCGAAAATTATTATCATGAGATTTAGGCATGTATGCACGAATACACACAAAATCTAAACATCACTGATGATCTAGATTCATGCGGAAACTTGCTTTGCCCAAGTATGTGTGTGTTCGCTATAGATGCCTCTGCTTTTTTCCCAGCACGTGAGCGAGGGGTCGTTCTTATAAATTGCTACCACTTTCGTTTACGTTCTTCCGCTTGGTTGGTGATGAAAGTGAGAGTTAATAAGAGACTGGCCTCGTTGCATCTTAGGCTGGAAAGAAAATTGTACGGGGAATTGTTACCCTTCGTAGATGAGGGCTAAGAAAAACTGAGGGAATCTCGGAAGTTGGAAGAAGTATGAAGGTCATTCACAATGTTCGTCCTAGTTGTTATCATTGACACAAATTGGTGAGGGGTCGTAGTAAAAGTTTCCAGCTTTAAACGAAAGTACAGTAGAATCTCGTATCGTTCCTCATACGGATATTCAAGAATAAGTCATTCGATCTATTTCGATTCGATGTCTTTTTTTTATTAATAAATATATTGATCTGAATAAAAAATAAATAGATAAAAACAAATGTTACAACTCGTTCAATGACGTACGACGAAGCGTATAAACGTCACAAAGAACGCTTGACGTTGCTGTCATGACCTGAAGAAAATAATGTACACATTACTCGTATCTAGAGTTCAAACAGAGTCGGTTGGATGCACAGCAATTTTCCAGCTCCTCTTGGTGCATTTGAACTGACGTTTATATTGTCATGGGGGATATAGAGTTATTATTTCCTATCGTCTGGGACGATAAGCAACGTATGAGGATATGTACCGATTCTCGTGTCGTTCCTACGGCGGGTTAATAATAATATAGTGACGTACGATAATACATTATCGTATCCTCATGAAACTGCAACTGGTCGTGCTCTTTTATGTAATCAACTTGACATATCGTAGAAGTCTGCATATATAAAGATTGACTAAAGTTTCGTGCGAGCTATGTGAATAAACTCAGGGGACAATGTAAAACTTATAAATAACTAGGCTAAAGTTTTTTAGTCCCGCGATTTGTCGATAGAAATAGAAAATGCCTGGGAAAAGATGAAGTCGAAGGGCTTTGATACAACGACTAAATGATCATCGAGGTATAACATAAAGGCAAGTAACCAATATATGTCCGAAGTGGTTTTCCCAAGGTGGTAAAATAAATGAAAAACGGGGTTAGAAAAAAGTGATCACGCCCATGAGACTAGGGTGACTGAACGTTGGATAAGAAATCAAAGTGATTGTGCGTCGTGGTTTGCGGCCACGTGGCCGACAAATTTATCGATCGGGTATAATACGAAGAGACCTGGGCCACGTTGGTCGTTTTGCGAACCAGCACGTATAGCATATTTATTTATAATACGTAAATGTACGTGCTGGGCGTGTTGAAGCGAAAGAAATGAACATTTTCGAGCACATAGTTTCAAAAACATCAATATTTGCCAATAAACCTTTATATAATCTCCCTCATTTGCCTTGACAAATAGTTTGACCTCTAATTGCTGTGACTAAACATTTTCAAAGTTTTATACTTATAATTAGTTTGGGGCTGAACTTCATATAAACATCGGTTTAACTTGGTTGAATGTTGCGGAGTCAAAAAATTGAAGAAGAAAAAGTTGGAGGTGTTGGAAAATGCGAAACTGATCGACGTGTGTTAAAGGACGCGATTGAAAAACATCAGACCTTGTTTTTACTCTGAGACTATTAAAGTTGTAGTTTTACCAGTGGGATCGTTTACTCCGGATGAAAAAGTGTGTTCCAAGTACGAAAAGTAATTATCCACCCGAGATGAGGGTAAAAAGAGCTAGGGAAAAGAAATGCGAAACAGTAAGAGGCGAGGGGTTGAAAAGTGCACCAAAAAAACTCATGATGCGAAAAGAATAAGGCTCTTCGTGTCAAGGACGATCATCGAGAAACTGGACGAGAAGAAGAAGAAGCGTGTTAAAAGTGTTTCTCCGTTGATGGTACATCAGTTCGCTGTCTCCGTATGACGAAACGAGAGCCCAAGAAAGTAAGGAAAGAGTTCTAGATCGCTAATTGCTAGGGCAACAAAAAACAAGAAACGCGCACGTCTTGCCGCGGATCCTATGACAGATGATGATGTTTTGTATACGGTAAAGTTGACAGAAGATAAAAAAGTACATGTAACTCGATATTTTGCCATAGTATTGAATATTCGTGAGTAAAATACAGTAAGGGTTGCACTTTAACCTGTTAAGCAAAAACAAACATTGCATTATGCTTTCTTTTTCCCCTTCAATTGCAAGAGAAGGTTTACGAGCCGATGATAATAAAGTGATTTGAAGATGAGCGTACCGTGTTGTCGAACCACTGCAAGATGCTTGGATTCTAGTCGATAAAACGCTTCCCACTTTTCAAAAGCAATTAAGAGCCCCAGGAAAGTATTTTCAACTTGAAAGAGAAAAAGTTTCTTTTCCAACAGATTCTGTAAACATATATATTTGTATGTGTGTGGGATGTACACGGAACCATCGTAATGGATGAGTCATTTCGTATTTTTACAGGCTTGCCATTCTCCTTTGTCTATTTCCGTTTTTCGACACGTTCTTTTTCGATCTCCTTCTCCCGTGATTATCTCGCAATTGCCGAAGCCATTATCGGACTAATGTGGACATTTACTTTGAGCAAAGTGGAACAGCGAGGGCGAAATACCCTAAGGAACAAAACACCCCTCAGAATTTTCGGTGCCATTAATTTTCAGGATGAAATAGACGAATATTACCACAATTTGTATTCAAATTTATTTCGGTCTAACGCGAAACAAACATGATGCAATCGCAATTGAAAAACTGTTTATTGAAGTAAACTCTTTGCTGGATTGCCGCATGCATCATTCTCTCCAACTATGCTGCATACGAATAACATCGAATAGTTTGATGTACTCGATGCTGATGACAGAGGAAGTATGTAAACTCGATTTCACTAGCGCACTGTCTCTACGTGTACCGTATACCAAGCTGTCTATACGTGTATCCATTCATATAGATATTCAATAAAGTCTTTCAAAAGTTGCATAATTAAGGAGGCGTTTCAGGCCACCGACAATGCTAGAACTTCCGTAGTTTCCGATCGAATCCGAACTCGCCCTCAACACAAGACGTATAACAGAGTGAATTTAACAATGAACGGAAGACAAGGGAAAAGGGAGAGAGAGAGAGAGAGAGAGAGAGAGAGAAAGAGAGAAAGGGAGATGCGAAGTGAAACAGCTTGGTCATAATATTGCAGAATATAATATTGCCGCAATATCTCTGTATCAGCCTGTTGTTCTCAATAATTCTGACAGTTTATTCAGACGTATCTGTTCAGCTGTTATCATATTTCCCGATTGACGCATCTTTCGATCGATTTTATTGTAGATTGTACAGACTAATGAAGCTTATCAAAGGCTTTCTTATAACTCGACATATTTCACTAACGTAACAATATTCTTCCATGAAAATGGTCAGATTCTCAGGTTGCAGATTGCATTATTTTGCGAACGCCCTAAATATTTTCACTCGATTGCTTCGCATTTCCACTTTGTACAAAAATATCGATAATAGGATTGAAAAAAGTACATTGAATAAAAAATCCAAGACATTTTTAATGAACAAAGAATGTTGGAAAATTATATGACTTTTATAAATATCGCGGAAAAGCCGAACCAACCTACAACAAGAGACAGCCGTAGAAAACTGCTCTGAAGGATAAAAATAACTCGACGAGTCAAATGGAATTCTCCATTACTGAGAGGAAGGGGGTGAAACTGAGAGTTCATGAGGAATACGTGCCGAAGGAAAGCACGAGGAAGGGCTGCGGGAAGCTTTTGTGAAAGTGGGGTATCCAAGGCGTTATCTTAATGGCACTTATTGTCTTGATGTATAGCGAAAGCGCTGACTATGGAGGAGAACAACTCGCCTCGCTACCCCTTAAGCTGTCCGTTTACGTGGAAGCCACAGACGCTACCGTGGGTTACGTATTTGATATATTTCTGTATACATATTGATGTACATAACAGACGTTCAGGTAAGATATATTATGGAAAAAGGAGAAGCAGAAAAACAGGGGATTCGCAATCGCACGAGCTGGGCAGTGATAAAGTATAAATCTCGGGCTAAATGACATTCTAATGTTCGTGGCAAAAACTATTCCAATATCATTCAAAATTCAAAATAATTTTATCGAGAAGAAATGAAATATTTTCGCAAATATGGTTATGTCTAAATAACTTGGCGAAGATTCAAAAATAATTCAAGGTCGTCAATATTTTGGATTTAAAAAATGTGTTACCAATGTTGAATAGCATTCAGGAAAAATCCCGGCAACATGTGGAATTCGAAACTTCTCTGGGTCGTCGTTCTCGCTAAATCCAATCCCTTTATCCACTCGATCGCGGCATTGTCGAACGTCGAGAGATAACGAAATTAGCCGACTGATGACCCTTACTCTTTCGTTTCGTGTTAACATAATTATCGAAGTACATTTTCGATTAAATCCTCAACGTATCGCTTCTCGGATCTTCACTAAAAAGTCCAGCTGGCCACGCGGATGTTTCGAATTTTACGCGAAAAGATAAAAAATATTCGGAAGTAGTCGGGGATCCAAAGACAAAGGGCGATTCGATCGCGAATAAAAATGTAAATACAATTTTACATCATAATAAACATACAGACTTTACAATATCGCCAAAAATATTCTCTTGGTTCGTAGATAATAATATCATCAAATGAATTAATTGTGGAATCTATGTAGCCAGCTTATACAAAACCCTTTTGTGCCAAGTGACAGTAAACTGATTTTTAATTATTCCCTAACCGTAAACACAGCTTTATTATTTTTCCAGACATTCCACAATCGAGTATTGTAATTTAAAGCAAAAAGAGTGAAGAATCACGACTCTGCTTTCAATAAAATATATACATAAATATACAGATAGAAGACACCATAAAAAACGACTTATCACGGAGAGGCAGCTCCTGATAACACTCTTCATAATTATGCTGCGGTGGAGCTTTTAGCAGTTGGGGGAGTTGAGAGAAACAGAAAAAGAAAAGGAGCTATTTCGACGATGAATTGTCTCGAGTTGTGGTGGGATGTTTATACCTCCAGAAAAGATATTTCGCTCTTCTACTCCACTATTCTCTCAATACATACGTATTATATTTATACACGCATATAAATAACATAATATGTGGTTATATCTTTTCTATCTGTGCCTTTCTCTCTCTCTTCTCTATTCTCTCCTATTCTCTTCTCTTCCTTTCCCTTTATACGTGAAAGTTCGCGGCTACGCTCAGGTAGACTTGAGTGCAGAACACGACAGCGAGCGGTTATTGGAACTCGGTGGCAAAAGGACGATGTGTGGCCTCGCAAGGGGTATGAGAATGAAGAGCCGAGAATGTAGGGTAGCCCACGGATTAAAGTGGGTATTGAGAATGCAATATGCAAGTTATCTCTCTTTCTCATCCCATCCCAGTTTTATCTCAAAGTCTTCACAGAGCAAAGGTTGGAACTATTAGATGAGATCCAATCGTCGCCTCTATCTCTTTCACTCTCCTTTTATCTTCACTTCCATGCATGTATCCTCTATTTCGCTTCCTCTTCATTTGGTCGAAAAATTATACACTGCGTTTTCGAGCAAAATAATACTGGGATAGGAAGAAAAAGAGTACTGTACGACTTAATAAGAAAATTATCAATGATAAAAAAAATTCAAATGAAATTTCCGCAAATGCTATTCGATAAACTTGAAGGTACGCATACGAGATCCACCAGCTACTAAAGTCCTGATAATTAAATACGTTGAGCAAATATTGTCGATGTCAACAAATATTTTTGCATCGCTCGTCATAACTGGGCCTTTTTTAATTTTTTATCAATCGCACATGCGGATGGAATTAAACTTGGAATTAAAGTGGCAATTCTACACCCGGAAAGTATCGATTCGTTGATACAATAAAACCTCAAAAAGAATGAGACATAATAAATATAGTAGGGGAAAGAATAATTTTAAACAAACATATAAGATCTAACCAGATAATCGATTTGATGTACAAGAAATAAATATCTCTGTCGAAACTCGTGGTTTCTTCGTCTCAATATCGATTCGATTTGATTACACATACGAATGCACGAACAGATGAGGTACGAACTCAACATTGTATTAGACTCGTAATCTGTCGATCGTTATTCATTCAGAATTTCTGATTGCCTAGAAGCTCTCAGAGATTGATACGAGAAGAAAAAACCGTAAGGAATCTAAGCATCACAGATAGACCCAATAATATCGGGCACAGATCTCAAAACGAGTTGAATTGCAGCGGTAGTTACAGATCAATGATCATGATTCCGTAACAAAATTGAGAGAAGCATGTAATCGAGAAGAAATAGCGGACTAGAAGGACTTTGTCTTGCGAATCAAATTTCTCTTCAGCATTGGAACATCAATTCAGAATATCTATATTGTACAAGTGTTGAAGGAAGCTGATCAGTTAGCAAGATTCTTGGAGTACCCGACGGTTAGCGATAGCCAAAGAAAAGTCGTGATTGGATAATGAGACGATCTTGAAACGAGACTCGGACTCTTCCTTTTCACTGCGATGCTTACCTCCGTATAACTCAAACTTCTGTATGTTTGAGTATACAAATACATTTTTATCACAAAGAATATTACAGCCGTCATATTTTCTCGATACTATTCGCCGTCATCCGCTAAATTTCTAGTTCAATTCTGCTGATAAACTCACCAACATCCTATAGAGCTTTTAATTCATTAAGCACACTTTATTTTTGTAAAGAGCGATGTGTCAAAGTAAAGAGGATGAAAAAAAGAGGATTCCTTTATTGCACCAACGGTGAAAGTTCAACTCGTATACATATTGTTTGTGCGAGTTGATGTTCATATGGTTGGAAATTGACAGAGCTTTTGAAAACTTGTCAAGCAGAAGGCAGAAAAACTTTCTTAATGTGACGATGGTGCCATCATAACAAAACAAAATCAAAACGAATCGAAACTTGGAAATTTCGAACCGGAAATTGATGATCACGTAATGGTTATATTAACCGTTGAGAATGAACTTATACATTGTCTCGGCGCAGGAGCGAGAAAGAGAGAGAGAGAGGAAAAGTGGGATGAGAGAGAAATAAAGGAAAGAATCTGAATAAAATAGAACGAAAGAAAAAAGCAGACAGAAATCTGTCTCGCATTTAGAAATTTACTTTATCTACACTTTGAACGTTACAATGAAGCTTCAAGGAAACTGTGTACTGTAGACGATATATACACACCTCACTTTAATATTCTATATTATTCAGTGCAGTATTAAACCAAAGCAAGCAAAAAGCAGGGGGTTAAAGTTTGGGGTGGTTGAGTACAGCGAAGTAGCTGTAATAAAACTCGTCAAACTTTGTACCGGTAATATCCGTAGATCCGAGGCAGCCAAGGCGCCATTTGACTTTTCACTAAGTTATTATTCGTCCGGGAAGAAAAATTGATTACTAGATCGCGCCAGCGAGAAAGCGAAACTCCATGTATACAAAACGAGCACGCAAACGCTGTCTTCAACTTCGTTCAACGCTGTAATTTATTTATTTTTATTCTTCTAACTGGCTAATCAGAAAATAAATAAAGTAAATATTGGATGTACTACAAAAGTTTAAATACTTCGATTATTTTCGTATTATGTGTGCCTGTGCTCTTATTGCTCGTATTTTCCATATAATTTTCAATTTCCATTCACTTTGTAAACACCAAACAAAATGAATGCTATAATTTTATGTTGATTAACCTTCGATACGATTTCTCACTGTTATCGGATATTGAATATCTCGGAAATCAGAAAATTAATATTATCCGATAAATGTGACAATAGCCAAAGAAAACATACCAAATAAATGAAATAATATTACAATGAAGTAAACCATGAAATAACTGCAATTAACTCGAAAATAATTCCAGTTCTCGTTATTAAATCCATCAGTACACTTCGAGTTTATTTAATTTCGAACTGATAAAAGCTTTCGCTTCGCCATAAAAAGCATCAACAAATATTACGTTTTCAATATGAAAATAATCAATAATAAATGTGATCTGCCGTTTCATACGTACTCTCAGACCTACGCATCCTTATAATACGAATATATATATATACATGGAACATTAAACGATATTTAGTTCCCCCATTAACCGCGAGATGTTCAAAACTTTTGATGGTCCCGGGGTATTATCCTAGATGGCAGAACGATCGCGTGGGTTAAGTGCGCCAACTACGATTTGAAGGATAACCGCAAACATAATAGTTGCATTATCGCTGCCGACGGGGCATTTCCCCGGCAGAATTAATCGGCTTGGCATTACACGTATATAACAGAGAGACGTGCGGTGTGGTCTCTACACGCTTCGAATCACTAGGAAGAGGGAGGGTGTTATAACGCCATAGCGTGAATCTATATATCTCATTCTCTACCTGGTAGTTAGCGAGAAAGAGACGAACGCACATGCTGGCATCGTGAATCAATGTCCAGCATCCAAGCACCGCGGTTCACGAGATATTTTACAGCATCACAGTTTACGTGCAATTGTATGCTAAATTTGAAAATATTAATCAGGATCGTTATACGTCGCGGTTATGGCTATGCAAAATCTATCAACTTTTCCGACCAAACATATCGATTACGTCAATAGAATATATATGTGCTTCACCAATAACTAATTAATCTCATATAAACTGCATCACGAAACAATGCAGTAGAAATTTATCTTGATCACCGAAACGTTATTAATTGAATTTATCCCCCAAAAGTCACAGCTTCACCATGCCTCGAATCGAGACTGTAAAAAGAACATTTTTACCGTACTTTTCCAAACTTCGATAAAAGTGTAGTAACTCGTCTCTAAAGTTTTCCTTAGTTATTTTTTTATTAGCGAAAAAATTATCTCACCATCCAATTAATTCGGGAACACACTTATTTCCGTAGCTTTTACGAGTCTGTAGAAAAAAATTATTTGAAATAATTTACACGAAGGAGGAATGTCGTTAAAACACGTGTCTCGAGGTCATAAAAAATTGAGTCACATTATATACTCAAATTTAATTTTTTTTTCGTCTTGGCAACTTCTTCCCGCTGCTTTTTATCGATTCGCGAATAAAGGTAGCAATACTGTGGAAGAGAAACGTAGGTAGCGTGCTTATACGATGATAATTTTTCCTCATTATACTTCCTCCTCGTTCATTTTCTCGTAAGTCAAGTAGATATTCACATATATACATAAATGTAAACATAAAAATATAGAAATAAACCCTGGACCTGTTCTGTATCGGTATGAACGGTTGTGTATTACAGTCCTGGCAAATATGAAGAAGAAGGGAGAAGTGGGGGCCGGGGGAGGGGGGATCAACCATGCATGTATGGAGAACGGTGGCACGCGAACAACGTACTAGTACTTTTGTACCTGGTTCGCAAAAAGCATTGCGAAAGTTGCTGTGAAAATACACGGCTCACGATCGCATGACCAAGCTACACCACCCTTGGCTCAATCCCCGCAACCCCCTTTCTCTCTCTCTCTCTCTCTCTCTCTTTCTCTCTTTCTCTCGGTCTTTTATTTTTCTTTTCACTCCTTTAACTGTTTTTCTTTGGCTGCGTCGTTCACTTGTGTACAAGAGAAAGAGTCTCTTGGTCTCTTTATCTTTCGTCTTTTTTTCCTTTCTTTCTTTCTCTCTCGCGTTTTCAGCCCCTTTAACCGAACTTAGCGAAGGTAGCGAAGCAAGCTTATACCCCGGCCCGAACGCGATCGCTTCCGCTTTCCATTAACTTATTTTGTATGCAGCTAATTTGCATGTCTAACGGCAACACGATAAAATTGGTCAACGTTGTGTAGACGGAGTACACGAGGCATAATCAATGTGTATGATGTCCTGGTGTAGTTAGAGATTAACTCTAAAGGGCTTAAGCATCGATGCAAAAGAGCTAAGAATTGTTATTATTAGCACAAACGATATCGATTAACCGTTTGAGGAATTCTGCTGCGAATCAAAAGTGGTGGGAATAACGATGAAATTGGCACCTTCTCTCATCACACACTCGATCAAAAAATTAATTTTCCTTGGGCTTGCACTTCTTTTAATACTATAGTACTTGCATCTCTCTTGTAAAAAAAAAGAATACATTTGTACTAATCGTGTTTCACGTTCATTTCGAAATGCATTTGTAATTACCACGAGATAAATTCTTTAGGATTTGCTTTTTTGAAAAGCTCTACTAAAATGACGCCTTTACCGTTGATCGACGGTCTATATACCTTTTTTTCACCAACAGTCAACATGTGTTTTAACTTAATCGAAACAAAGCTATCTGCAAACAGGGGATGACAAGGGATGACTAAAAATAGATATTTGACTTGGGATTGGCATGTGTGAATGCTTCGAAGTCCGGGAAAAATTGCGATTCTAGCCGTAGACAGGAAGAGTCCAACAATTCCAGTGGGAAATTTGCGAGTCACATCGTACAAAACGCGATCGTAATAAATAAATATCTATACATATATGACTAAACCCCATCTGATGGTCCCACCCTTATTTGCCTCCCTCTTTTTTTCGCAGAAATATTCTTGGACGATCTTTTTTCCGTTTCCCTCCCAACGGATCATCCTAGTTCGCCTTTCTGCCATTTTTCCTCCACCTTTGATCAGTTTCTATAAATATTTATATTCGTTCTCTATTCCCAAGTGGAAAACCTATACCACCTATCATACTTTTATTCCCAACACTTTGTGTGTCAACGTGGACGAATATGTGCACACATGCGGTTGCATCCGTGCCAGAAAGAAATAAGTCTTTGCAAGCGAAAGAAGATTCGTTTGATGAAAACATTCGTAAAAATACAAGTATTTTGAAGGACTGAGGAAAACGAAGAAACGTCTGTGATAGGATTTATTTATATACCATGCGATGCTGTATGCATAAAATCGAAACACTATATGGAGCGAAGGGTAAAAAGACTTTTGAACTTAAACGAAATTGTCGAAACATTGAGTACACCGCCGTACTTGTAGACTCTGAGAAAAAGATAAATGCGAAAAAGAAGAAAAAAAGAATGAAAAATATATAGATATGTGAGTGAACAACTTGATTGCATCAGGGTATAGGGCTCTAAAAGTAAGAATGCAAGCTATGCGCAAGGGACCAATGCTAGTAAATCGAGTCCTGCTGCAACGATTGCAAGGAAAAGCATGTTTCTTAAGCGTACCTGGCAACCCAGAAACTAAAATATTGTTATATTTAAATAAATAAAGTAACACATGGCACAAAACAAATGAAGGAATTGAAAGATTATCTATTCTGATACCGCCTTCGAGAGCCTTCACTAATTTCAATTTCTCAGTGCCAACGTGTCATTATACTTTAATTATGGTTCACCACATATTTACTAGTTTTTTAAGCTGTCGGCTATCCGTAATAAATTCCATGCAGGCACACATGGGATCAAAAGTTGTCGAGAATGGTGGAGGTCACTTGAGTCTCTATCCTCTGCTCTGAAGCCAACTTTTCCTCCATAAAATGTTGAAATTTAATCAAACTTTGACTTTGTTACTGCGGCATAACCAAGAAGAAAACGATATCGGTAAAGTGACCAACCAAGGTGCACGTTCGCACGCAAATGTCTCTAGCTCACGTAACTTAATGATATTGAGATTCGTCTAACGTCAATTTACCGCGAGGTGGAAAATTCACCATGAAGAATCCGACCTTTATCAGACTGCTTCGTATTATGTTGAGTATTTGTCGATAAGTATATGGACGAGTGTTTTCAGTTACTTATCATTCATCGCAGACGCTGGTACTAAAAATGTTTAATCAATCCTTCCAAGATTTTGTGGATCGAAACCTTTTTGCATCCTCTTTCTTCGTCAGAACCGTCTCGAAATTTCAAATATCAATTTAGTCATGTTTAGAAATTTTAGGTTCCAATCAAAGAAGCTTTGGCAGTTTGATTCAAAGTTCTGAGTAGTGAACGTTTGGCAAATCCTTCTCGCAGTTTATCATGGTACGGATATCCTTTGTCCTTTCGATTGAGCCTCGGAACAAAAGCATACACGACCTATTTTCTTGCTTCGTATCAAATATGAGCAGCCTTATGCTGCGGTGGCTAAAAAATTCCGTTGAGAAGCCGCTTACGTTTTACGAGACGTGTCTCTTGAGGATCAACAGTCGAAGTATCGACTGAGAGACGGACGAGGGAAATAAAAATGCATGATGTTCTACTATTTCATCAGCTTCGAGAAGTACAGCGTGGGCTCTTGGACATGATATGATGAGATACATAGATACATGTACGTATATATGTGTACATACATAAGAGATAACATCGAACGTTGCCAATGCGTCAGTAAATGTATGCATACATGTATATATATCCCTAGGACACGTATCGCATATTTTGGTGCACCCTTAATCTTTGCCTAATCCACGGAGCCATGTTCCAGAATAGCCTCAGAGAGATATATCGTCAAGCTGAGCCGCAATAGTGAATTTAATATCAGCAGGTACACTAGAATACAGAGAAGCAGAGAGAGAGCGAGACGTGGGGAGCGAGAGAGTTTCCGGAGGCCGTTATATCACATGCGATCGTAAGTTTCGATGAGATCCAGCGAGTACATCGTTGTATTCTCTGTACAGCACAAGTGTCACGAAATCCTAGGATTATGTCATCGATTATGTGTAAAATCGAGATTAACATAATGACGTATTTGAGGATGGTTTGATAAATTAACAAATAATAATGGAGGGTACACGAAGTATATTTTTGAAGATATTCAGGGCCTCAGTTTCCTGTTTCAAAATAAAAGCCGTGTATTGCATCAGCAGATTTGGCTGGGGTTTGAAAAGAAAATTCGACCTAAGGAGAAGTCGATTCGTGATAATCACTTGGAAAACGGTCTTGGTTCGCGTTCCTGAAATACATTTAACAGCCGCGAACTGAAACGTGATTTTCGATTCCAATATCGAGCACTACAGTTACTCATTGAATTCACACGATCATCAACGCCGGCTACTCCCTTGAACGCAAACGTCGCGTAAAAGTTTTCCATCGATCAGAAGACATTGGGAAATAAGTTCCTAGGATGCCTGCTCGTTCAGCTTTACGAGAAACTGTCATTAATTCTTTGCGAAGACCCTACCGAGAAAGACGAGAGGGTTTACAGGTTCTGCAATAGTTCAGATCCACAGTTCAGAGAAAGAGAGATGAAAACGAAACGTTTCTAAAATGCGTTCAATGACAAGCGGAAGAAGGAGTAGGAGAGGAAGTGGGTTTACAAAGCTCTTACTTTCAAAAGTCTTGATGGTGAGTCCAACTTTGTCACGAGTTCTTCTTTTTCGTAAAACGGCGATGGCAAAAGGGTGCAGATACCGGTAAAAAGCTTCTTCGTCGTCTCGTTATACAGTACAGAGGATAAATCTTCTTCTTTTTTCTCGTCCGATCGTTATCGAAATTGGAGGAAAAAAAATTCTTCGCTAAATGGCCGGCGTATATAAATTTTGAGGACCAAAGTGCAAAGAATATCAGGAGAAGACAAAAATTCTTCTCCCCGTCGCAATCTGTGCTGTGTGAATCTTCAAAACGAAATTATTTTGCGAGGATTCGTGCTCGACATATTTCTTTTATTCCTTAAATGCGAATTACCAACATGCTATTTTTTTAAATAAATTTTATCAAACTGATGACCTTTTTATCGTTCATTGTAGTCGGTCCACAAGTTTTCTACTCTGTCGTACAATGCTGTTGAAAATATTCGACATCGCATGTACATAGTGATCGTAAAAAAATCAAACATGTCATTCGGTCCCAAAGTTCATCTGTTTCTCTGGTACGAGTTTCTTCGAAACTCTCGTTTTTCTCGTCACTCATTCAAGCTTTTATTCTTCCTAGCCCTCGTATTTTTCCCTCAGCCGTATCCCCGCAGATTTCCGGCTTGGTGGCACGTATATGAAAGCCTTTGGAAAGCGGGGAGGCTAAGCTAGATACCTTCGGTGCGATAGGGAGAACGGGGAATGAAATAGTAGAACCAGGTCAGCCAGCCAATCCTGACTGCAAGACACACCAATCTCCGTACTGGCTCACCTGCTGCACCATATCTTCTCCCATATACATATATATATATACATATTATATATAGAACATCAGTATATAGAAACTGACATATAGAAATTGGCTCCAATTTGGCCCACAAAGTTCTATTCACTATATATTTCCTCGACGAAAGATAAATGATGTTTTATAACAAATTTACACTAAATCAAATTTCGTCCTACTGAAAAAAAAGGACCAATCTCAAAAAATTCCAATTGTGTCACAATGTTTGTCCTCAACTTGCTCTGCTAAGATAATTAAGTCTAATTAAGTTATTATTGATTGGTTTCAGCATAGATGTTCAGATGAAAAATAAAAGTAGTTATTGAAATCAAGAATTTAGAATTTATTGGAAGTAAGAAGTAGGGTTCTATATGTTTTCGAATTCCCAATGGCGTCCAATTTCCTGCGATACGTACGTACGTTTGGAGTATAAAAAATGTATGTGTACGTATATAGTTGTCTCGTTCATTCCCATTCCCCTTTTAGGTTTTTTTTTCCCGACCTTTTTCTCGCTCGTGAGAGGTGATCTTCTACAGAGAAAAAAAAGAAGAAGAAGGAGCCTCTTTATATACATGCATTCGTTTCATTGAAGGAGGTCATAGACATCGATGCTTGCTATGTGTACAAGGACCGACAAACAACACTGCGGCAAAGAATCTCTTGCGAAATGGAATTGCACTCGCACCATACGGTTTATGTGATCCTCCGTGTAAGTGCTCAAGAAAGAAGAGACGAGGGAGGTAGCAATGGTACGCGATACTTTCAGGTACATAACGGGTTGTGTATCTCGTAAGCGCACAAACGGAGATGGCCGATTTTCGGAATGAGCTCTTCCCGAGAAATTATTCTAATTTTCCACCAAGGAGAATAGTGCAGTTTCTTTTCTCGCCATATACGAGAAAATATTCATGGCAGACTGTAGAAAATACTTTGGAGCATGTATATACATTTTTTTGCATCATTAAAATTTAATCGTTCAATTTAGAAAATTATTTGCCTCTTGCAACTATTCTAAACAATGTTTGCTCATACTTTTTTTCAAACTGAATTTTTTTGACAGAGTTAACTTCAAATCAAGATCTAAAAGGAATGAAAAAAGGTGATAAAAAAAAAAAAAATAAACCGTACAGAGTTAAATATGGAAAGAAGAACCGATGCAGCAATAAAAATGATGCAGAATGAAAAGTTTTGACGTATTTGCATATACAAATGAATATATATGTGCAGATTTGATGTAAATGATGAACCGACAAGAGCTCTAAAGGTGGATCGATGCGAGTAATTTAAAGTTGAAGAATTCACCGTGAGTTAGCGACGTCGATAACGCGATTGCGCGCACCACCCGCGTGGCTCGCGTGACCATCTCATACTGATAGGAAGACCAAGAGAAACGAAGGGAGGTTGGAGAGGAGAAGGGTTTGAAAAGAGGCTCATACTAACGCTTGGATCGGTGGAAAAGCATCGTTCTCGCGCGCTTTTACCTCCTCCACAGACAACCAGACTTACTTCAATTTCCTTTTATCTTCCCGATAGACGACTCTTCTACCCCTTTACCATTCTGCACACCTTGGATCCAAGTAGTCTGCCAATCTGATAACACCCACAGTCGCTTCAACTGTAAACTAACAATCTCGCTCTTCCCCTTTCTCTCTTTCTCTCACTCCCTGTCTCTTACTTTGTCTATCTATTCGTCTTTCGCTAATTTTCTTTCCCTCTCTTTTTTATGTCTCGCCACACGATCTCAAACTAATTAACAGTTACTTAACTGTGCTTAATCATTCGGGTTAGCAGAAATACGCATGTGTTAATCTCAAGTTAATTATTTCTTTTTTCTTTTTTCTTCACCCTGCTATTTATTGTCGAGATAAAATCGTTGAAGCGAAAAAGAAGTTCGTTGAAAATGAACTAAATATTGTTAATAAGCCTAAACAAATACTGTATGAATTTTCTTTCAATGTTTCAAATTCGACTTTTTTTCAACAGTTCTTCATTACAAAAAAAAAGCATTATATCAAAAAAGCATCTCCTAGAGAATGTCTTGAAAAGTGATGAGGGAAATTTTAAGAACGATAGCTTGGAAATAATTCGTTAAAAATTTCTAGAAAAGTTCGAAATTTCGAGAAAAATTCGATGAAGTTTCGAGTTTTCAGCAGCCGGTCGAATTTTTATTTACAAGGAACGCTCTAGCGATCCAAAGGAATCGAATCCCGCGACGAAAATTGAACACGATGTTTATAAGAGTTTAGATTATTTTTCTTTTTTATTCTAATAAGATTCTTTAACAAGGTCATGGATATTCCACTTTTTAAGGAGATTTACATGTTATAATGTTCGTATGTTCGTTAACATTATATTTATACGTTATATATGTTTAAAGCTCAAAGTATTGCTTTATTATACTCCATGCGATTGGATTAACTCTTCGGGAAACTCACTTCGTATCTGTATATCAAATATATGTGATATATATATATATATATTTACATCGAGCATATAAATATGTACGAAGTTCCATCGTTTGTCGTGGATGTGATAAAATCTCAGGGTCCTGAGCGTTCATTTTATATACATTTTTCAGTCTCCTTCTATCACGGATTCTCTCTATCTTCGTGGCCTCTCCTCCGCGCTATCTCTCTGTCACATTGATGACTCAACTGCGACGAAGCATTTTCAAAGTGTTCACCATTGCGAGGGATAAAAGGGTGTGTATATCAAACGATCTTTTCTGGACCTCTATATACATGTATGTATACGTATTTACTGTAAGACCAAAGCCAACGTTCATTCAGTCTCAAGATTTTCGAGATCAGGATCAGCTATATAGGGATTCTCTCTCGAGTCTCGGGTTACCAAAGTTTGTGGTGTATGAGAAAGAGAAACACTATAAGGAGAGAGAAAGAGAGAGAGAGAGAGAGTAGGAGACCGAGCGCATATCGTTCGAAAAACGTGAGATGTTCTGGTGACCACATGAACTGCGGTGTGAGAGTGAATCAACCGGATCTCACTTCATAATAAATAAAAATATCCTGTTCACTTCGACTGTAAGATGTTTCAAAGACATAGCAGGGTAATTGAAGCAGAACAAACCGTAAAGGAAACCAGAGAAATAATGAGGTTGAAATTTTGGTCAGAGATTAAGAGAAAGTCAAATTTTAAACAAAACATACAGTATTTTACACGAAAATATATGAATATACTCATAATTGTTCTTGTATGTTCGTATTGAACTTGAATGAATGTAACAATTAAATGCTGTAAGGCCAGATACACACACGCACACCTTTGATCAGTTTTCTTTCGTTCAGAGGCGAGTGAACCTTTGAAGCGTCGATTTTTATCGAATTCTCAACACCGATCGGTCATCCACGCCGAGTCACGCAATATTGTATGGATCCATATATACTCTGTATCACAATGCATAGTCACTTCGCGTTTTTATATTACGTTTATAATGCAGACGTATAATAACGCGGCGGTAAAAAAAGAAAACTTGACCATATTTTCATACGCACTGTCAAGCATTGACAGGTGTCGATGAGTTTTTTTTTTTTTTTTTTTCACACGATAACTCGTGAAGTCGAGCATTGATAGACTATACATGTTTCATCGAGTGGCCGCATCCATTGAATAATAATTACTAGCTTTCCACACAACGTGATCCCCTAAACAGGAACGCGGTGCGATGTGAGCGATCGTACAAATAAATTTGAATTCGTAATCAAGTACACTGCGATCGAGCTTTTATTTGATGTTGGCAGCATGTCGATAAAATGACGAAGAAGATAAAAGACAATTCTTAATTGAAATTTATGAGGATGAAAATGATGAATCTTTTATGAAAAAGTATCTGATTCATCATTTTTATTGTGGCAATAAAATTTCGATCACATTGTTCATCGAAATATGATTGCAATTGCGCGATTTCGATTTGAAAATTGCAATGATATTTTTTGTTCAATGGGTCCGTGGTTGCGGAGCAAATGGGACTATAATTTTGCCGTCGACATTCATTAGGTATATGCAGTCAGTGCGAGGATGACGCCAGGATTATTGGTGATATAGCTCGGAGAGTGAATGACGCATCATCGGATTACTTCCAAGTGATTAAGCTCTTGTGTCCAATGAGAAATAGAATTATATGAGCTCGTGTCCAATAGTCTACTAAATATCCGTGGTCTATATATTCGCAAAGCCGAAAGCACCTACGAAGTCATCGAACACCGGAAAAGCCAGTATTCGACAATAAGCCATCAAGAATGGACGTACTTGTTCACGACGTTAATGCGAATCGCTATTTCGATAAATGAGGTACAATTTATCTCCTTATACGACACCCCCATACCGTGGCTTTTACGAGGTCCCACAAGTAGAGCACTTCATTTAGTACATACACGTTGATAGGCATATTATATGGTGTACGTATTACCCAACAATCAAAGCATTTAATGGTTAAATATATTTCTATTGAGCCTATTTTAATACTGTTGTATTTTGATGAATTCAAATTTTATCTAATAAATACATACATAGTAATAAACAAAACGTTTACTTATATTTCTGCTATTTTTTTAAATTAATATCCTACTAATTTGATTTAATAGTGATTAAAAAATTTGAAGACAAACTGAGCAGTAATGAAATCGTACTGAATTCACTAATGATAAGAGTATCAAAATTAGTGTTATTGCGATTAATGCTCATAGACGTATTTCTTGAGGAAAATAATTGATATTGTAAGAGTAGTTAAATGGTGTGTTTAATTGACTTACCGTGATCTTGAGATCGCGGGGATCACAGGTATCATATTCGCGACTGAAACGCAGAACTGTGTGAGTTTTGTTCTCGTAGCCGATAAGAAGGTGATAATCCTGACTCGAATCCATTTGAGGATCTCTGCTCATGCCCTTTACATGACGATCCTAGAAAAGAAATAAACATTTTGTTAATACGATGGCAGAGTTAATTTTATGTAGTAATGAATTTTGGAAAATGCCAAATTCGTTACTTCTCGTCAATTATACTTTTTGCTCTACAAATTTTTTCATTCTAACTAACAAACATTTTTATTCGACGGAGAATCCCTAACCGCACGTACAAATGGATTGAATTTCCGCACGAGGTCGACGGACTTGATCCCCTTGTAAAATAAAGATCGAGTAAAAGACGAGAAAAGAACCCGTCGGAATCTATTCCCTTGCACTTGGACGGCTTCTCGCCAACAAAAGTGTGCAGTATGCAAGGGCGAGTCGTTCTCGCTCACTTTGCTTAGTTTTTTCAATAAAATAAAAAATACAACACATCGATATTGCTTTATGAACGTGCGTCTCACAGTATCTTTCTCCTTCGTGGTTTTATCGATACCCACGAATATCGTCCATCCATCTGACCGCAGAAGCCTGATGTGAAATTGATAGTTGCATGTTGCAAGAATAAAAGCAGCAGTCAGAAAAAAATAGAATTAGTGAAGAAGCGACATGAATGTTGGCAAAAAAAGTGAGTCTATAATCTCCTTATAGCGAAATCATGACAAAATATTTCTAAGTATAGTGAAAAATTAGCAGAACAAAAAAAATGAAGTGGAAACTCTTTCCTCAACTTGTAAAAAGTTGTCTGTTTTATTTTGCATTTCGACACGTATTATGTTCGACGTTTATTTTTCCAAAGGTATCATTCTCTTTATTAATTGAAATACCAACATCATTTTCGTATATTTTCTTAATCTTTCACCTGACAAGATGTCTAAGAGCATCTTCCAAAGAACTCTCCCATTTGCTGTATTCGCGATAGATTTTCCGCTGAGGAACGTGCCGCAAACACGAGCGGTGTCAAGGAGAAGAACAAGAAAAGAGGAATGAAGAAGCAGCAGTACGAAAGATAGAGAGAGAGAGAGAGAGAGAGCGAAGGAGCGAGAAAGAGGAAAAGATAGACAAGGGAGAATGGAGAGAATGAGAAGCGACGTTACGGACGGATAAGGAGCTCTCCCGCGGCAAGCCACCCCGGGAACGGCTCAATCAAGATCTCGAATCGTGCGCCGCTTCGGCTTCTGCTCCCTTGTAGGTCTTCCGCTGCAACTGCTGATGCACTCTCTCTTTCTCGGTACGCTGTGCATGATCCAACTCGCCGCTGGCCATCCAGAAGCTCCCTTTCTCTCTTCGTCGCTCTTTTTCGTCGACACGTCGACGATCTCCTTTCTTATGGCCTTCTTCTCACTTTCTGTATCTTTTCTTTCGGCACTATGGTGCGACTCACACGATAAAGAGTGAGAGACAGAACAAGATTGGTCAGAAAAGCGTCATGAAAAAGGAATAACGGACAAAGCTGCAGATCGCGCGCGGTATTTCTCTGTCGTTGGAACCGACTTTTCAACGCGTGTTATAACTAGTACTTGATTCCTGTACCATACTCGGATGTAGCAAATATCTGCTCAGAGTATACATCAATGGATAAATGGATACAAATAAAAAGCAAAAGTTCTTATGAAAAGAGGAAACTGATAAACAAACGTATTGATGCTTTCACTGGTAGATTTCGATGCCTTCACGTTAAATGGAATTGTATGAAAATTACAAAAGTTTCAAAACATCGCGCCACGAGAATTGTAAACAATAAGGAAACACTTTTTACGTCGCTATCTGTCGTGAGCGAGCTACAAAATTCATTCGTAACATGAAACCAGAAAAAGAATAAAAAGTCATGGAAACGGAAAGAGTAGTAGAAAAGAGAGAGAGAAAAAAAACGAATGGGACGAAGCAAATATTCGCAACAGAGTGAAAAAATCAATCATAGAAGCCTCGCGGTCGTAATGAGATCTCACCCTTTATCAAAACGAACCTGACGGGTTCGTGGAATCTGGAAGACACGCAGAAAGTGCAGATAATATTACCAGGCGTGGAGTGCACTGAAATTAAAAGCGATGTAGGGTTATGATGAAGAACGCGAAAGACTCAATATGGACGAGAAGAAATATGTGGAAAGTCATATAATATCGAGGCCACGAGGAATCAGATGCTGTGTAGTAAAGAACAAGCAGGTTTCGCGTCTTCGGTCGGATAACTCTTCACCGTCATCGAGAATTCTCGAAGAGACAAGTTTTTGTCACGAACATTCCAGTTCGCCGCCTCGATATAATTATCGGGACGAATCTCTCGCGTTTGGCATTGATACTATTACTGTATGTATGTACATGCGAGTGTGTTTGTGTATATGACAGATGAGTGGCTGGAGAAAAGTATCTGAAAAGGTTTGGTCTGCAGTTGAGCGCTTTGTCTCTCCTCACCCGAGCATCCATATAAGCATTGTTTGCTCGTAAAGAATCTCTTTGATACTTTTTTAATGTTTTTTTTGTGCGAATCTCTTCGTTACATATACACTTGGGTCGAGTCCAGCCTGACGAAGAGAACGAAGGAGAGCGAGAAAGAGAAAAAAGAGACGCACGCCTCTCTGGGGCTTTATTAAAATTTAATTTGAGCCTCGACTGCGTCAAGGGACCCGTAACGCCTCGACGCGTTAGTTGCTTTTGCGTGAGTCCCCGCGAGTCACGCGTGTTATAACCTACAAACACACACTCATACATGCATGCATATAGATATGAGTCTGTCGTATAAGTATATACTGCAATGTCTGATTCATTCGGGGCTCTCGATTTTATCCTTTTTTCATTCGATAGAGGCGGACAACTCTCCCGTCGTGGTCTTGAGCACTAGATTCTTCTTTTTCATCTTTATTATTGCTCTTCCTCTTCCTTTGCTTGGCTCTTGACCATCTCTTTTGTTTCTTTGACATTTATTCTAGTTTTTTTTTCTTTTTCTATATTCCGTTATCATTTACTCTTTATTATTGCGGATCTTCAATTCTTTCCTGACGCATGGTTGTGGTTTTTTTTTCTGGTTGTAGGTATTCACCAGGTTTAAAAAGAGGTTAAAAAGAAAAAAAAAAGAAAAAAGAAGGAATCTAGTTTTTATCGGATTCGCTCTAAATTTTTGTTAGTTTTTCAATCATTTGATGATATTCATAGTAATGGTAATTGGGAAATCGAAATTATATTTAGGCATTTCTCCTTTTCATTGATCAACTTTTGTAACGCATTGTTGAACGGTGAACAATGAGGATTTTCCCATCAGAATTTATCTCATAACGATGCATTTCACCCTGGCATTCAAATAATAAAGCTTTTACGTTCTGAAATCGATTTCATCGTGGGTCTTTCTCGCACATTGGTTTGTGAGTGGCAATACGTGCCAATTCGATACGCCATGGCGATTATAATGCGAAACGTATATGAGTAATACATATCCTTCGCATGCTCGTATACTTTTACACCTTTATACGTTACAGCCTGGTGTCGCAGGGACAAAAAAATAAAAATCAGAAGAAAAAAAAAGTGTATACATATAAAAAACGAAATTGCAATAAGGTTGCCTCGACATAGGTGCTCACCAGGGGTTGCATTTCAGCGTGACGTTTGCCCTTCGTACACAGAATTGGTGGCGCGTGTTTTACACACAATCCGCGACGAGTCGTAAATATTCACTGAGCATAATTGTTTTGCATTATGTCTGATGCCTTCGCGTTCTTGCATTATCGAGGAAAAGGCGCGAAGTGCGCGCTGACACGTTCGCACTTACAACTAAATTTCATTTATCTTCCTCGCAATTTAACATTTTCCAATGCGTTGAAATATAATTACGCTTGAAACATATATAACCATGCAAATCGTATGAATCAAGAAAACAACACGAAATTCGTTTAATTATTGTTCAACTGAGTTTCCCTTGTGTTCACGTTCAAAATAAACTCCTAAATTCCTCGCACGAACACACATTTTTCACACATATCTCCAAGTTGCGTTATGGAAAAAGGATTGGAATCACGAATTTCAGTCGCAGTTGGAGTTTTGAGCGATAATGTTATTTTACAGCATAGCAAATATTTACGATAATTATTTCCCGCTTCTGAATACAAAAAAAAAAAGGCATAAAGATCTGAGGGTTCTGAAAAATAACTTGAAAGCATTGGAAAACAATGCAAGTAGAATTTAAAAGAAAATGGTGCAACGACTTTACGCTGCGAAAGGAAACATCATTGTTCATGAGAGAAATTCACTTAAGTTGAAGTGCAGTCAGCGCAATATGTCCATTTACACCAACTCCATTCCTCCCATGTACCTTGGCGTATTGCACCAATTACCTCACTAAAGTGGTTACTATACTGATCCGATATTAGATTCACCGGAGAAGTACAGAAAGTGAACGTTTCCAACGTGCCCTTTTATCGTTCATCTTATATACTTATATATTTGTAACTCAAAATAAAAACATATATATGTATATATATTCCATGTATTTATGGGTTTCCTTTTGGTCGATATATAACTATACACAGCGATATACCCAAGAGTTTTGATGGTCTTGCGCTCGAGATAATCCATAAGCACGTGCTCTATCGCGCGAGAATTGTACCACCGGATTCACGGCTCTGACTCGGATAATAGTGGTGAGTCGTGTATTCCGCCAGTCGAAAGGGAAAGCGCGTTTGATCGGAAACTATGATTCGTGGCTCGCTATATTACGAACTAAACTGCATCTTGTATACGTATATTTATCGAGCACTTTATATTTATTATTTTTCCCCTTTTCACGTGTGATTCTATACATCGATGTTCTATATATTTTCGTATATGTATGTTTATATATGTGGATAATGATGTTAATACGCACATTATGAATCCGGGTAGAAAATTTGAAGCGAAACCTCCGAAAGATATGCTTATAGTAATCTTGAGGTAAGATAAATTTGAAAAAAATGCATTCCTTTTAATGTTTTTTATAGTTTCGAATGACGATATTCAAATGATTCGTGCAATGGGATCCTTTTTAATAAAATTTTCGCGTTGCGCATAGTTTTTTAGTGAATATTGAGCATAAAGTCGATTTTTAATCATTTTTTTCTACGTAAGCGTGCATTCGATCGAGAACGGTATACTTCAAATTCGCAGAAAATCATATGATAATCCTTGGGAAAATTGTTGAAAGGCATACTTCACTATTTGTACCTCCTGATCATAAAAATATTCGTGATTGCTGGTCTGGAAAAAGTATGAAGAGCGAAATAAACGCCGGAAGGCAATGAGGCAGTTTTCAATGGTCACGCGATCGGGAAACTCATGCTCGATATCATGGCGAGCTTCTTTTTCCTGAGTGTGAACGAATCTACTTCGTGAAATCATTGACACAGATAAATAGTGGTTCGGCGGGAGACCAGAGCGTGCAGTACGTAACGACTTTTTGATTTTTTTTTTTTTCCATTTTTTAGATTCCGTCAATTTGATATCAGGGACGTTTGTCATGTGAATATAAATATATATGGCCTGACGTTGAAACGGGGGAGATATACTTAGTTGACGTTCACGTTTCAAGTCTGGTTGAGGACAAAAAAATCATGCTACTTGTTGCAAACGAATGAACCAAGTGCGCGGAATCAGGTTCTTTGTTAAGAGCTTTTTTTATTATACGTATGTAGCTTGCGGAAATATTATATTTACGAAGAGACGTATGTCAATCATGTACGTGATATACACAGTGAAAACAGATGGTGTTCCATCGCGTGGCGTACGAGCAAAGTGCTGGGATAGTTCGTCAATAAATTATTTTATTTTCCACGAAGACCGCGTGCGAATGTGAAAAACTCGCTCGAGTTTTGCGTCGAGCTGTCTATCCACTATTTTTTTCACCCTTTTTACTGTCCTCCCATCACACATCGCTCTCTCGTGTCCGTTTCATCGATAATCTACCTCGTGAAACACCACGCAACGAGATGTAGGTATATATGATTTGCATACAGTGTATGTATGTAGTGTATAGGATATGGACCAGGTGATTCGTTGAAACCATTTGCACTCGAACGGGAGTTGCGAGTGACACAATTTTTTTCAACATAGTCGCTTTTTTTTCCATCCTGTGACGATTTTTTTGTGTCCTTAAATAGAAATATAAAAATAAATAGAATGAAATGGAACTCAACATTTGGTAAATTGCTAATGGTGATTAAATGGAATCTAATTGATTGTCATGGACTATGTAGATTATTTGAACTTTTCACACTGCTGCTTCCATTTTCATGCATTTTTCAAAGTTACCGATCTTTTTCACATTTTATCCCCCCGTTTTATTAGCCCCTTTTTTATGGATCCCGGAAAGAGGTCTGTTTAGATTGAGCGGAAAGATTTTCTCTGCTTGATAGTACGTGAAACCTTTTTTTTCCAAGGATTCTTCGCTTCTTCGATCGACCCGACCACCGATCCCGACTTTTACGACCGGAGCAAAGTACCAATTAATGGAGGATTCATTTTACGTCGCTTTATACTGTTACATCTTGGACACGTATCTTTCGGGGTCCTGAACAGTGTACGTGTGTTTTGGATATGAGACGTGTGTGCGTTAAGGGAATATACTGTTATAGGAAACGCCCAGCATCACAGGGGCAATTTGATTAGAAAATTCACGGTTTTCAGTTGAACAAAAATAACAGGGAAAATTTATCAAGAAAATTCATGGCAAAGTCCAGTAAAATATGTTGAAGACTTTCATGTGTGATCACAAAAATTTCAAAATGAATGGATGATTGGATTTTTCAACAAGTGTATCAATAATTTTGTGTAGTTTTTCTGTTCCTATGTGATTTTGATGATTTTTTGTGACTTTCTGATTTCCTGATGTGATTTTCGTGGTAATTCTTCACGGATAGGTAATTTTTTTAGCCTTCGAGTTCGATTATTGTGAGACGGAAATCGTCCACGGGAATTCACAAACGTAACAGGTGAGGCATCGTGAATGTTACTCGATTCTCCCTCTCACTTATTCTCTGAGTTTAAGTTCAAACCCACTTTTGTTTCAGGATCACGTATCAAGAAATTCGTTTTCTCTCCGGCTCAGGCGTTTACGAGCTTTTGCCAAGGGACTCGTTTCGGAAGGACTTTTTTATAAAATAAATATATAGCAAGTTCGGCCCTGACGATCGATTTATCTATTTGAACGGTGTGTCTTTTCCTATATATTTTGGAAGAGCTAGAAAAATATAATAAAAAAAATGGAAAGGGAGAGAGTAAGAGAACGTAATTATGGCGTTTCCGGTGATATTCATGGCTCTTTACATTCCATCGCTCCAAAAACGTCTATCGTAATATAGAATGAAATTCCTAATAACCCTTCGATCCGCCCTACCGATAATTTGCATGATTATGTAACACATCCAATCTATAAATCGTTAAACCTGAGCGTATTTATGTTTAATCATTTTATTTTCTGTTTAAACCATTCTGTCAACTGTACAGTGAGAAATTTTTCACTATATGCTGGGCGTGTTTTGTTAGGCGTACAATCGTCGAAAGAGTCGCGTGTTACGAGATGTATCTTGGCGAAAAGATGCACGAACATACATATGTAAAGGTGTGCAGCCTTTACGAGACAAGGAATATCCGGTCTTATCTCTTCGCTCCTCTTGTTCTTGTCTCTCGAGCAGGCGGACAAGAGTAAGACCAAAGCCATAATAAAAAGAAAAAAAAAGAAAGGTAGAAAAGAAAGAAATGTGTAACACGTGTACAAGAAAGCAGGGAGTGAACGTGTGCCACTGGTAAGGATATTCTCTGGAATACGAATTGTCCTCGTTCTCGTATTTTCAACGTATGGAACCTTGGGCTTTCTGTATCTTCTGACTCGTATTCACGCTTACGAAAAAAAGGAGATACACGAAATGGAGGCAATGTTCCACAGAGCCTGGGTCGTCCCCAATTCGATCGCGTGAAAACGACGAGATCAAGGCCTGAATGAAATCTTTCTCACTCTTGTCGTGCTATCGAAACCCTTTTCAAACGCACAAATAAGACACATGAGTCCTAACATAACTTCACATACACACAAAAACACACACACACACACTTGCAGCTGTGTATCTTGGAGTTTTACGTGCCATACGATCTCATTTCTGACGATTGAATGACAGATTTTTTTTCAACTGCTCCATCGAACAATTATCTTGTTTATTCTATTCTTTTTTTTTAACAGCTTTTACATGCATATCCAAAAGATTCATGGTTAAAATTTCTACCACAATCTGTCATATTGGCTCACACACATGAATCTATGTTGCGAAATAAATGTCCGCACAGAATATCACGAACGCAAGGTGGAACAAGGCCACAAGGATCAGCAGCAGAAGCACAGCATTTCTTCACGTCCACTTGCTCTTCCTCGCTCTCTTTTTACCCTTCGCCGTCGCTTCTCCTCGTCTCATCTCTTTCCTTCACCTAACGCGGTGCTCCTTATCATTATCACATACCATCACCGATCTCCTTCTTCGTATGTCACACTCCAGAAGGAGGCTCGACTTTCTTTGTCGTTTGAATCTAACCCTTGAAAGAGCATTTTCGTCTGCCATCCGTTTCCTGTATTCCATCTACGAGACGATCGTCACTAAGAACGACTATTCTACACTACAACGAAACGGAAATAGAAAAGTTTAATCTTATTGTGATTAATCAACGATTGAAGCTCAAAATAAAAAAAATTAAATCCTAAACATTCACAGCTTTGGAATTGTGAAGAAAAAAATAAACACGCTTTCGAATTCAAATAAATCAGATTTTCAGCATCTACTTTTTCACCATGACTTCATTTTATTTTTTTTGCCAGAACTTCCAGTCAAGTGATTCGTCGCATTAATGAATTAATTAAAAAATGCGTCTCCTGATGAGATGCAGGATATTTCACGGTGGAATATCCTCTAGTGAAATAAAAATTGCTGTGTGTACTGGAATGGAATGTGCGCATGTATTACATCCGGACATACTCCTCCCCCTTCCTTCCCCTCTCCACACTTATTTTGCCACGTAATAATGGTTGGAAGTCGTTAGAATATACTTTTTCAAGTCGTGGCCATTTATCCTTAACCATGCGCTGCATACATTCCTAGGAAGCCCCCTAATCGTTCCGGGAACGTCCGCCTTATTTGCGTCACACAAGGGTCGAGACCAGGGACGTGAAGGAAGCCACCTTAAGTTTCCCTGCCTTTGTTCTTGTAAGGATACCTGCCAGAACAGGCCTACAATATTTTGAAGGTTGGACGAGCAGAACTAAATAATTCACTTTGAATTAACGTAAGAGCATCCGTACGAATTCAACTACATTATTCATCGTCGTCTATAAATGTATATCTTGGCTCGAGCAAAGATTTTTTTTTTTTTCTGAAATAAATTCTATTTTCAAGTGCTACTTTCTAATTCTCGAACAAAAAGCTCACTATTTCAGAAATTCTATCCATTTGTATTGAGGAATCATTTACTTGTGACGTGAGATATTTTGTCAAACGCCTTCTGTTTTCCATTTTCATTACAATAATTATTTCTTCGAGTTGAACTGCATCTTGGGAATTGAAAACGCAAATAAGGTTCATGAGTAATATCTTCCGAGAGAACTTTGATAAATTTGCACTACATGTTGCGTGTGAATACGTAAACCGGTAATAAATTGTCGCTGAATACCCAGGATGGGTGTTTTGTCCGAAGGAAAAAATGGCTTTGTGGAAGATTTTCATTGGTTGAAGAAGAGCGTTGCAATGTCCACTGGGAAATCGTTGGTGAGGTGAGAAATGAAGCGGTGGCACGATGTAGGCCTCAATTGGCGAAAGCGGTTGCACTTTGTCTCGGGGCTGAGGGTCTATAAAAATGTACGTATTATAGTGACGCGTTGAGCCACAAGAATACAAATAGTGCACTGTGGTGTGTTGTAAATTCAAGTTATAGAAGAGCGTATGCTGTAAATTCGTGCGCTGTGTATATTCGACGTGTATATACGAAGGTGTATCGGAAAAAGAGAGAATCCGTGTAGAATAATGGAGGTAGAATACAGAAACAAGGGTTATTAGTATCGATTTTCTATGGACAAGAATTATTTCTATTTCCCGATCGAACTGGAGCGCCGGCTATTATCGTTAAATTTTTATCGATTCAGACGAACAAAGAAAGAACTGAAAGAAATAATAAACAACGAAATAGAAAAGAATGAAGTGGACGCGGCGAGTAGGAAAATGGAGAAATAGTAGGCTTTTCCGGCGGAAACACCGGCGGCACAAGAGTTCGATTGGTTCAGACGGGAAACACTACTTTTGTAATTACGAAGATCGAACTCTTGGATATATTGCCGTTGGATTCTCTCTCTTTCTTTATCTACACCGTCGTACTACCTTTCTCACTCTTTTGTCCATTTTACTTCTCCTGTCTTTCTCGATTCGATCGGACGGCGACTCGACGGATTAAAGTCAAAGAGAAACTCCCCTCACGATCTAAGACAACCCGCTCTCAAACTACGACTGTACGTACATCGAAAGCTTTGAATCACATCGTATAGATATATATTAACACATATATCTGGGATCATTTACAATGGTATCACTAGCACTGAGATACTTGCAACGAATCGCAGATACCGAGCAAACGTTGCACGGGATACCCGAGGGAAGCTCTCTTGGATCGACTTACTGCCTACCCTTTTGCTTGCTCTCTACTCTCTCTCTCTCTCTCTCTCTCTCTCTCTCCCTCCCTCTCCCTCTCTCTCTCTTCTCTCACGATAGCAATTACTTAAGTTCAAAGTTTGTGTAACTCTACGATGTTGTATCCCCGGGGTTTGTACCGCTCCAAGAGAGAAAGGGTAAGAAACGGGGAGAGGGCGAGAGGATGGTAAGCCGTCAGTATTAACTAAAATTGTACTGTATCCGTACCAGTTTCGGCAATGGGGGAGAACATTGGACGTTTTAGCGTTGAGGGTTAGGATTGTAAAGCGAATTCGCTTTATCTTTCGCCGTATAATGAACGATCTTAGATTAGAAGATTAATCGTACACATCATTCACTTCCGCAAACTCTGTAATCGCCAGTGTCGGAGACTTTGGAATAGGGCACATTTGCCAAATTTATAATGTAACATATGGGATAAGTTTTGGATTTCATAATAAAGATATTTCGTGAAATGCTTGAAGGAAAGAACATACGTTTCTTCCTCACATGGGCACACTATACGAGAAAGTGAAGTATCGACATTTTTTATCCTCACTCGTGTTCGATAGGTCGTCAATTGTTTAACAGGGCATTGCACGAGTACTAATATTTGTACAGTTCGTACCTCGGCTCCGGAACAGTCAGGTATAAGGTATGTCCCAAAGATAGCAACTAATCTATATGTCGGGGCGGACTATATAGAGTTGAAAAGGCGTATCGAGTATGAATAAATTTATAAAGATGGAGCCGTTCTGGCGTTGATTCATTGATGCCCACGCGCGTACGAGAGTGTGGAGACTGCGACGCGATATTGGTCGAAGCTTTGACATGAAATATTTATGGAGCTTCCGTTGTGGCGAACAGGGAGCGGGCGAAAGTTAAGTGAGCGTATATGTGGCGCCCGCGTCCCTCTTGGCAGCGGAGTAAGGCACAAAGACTAGTCAGTCCTGGCTGCAACGACTTTGCTACTCATAGGTATGCCATATTTATGCCCTATCCACGTAGATAATAGTCTTATGCATGTAAGACTAATATTCAGGACGTATAACTCGATAACCTGAGGTATAACGCATTTATGACGAGTATACATGAGAGTCCTGTGTGAATACATACATTCAATTACTTCATTGCGTTTTATATATCTACTTTAACGCAGCATTCGTGCCATATATGTAACTAGTAAACAACTTTCTCTGAAAAGAAGTTTAAAAGAAAAAAGGAAGATGATCCAGTAAAAAAAAATGTGCGAGAAGGAAGAAGACGCTAAAGATGGTTGAATGATCGCGAAAGGTTTTGACAATATATGTATACTTGATGCTAAAAATGCAGGCTCAAACTTCACAGACTTCTGTGACAGAGTTTC
This sequence comes from Campoletis sonorensis, assembly GCA_013761285.1. Classification (NCBI taxonomy): domain Eukaryota; kingdom Metazoa; phylum Arthropoda; class Insecta; order Hymenoptera; family Ichneumonidae; genus Campoletis; species Campoletis sonorensis. Next base: position 973,703 of record JACEOJ010000093.1, read on the forward strand.
GATAAACTTTACCCCTCGTTTCTTTCTCAATCTTTTACCACTTTTTACGTAATACTCTTGGAAAGAAAAAAGCTAACGAAAACCGTGAGGACTTGGAAATGATTTTGTGCTTTTTTTTTGGTTCTTTTGACTTACAAGATGGACTCGTAATGGTCGCGCGAGTACCTTTTGGAGAAGATATGAAAAATAGCAAAGAATGAAATAAAAAAACAAGGGCTCACTCGCGGCAGAGAGGGGGGAACTGATCAATATATATATATACTTTTTCTTTCTCTTCATCGGTGTGTATATAGAAATAATGTTTGTATATATACATATATGATTGATACTCTGTGGTAGGCAGTGAAAAATCACTGGGCCATTTCTCATTTTGTTCTCTCTTTCTCGAAGTAGCAAGGAAACGATCGCCGGAGTTGTCGCAGTCAAGAGGAAAAGAAGAGATTCACTGTAGTAGAATGATACTGCGGGGTTGATATTGTCATATAGATATAAAGTGTATTATTGTATACTAAGGCGAAGAAGAAGAAAAAGAGAGAAAGAGAAAACATCGAATGCCACCCGTCATCAGATAATATTTAAATTAATGATAAACATTTATAAAAGCGCTTTGTTACACAGAAAACGTATTTGGATCATTGTGAGAGGCTCTCGGATGTGCGTTTCGAGTTGAGCTGCTGCGGCACGTCGCACGCCAACGAACCACATAAACAGAAAATATATTATAATACACCTATATGTTCATATATATAGGAGTTTTTATATATACGAATGAAATACATATGAATTCGGGGCCCAAGCCGAAAGGCATTGTACGCGGTGGCCCTCTCATCTCCATAACGGGTCCTATCTCCAGCTTTATTTTTCTCGCTTCATCTCATCCCATTTTTCTCCCTATCTGTCTTTTTCATTCTCTCTTATTTCTTCTTATTTTCATTTTTCTTTTTCTTTTTCATTATTATTATTTTTTTTTTCTTCTTCTTATTTTTCTCTCCTCTCTCTTTTCCCCGTCGTTCGCCGAGGCGCGCAGCTCCTGCGCGCGTAACTCTCGTATATCTTTTTACCAAAGTGAGGGCCCTTACATGCGAGCCCTAATACAGCAGCAACAACACACGGGCTCAACGGCTGCGATCCTTCCCTGCCTTTCTGTGTTTTTCTTTCTTTCTCATTCTCCGCGCATTCTTCTTATTCCCATTTTTCTTGCCTTTTTTTCAATTCCTTTTTCTCAACCACCCTCACCGCTTCTACCAACCGTTCCACACGCTTCCCCGGCTCTCCTGTCGTCCTTGTTCTATACTGCGATATCATTCTCTCTCTTGCCTGTTCTCATACCCTTTGTATTATTACTGCTGCATGCTGCTGCCGCTGCGAAGGCTCCCGATTCTCGATTCTCAATTGTTTTCATTCCAGCGCCTTAAATTATCCAAATAAAAGACGGCCTCGGAGCACGAAGCAACCAAATCGGCAAAGACACCAGAAAAGACAACGACTGCGCGGCGTTAATCGTATTCAAACCGGAATGGGAAGATATTTATCGGCAAAAGTGAGATAGCAATATATTTATGATGGAGTTTTCTATAAACTTGCTCCTTGTTGGAGTCGCATCGGTCAATAAAATTGATTTAAACTAATGAGCGAGGAAATCGAGTCAAAACCATCATCGTTCGGAGATGAAAAGAATAGAAATTTGTCGAGCTATAAAAATACAATAATTAGAGTTTGCTGGAGGAAAGAATATAAAATTAGTATGAATCGCTGTGATTCTCTTCAGCGAAACGCAAATCAGGTTTGGGTCATTCCCGTCGCCACATTCTTTCGCAGTAGATTAAAGGACAATAAAAATCAAATAAAAATGAAATAAACAGAGAAAATAAGCAGAAACGGACCGATTGAGATTCTTTTTGCAAAGGAACGTGTCAGTCTTTCCAAACAGATTATACGATGCAAGTTAATATACAGGTTTTGGTGCGAGAACCATCGAGAGTGTTGGTCCCTTGGTCAATTATGGTACCAGTGGGTATCTTGTCTCTCGAAACACATGACACACGAGCACATGTACGAATATATACACATACATATATAATTGGTAGCGAGAAGAACGACACAGTGCAGGAAGTGGGGTGTCAAAATGAGCTGGAGCTTCTGTCTTCAAGCAATGAAATTGAGGCGGGACGAAAAAAAACAGTTGAAACATTAAAGCTGCACTAGTGATGAGATAAAAAAAAAACGTATCGAAAAAACGCAACAACAAGATGGATCGAATGAGAAAGAGAAACGAGGAAATATGAGAAGCTTGAGCGAGGTGAGATGACCGCATTGAGAAGGTCTCCATCCTTTTTCTTCTCCCTCTTTCTCTCCTTCTTAAGTGCGGGGTGAGAGATGAAGATCGTGAGACAAAGATAATACTCTAAACGCAACTGTGGGGACGACGATGGGTCTACCAAAAAGATAGAGCCACGTCCGGCAAATAAAATAGAAGCCTTTCGTTACGCTCTGTCACCTTCTTTCCTTCTCTCACGCTTATTATAGATAAAGTGCTTTGTATTGGTAGACATACATTCATATAGTCTTTCGAGTCTCTTAATTTACTGTATACATGCATACACATTCAACCACATGTAAACACCAAAACGTGAGAGTATCAGTGCCTCATTCAAGAGGCATTAAACGACCTGAACACTTTTTAACGCATTTTCGAGTCTCCCTGGCATGGCTGCCAGTTTAGTTGTCCGTCACGCATGTGGCCACTCAAACGTGATTCAGTAATGCCAGAAAAAACGTCTCTTGGATCGATTATCTCAGTGTTGGTCTCTTAAAAATTGTACAAACTATGATTACCCAAATGTACCGTGAAATTGTTTTGACACTCTCATTTATAAAACAAAAAAAAACCATTTGTTCAATTAAACAATTCTCTTACAGGGTGAATTTTCAATTTCCAAATTATTTTCAAGAATTTCATTCTGTTTTTGACCGATTAATAAAAATGGGCATGATCAAAAGCACGAATAAAGGTCAGAATGGAAATGAATCAACGAAGACTTCTTGTCCACAAAGTCATTCCTTTCTCTTTGACTCTCCATACTTTTTTTTCTACAATAATACACTCACGCATGTAACACACGAGATTATTTTTTCCCGATCATTTAGCACGATAAAAATCAATAGGTTGACCAATCATAACGAGATCGTGATATCCAGATCAGATAAATTCACATCCTGAAAAGAGATTAAAAGCCTGCTGCTTTGAAATGTTGTGAAAGTTGCTAAGAAAATGATGGCTGTTGTCATAAAATGTAGTAACAAAACAGTGTGAGAGAGACATTGAAAATTTGTGAAAGTTGCTATGAAAGTTAATTAAAGACACTGTTTAACACACAATGTTCCAAACGCATTGAATTTTCCAAATAGTGATGATGAAAGCTGCATAAAAAATTTGATTTTACAAAACATTCTAACAGAGCTTTGTTTTACCCTAATGGCCAAAAAATATTAAAATTTTTACGTAGATTTTCATATTGCTAAATACATTTTAACAATATTTTTCATAATTTTGTTAAAAATTTGTGTTTGCTCGCTTTGAAAAGAACGATGTTAGGATACAAAAGTCTGTTGTTGTTGCTGCTGGTCACTCGCGTGTCGTTTCTACTGAGGATTCTGTATGGCGTTCGTGAACGGTGTATGGACACAAGATACTTATGGTGTTCTTGGCGAGATCGTGTTGGTTGGACATGGCAAAGATATTCGTTCAAGTGTGAAAACCCGGAGGGAGAGAATAACGCGTGAGAGTAGAGAGGAAGACAAGTCGGACACCTCGAGCGATCCTTCACGAGCGAGTAAAAGAATCCTCTGATATCCCGGGTGTGAAACATCGCGGGACAAGATGCCAAGATGTAGCTTCATTGTTCAAGCAAGATAGACACCAAAGTTCCGAGCCGCGACTATAGAAATTCGAGAATTCGATATCGATTTCGAAAAATAAAAAATTTCACTTTTTTACACGAAATGAGAATTGAGAGGGATGCTTTTCTCTTATATCCTATTTCATGTTTCATTGAAAACTACGATGACATATTTACATGCAAAAAGGTTTCGTCGAGGACTCCAAAATTCAATTCCTCGGTATTTAGCAGGATTTCTTATAAACATATTTAAAAATTGCTAAACTGAGGTCATAATTAAGTGAATTTGTCGCTGTTCATACAGAAATAAAGGCGTGGGAGACATGCAAATTTTATTGGTGCATTACGTGTGAAAAGAAGCTGTTTCCACGCGGGGTGATAATTAATATCCCGTTAATGTTCTACATCATATAGGAGGCGAATATCTAAAGATGCATCTCCATTTAGTTCCGCATCAAAACGGCGTTAACAACGTGAGGATAATGGGTTCGAACGTCGTGGGTGGATTCAGATAGGGTTCATATACACCTATACATCGAAGGCTCCTTCTCCTCGTAATATACATGTAATGTTTGATATAGTTATATATATGCATATCGCCTAGAACCTTCATGAATACTCTCCCAACGGTATAAGTGTGCGTACGGTATATGTACCGCGAGCAAGCTCTCGGTAGCTCGCGTTATTAATAAATTACGATACACCCCTGGGACGTTAATTACGAGGTGCGTAGGTCAGAACGGTATGTAAGCACCAAGAGGCATATATGCCAAAGGTATACGGAAGGAGAATAAGTTAGAAGCACATGCTGTTAAAGCAGAGTAGAAATAGCCAAGTTGATGGCAGGCCAAAAAACGTGAATATATACGTGTAAAGAAAATAAAAATAAATCAAAATAAATGAATGAGAGCGATCGCGAACATAAAGTTTCTTCACTGACGTCACTCAGCCATTATTATAACATTGCACTGGAAATAAAAAAAAAAAAAAAAAAAAAACATTTTCTGATTACTGGAACACGAGAGATCTAAGAACACCGGTAGCAGTGGGAAAGATTTAAAAATAGTGATAAGGGGTCAAGAATTTACGTGGATGCGAAGCAGGAGCCTGGAAATAATTATCCGAAGGTAAAAATATCACCTCAAAGAGAAAATTTCAATCAGAGAATTGGTGGTAAGCAAGATAATTTATCTCTGACGAGTTTTTCTTTTTCCAAGTTGGAAAATATCTAAAACATACTTCGTCCTGCTCAAGAGTGATATTCCCTCGAATTCACCACCGGGCTTCCTAGCGGAAGGCTTGACATTTTATCGGTATACATAATGCACCAGCAGCAGAAGACAACGTGGATGGTCGTTGGTCAACCTTCCCATATCTACTAGAATACTCAACGTGTTAAAAAAAAAAAAATGAAAAAAATTCTGCTGATGTTAACTCGCCACGAGGACGACGTGTACGTGATACACTGGGTGATAAAATTTCAAATCCGGGATGCATCAGCTGCACACCCGCAGTGTTTGAAAGCTGGCGAGCAGTGTTACTAGCGACTATAGAAACCGAGGTAAGGTTTATTTTGAACGCAATGAGCAGGGCAAATAGAAGTGAAAAGATAAAACGGGAGCGAAGAAGAAACAAAAAGGAATGAAGAAAGAGGGTGACGTGCAGGGATGAGGAAGAAGATGAGGTTGAGTGGTGGGCGAATACGACAAATTTATGACCGCCAAGCCATGACGACGGATAACTTCTTGAAGATACTCATCCTGTCGAGTGTCTCGCATCTAAGAGGCAACAACTATTCCCGTCAACCCGCTCTCCTCGACAGTTTCCTCCGTAGGAATTTCACCAGAGTGTGTCTTTCTCTGTTCCTACATTTATACTTATTATATCTATATGTAAAGAGAAATGCAAAAGCGTCGACGAAGGTGTATATAAGTTCTTCATTCCGGCTGTCATGATGTTTAACGCGAATGAAACCAGCGGGACATTGAGAAGTAGCATCACGGAAATTGTCAACGAGCCGTACAGACACAAGCCTCAGCTTAATTTCTACTGTTTTCCTCTTACGAGCCAGCGCATCGTTGACGAAGAAAATGAGAAGCAAATAATACTGAGATAAAAATCGCACGTAGCTCAAAGGCCACATGGATCCAATTGCTAAACCTAATTAGCTTCAAATGTGCCAATTTTATACTTTCTTCGTCTGGAGACCGAGACGAGTTGGGAGAATTAAGAAGTTTCGTATGTTATAAAAATCAAAATTCGTTTAAGTTAATAAGCCAGGAAATTCTAGGAGATTAGGTCGTGATATGATGTCGAGATAATTGTGATCAAGTTTTCTTGATTTAGAAAATCAAGCGTTAATAAATCACCCTAATTACAATGATGAAAAGTGGCCGATCACACAGTTGCATTTTAAGAGGTTTGCTTTCGGATGGATTTAATGGATATACAATATTCATGAATATGGAAAAATTTCGGCTTTTTTTGTGGCTCAACATAGGTGCCGCTTTTTTCTAGTCCGCTCCGTCGAAGCTCACCGCTGGGTAGCACACAATTATTGAAAAACGATTTGCTCCGTGTGCAACCACGGAATATTTTCAACACTTTTCGACTGATATGACGATGAATTTCATGCACGTTATTTATCCATGTCTATATACAATTCTGGTGGATATTCTCGATCACCATACACTCGTATTCTTCGTGCCTTAACTCCCTTCTATATATTTATCTCGCTACGTTTCGTTTCTCTTTCTTTATCTCTATTCAACTGAGAAAGAGATCGATAGAGTGTGAATCTAAAATAGCGAAGATTCGTCTGGTTCCAGAGAGAAAACCCACAGCCACAAATTCTACCAATATTCATCGCGGTTCTCTATACCAATACGATATAACTCAGAACTCGTATGAAACAGAGTCAAACTTTGGCGAACTCTGACTGGTTCTCTCGTAAAATGACTTAACGACCGTGCCGGTGCAGCTTCATGGTGTTCGGTCCTCCGAAATCGATAATTTTTTTTTGTGGCCCAAGAATCTGTACGTATATAGAAATATTTCAAGACTTGACCGAAAGAGACTACATCGTGGAATCGAAATGTTTTCGCTGTGGGGCCAAAAAGTCATCTGCATAGGCCCAGCTATTATTATAAAACATAAAATATTGGTATGCGCATAAAGAGAAGAATAATAGTTTACCAGAGAAATTATATTCATTTTTCATCGCCATAAACGCCATACACTCCCAAAAAGAAGAAAAAAAAGAAAAAAAAATGTAAATAAGCATATGAGAAGAAAGCAGACACAAAAAATGCAAAAGATGGTTAAAGAGGTTGAAAAAAATGATGAAGTTTATACTGAAAAGAAGCCAAGCTTGAAAAAATATTGTCTGAAGATTCAATACACATTTAAAGTATCAAATTTGATGAATAAATCATTAAAAGTTTAATTTTTCCTTAAGCATGAGAACAGATGATTAATTAAAAAACAAAATTAGAAAAAATAAAAGTAGCCGAATAACTGGCAATGAAAAAATTCAAGCGAGAAAGAAAAACAGTAGAAACTGAACGCTCGTGAGTTTGGTCGAAGTTCCATCGTTTTTCCGTGTTTTGTTTATTTTGTACCTTATTATTCACAAAGGCTATACGGTTTATTGAGAGCGGATGGCGGGGAAAGAACGTTGAATCGTCGAAAGAGCTTTTAAATCAGCGTCCCTTTCGTTCGTACGAAGGGAGGATATTGGGAGAGCCCTGCGGGTTAAATCCTCGATGCTTCGAAATGGACCAGACTATTATGATTCCAAAGGGTTCAAAAGGTGATCTCAATGGTCACCGCTTTCTCGATCTCTCGATTTATAATATATTGCAATACTTGGCTCGCTATAGAGATGCTGACCACGCTCAAACGATTTCCAAAGGCTTTCAATGGATATAGAATACACAGCCACGAAGCGATCTTATAGCGAACGGAAGGCAACTCTCTTCCGCTGTTCGACCTTCGACCATGCAGATGCAGAGTGGATTGCAACAATAACTATCAAGGAGTATACCTCTATCGTTTTTTTTCTACTTAACAGCCAGTATGCACGCAGGAAACCCACAAGACTCGACTAATTTATACACTGACTACCTAGTTTTTCCACAAAATCTTTGTCTATCAAAAAATCACTAGAGATAAAAAAAAAAAAACAAATCAATCGTCGAATCAGCTCGCACGATAATTTTGTAGTCCCTCTGAATCTTTTGCCAACTAAATTGAAAGCTTTGTCCCAAAACCATTGAATGGAAGTTGTCTGGGAAAATGGAAATTTTCCCTTCAGCCACCACCTTATTATCCTGCGAACTCTTTTTCTCACGTTAAAGGTTTGAGCAGGAGGTGGCTTGACATATATGAACGCTGCGAGGAGCAAGGGACGCTTTGGGAATCGAAATCTTGGCGGATTTTACGAGCCCTTGGGGACGATTAAACTGAAGAGAGTAGAATCCATAGGAGGTACAGGGATATCCTTGAGAGCTCGCATATACCACCCACTGTGTAGATTACATGACTGTATAAGTGCATTATATGGAAGGTAAAATCTATGTATGATCGAGATATCGTAGAGGGTAAGGGCCAACGCTTGAATGCCGCGAAAGCGTTTATATCCACGCGATCTCTTAGCTCGTGGTAGTGAAGTCGAAATATCACGTGAGCTCATAGCGTATATTAAACTCATATAGATGTATATATCTATAAAGATGTCGAAGACTTTGACTGCACCAACGCGATTCAACCACTCTCATTTTATCGGCCCGATCCGCGCTAAGTAGCTCGCTCTATTATATAGTATAACGTCGTACACCGTACATACACACTCTTCATGAACGAGGGGATAAAATTAGCTGGGTGCGAGACTCGAGACTTTGTGAACTCGATAGGTTAGCACATAAACTGCCTTGATAGCACTCTGAAAAGCGGGATATGCTTTTTCCTTCGTCTCGTCACATATATCCCGTCCCAATGCGTTTCAACGTGACCTGCCACTGGTGGATAAAAATTCATCAATCAGGTGATTTTTTATTCCTCGCATTCCGCACGAAAAAATGCGTAGGGGTTTTCCCTACTTTTTGTTTTGCAATGAATTTCTTCCAAATCTTTTGAAAAGTTTTCGTCGAAAAACTTAATATTTTGCGAAATTTTTTAAAAAACTGTCATTTCAACAGGATATTTGGGTTATTCAAAGATCATCATACTCTGTTCAAAATGGAATTTTTGTTGTTAAATATTTATTCGTCCCTTCTCAAACATTTTTTTTTCTCAGTATGTCACGCCACCACAGTATGAACTGTTTATAATGAAATTCTGAATCATTGTCGCGTGCAAAATCTTTGAGTGGTTACACACGACTTGGCATCACGCATCAGCAGGGAGAGACAAAAGTTCCATTTGATTTCACAGTGGGACGCACTTTCATGAATTTCGTTTGCATACGGTGCCTCGATTTTGATACATGATGAGATTTTTTTTTTTTTTTCTTTTCGAATTTTAATACCCAAGATATTCATAAATAAAAATACGAAAATTTTGTGCTTCGTGTGCCGAGAGTATATAAGGAATTTATGAGTTTTATATCTTCGTTCATGTATATGAGCTGGAAATAATTAGAAGAACTTTGCAAATGCAGTGAACCGATAAAAGCTGTCCATGGATTTATGCGACGAAGATTTACTCGGTCCCATGATTTTTCAAATTTTTCAATTCACAAAATATTTCTCCGTGTTAGTAGGCGATCCATAGTTTTGTCTGATATTCAATTTATCATAAATATTACAAAATGGAATTCTGTCAAATTTTGTTTCATGATTTTTTCTCAATCATTATTATGATCTTGGTTACTCACGTTCTTATTTGTTAGTTTATTTTTTGTCTCTCTTAACATTCAATTTGGCGACCCGTTGACCTCGTTTTAGACTCTTCCCATAGCTCTTGTACCAGTCGTTGGAGCTCATTGACGGTCCCGGAAATTCGATCATCAACCCCTACTAAACGGCTCGACCTACTATTTCGATCTACTCTTTCGATCTTCATGTATGCAAACCTCAATCTATCAGCTTCACGTATAACCCATCGATTCAAAGACGATAATTTAACCTATTTTTTTACTGATACATGCACAGGTGCGAATATATTTATATATATTTATAACTATACGTTGATACGCGTGTATGCGGAAAAAAATGGGAACTGCATATAAAATACTGCATTTTTGGTGCAACAGCGCACGCACAATGGAGCAGAAAATATCGCTCGCGGTATAACATGCATCAATATATATCAAGCAGAACGCATATAGAATAGTAAAATGGTTGAAAGCGGAGCAGCCAATTTTGCGATCGTCGAGAAAAAAAAACGATAGAATCTACGAAAAAAAAAACGTTCGAGAAATGAGCCAATCGCACACCGGCACCTGCGGCTCTTCCGGTACCATACTGTCATATACCGTGGCACAGTTTTTCTATAGATATATCGTTGCACCATATATAGATATTCCGTAAATGTATTATATACACGGAGTACGTGCACTTCTGTCCGAAGGATCAATGGAACGATTTTAGTGTCCAACGCCCCGTGGGAAACGTATCCTCCATGTTTCAGAATGTTTGCTGTTATAGATCTTCTTCCTTTTGTCGTTTTTTTTTTCCATTGGACAAATCGTTCGGTACCTAGGGTAACCTTGTGCATGCACGTGATCAATGTCGTTCAAATAAATTAGTTATTACAGTATAACTGTTGCATACACGGGTAAATTAGGGTTTCTCATAAAAAGATCGTTACTTGGGTTGGACAATAATCGAAGAAATTGATGCATATTAGTGGTCAATGATCTCTTGGCCAAAGACTTTGTAAATTTGAGTCGTACATTGAGTTCTTCGAGGCAAAAGGGTCCCGCAGATCTCTGGGAACCATAATCAGTCTACATTGGACGTAATTCGAGTCAAGTAGCTGAAGCGAGTGTGGAATGCCTCTTAACCATCGCAAATAATTAAACTTCTCCCTCGACAACGACGTATTCAGTTGATACTCTGTTTTCTTTTTATGCTACATTTGTAGTTTTGTGTTTGTTTATTTATATCTGAAAATCCCGTGTCTCAATCAATAAAAATGTATTTGTCTAAGATATTTTTTCCGAGATGACTCACACATTATTCTGAGAACTACGTGTTTGTATTGTTTTTAGAACTGACTTCCCACCGTGAGAGAAAAAGAGCCACAAAGTAAGATTGTCATCGGTAAAAAGTGCGAAGTTGTTTAATGAATAAAGCAAACTTTAGTGCGTTGCATGGTTTGAGGTTTTCACCATCACGCGAATTTGAATAAACAAATAAAAAATGTATATGTTTCCGAACCGTAAGAATAATTTCTAGGAATTTAATAACGGATTGGTAATGTTTTTTTTTGTTCAGATATCGTCAGGAATATCGCAAGCAACATTTTTTCTTGCGAAACATTGCATTTCAAATACAGAACCTCCGTGAAAAGTAATGCGTGATAATTATTCCGATTAATTATTAAGAAGCTGAAATTTACATTTTTATATCGAAACTGCATTCCCATGAGATCGTGAATGCAATAATAATAGAAAAATTTCAATATGGATGAAGGGCGAGAGATTAGAATACACATGCTAAATAAGTGTATGTGAGAATACGATAGCAAATACTTCCACACAGAATAGCTTCGATCGAAGGCAAGGTGATTGTATTAATACGAGTGCAGAAGTGCACAGGAAAATCCGGAGGTAAACGGGTTGACAAGTACTGTAGATCACGAGCGACAACCGCTCTCTTTGTTAATTTATTTCTCTTACATTTTTTCCTGCTCGATTTCATGAGACGGAGATGGATTGCGTAGCTGGCAGAGCGTGACAGTGAAAAATATAGAGCGAGAAACAGAATGAAATAAAAAAATTAAAAGAGCATATGATCGCTGCACATTCGCGCCTGCATGGCGTCTTCTGTATTATAAGCAAATGTGAATGGTTTTCGTTCCGTTTCACCGCTTAGTCCGGCCTCGAAAAGATGCCGAGATGAAAAAAAAAAAAAAAAAAAAAAAACAATAATGATAATAAAGCAAAATGTCTGGTGAGAGCAAGGAGGCAAAACAAAAATTCTCAAGCCTTTTCCAATGGCGAAGAAGAAACGACGACGAGAAGGGAGCGTGTTACAATGTGACCGAAAAAGGCTCTCCATCGTGGTTTTCAATTTTTATTTGCTGTTTGTTTTTTTTTTTTTCTCTTTTTTTTTTTCAAATCTCTCCGCTACAGCTAGGGTGCGAGTAAAGAACGCGCGGGATTTCACTTGCTCTCCGTCTCTTTCTTTCTTTGCTGAGAACCATAGAAATACAAAGAGCCAGAAGAGAAGTCGTAACAGTTGAAGAATCAAGCGGGGGCGATGGGATTCGCAGACACACGCGGTCCAAAAATGCAGCCATAGCGTATCAAGTCGACTGTATACATTTATATACACATTGCTGGCTGTCTACATGTATATATAAAACATGCCAAAGGGCTCCCGAAGCCGAAATTGCTGAACGCGTGGACGGTGGCGCGCGTACCGACGTTTTGGTTCGCAAAATAATAAGAAAAAAAGAAGCAGAAGAAGGAGAAGAAGAAGAAGATGAAAAAAAAGGAGAAGAGGGAACGAGAAGATTCTCCGTTGGTCTACCGCTCCAGATAAAGCGACGCGAATGCGAGTTATTTACCCTGTTTAAAGTGAGCAGCCGTCCCATTATACGACGAGCCGTAAGTTGTGCTCGGGAGCAGGCATCCACGCGCACACACATTTCGACAATATGTGTATCACAGTATGTATGTGTACACACGTCCACGCATATGTTATATAAACGTATGTATAAGAGATGTACGCGTAGAACATGAGGGCACGAGGGACACACGAGGATGCGTTTCTACCTACGCACATTGGCACGAAGATTGCACTTGGCTCACACGGATAATGGCTGTCTTACACAACGGGAGAAGTAAACGAATAAAAAGGTTAAAAACAACAACAAAAAAGCAAGTATACATACACATTTTCGTTGATTTTTTGTATTCACTTGCCATAGAGCATAAGAGAGGTAGCTGAAATAGTGGGCGAGAGGCTGAACTCAGAAGAGAGATAGAGGAAGAAAGAGGTCCCCGTTCAACGAAGCGAAGATCATTGCTCGACGCAGGACCAGAGGCAAGCACAGAGCACTTTCCAGACATGGAACCGCACGGGAAAGAATGCGCGTGCAAGAAGAAGAGGGTTTGTCGATGAAGGAAAAGGAAAAGTGAAAGAAGAAGAAGAAGAAGAAGCAAAGAGAGTAAGAGAGTCAGAAAGAATTGAGAGAACCGGAGCAACGAAAAGAACGAAAGTATGTGTGTGGGTGTGTGTGTGTGTATGTGTTTTTGTGCCTGTGGGAAAGTGTATGAAGCAGAAGCAAAGCTATCATTGCATCTTCTCATTACCATAACTAGTTCTCCACCCTCTCGTGCCCTCCCGCTGGGGTCTCCACTGCTCCTTCTCTTCTTGTTTTTCCTTCCTTTTTTATTTCCCTACCTATAGAAGATTGCATATATACATATTATGATCTTTTATTCCTTTCGTTCTCTTTCACACCGCATATTTCTGCCTCTTTCATCACATGCAATTTTACACGTATTCTAGCATCCTTTCAATCTCTTACTCAATGTGCATACATCCGTCGCACTAGCAGAGGTCCAAGTCGCGATCAGCCATAACTCCATGTATCCTATTTCTGTTACATATATCCGAGCTTGGGATATATCTTCGAACGATGCAGCACTCTCTTTTTAGTCCGCATATGCTTCTCTTGCATTTTGTAACAGCCGCATATATGTTATTCGTCGATCGTGTTTTACGAGCGTAAAAAAGAATGGTGCATATTGCTCGGGGGTAAGGAATCTCATTCTTCAATCCGATCAGCAACTACCAAAGCCAAAGCAAAGATGGACGTGCATCGGAAAATTTCATGGTACTATATCTGCTAACAGCTGTTTCAGAAATCTTGGCCTCGCATGAAGGCTAGTCCAATTCATGCGGACATCATTTTATTTTACGATTGTGACCAGATGACGGAAGAACCAGCTCGTTGGGTGAAAAAGAATCGTGAATTCCAATTACAGATTCATCTTGAGCTTGTTTAGATCAATCAAATCTAGACAAAGATCAGTCCGGAGTGATTGAACGAAATGAACCATAATGTTTACAGGCAAAAAGAGCGGAGGAGAAAGTAAAATAATCTGGGATTTGGAACGTGCCAAATGAACCCTTGCATCATTACGAGACAGTTTGGGTAAATCGGTAAGCTTAAAAGAGCTGAACTTTCGACTGTAAGTGTTTTAGAAATGAATCTTGCGCTGCACGCGCGCTGCGATATCCTTTCTCTTGACGTGTACGGTAAAAGCAGAGATGGACAAAATTTTTAGGGGAAGAGATACGGCGGCGACGGCGAGATCGTGAATCTCGTGAAATGAGGCGCGTCTTCGCGACCGTCTCGTCGTCTTATTGCGGTAAGTTGAACGAGGCATGAGAGAAAGACGGACCAACAGCAAAGTCGTGCTTCTTTTTGTGTCCTTTTCTATCCGCGTGCGTCCCAAACTGAAGCGAAATGCTTGGTCGTCTTCGTCATTCGCGAAGACGAGCGCCTGCAAAAGACATGCCGCGCACAGTTGATGCAAGCAGAGCCCGCGACTATTCGACTTTGAAGAGACGAAGGAAGAGGAAACGAGCACAAGAAAGAGAGAGCGAGAGAGAGAGAGAGAGAGAGAGGGAGATCGTCAAGGTTTGCTGGATACATCAAGAGTTCCTTCGGCAACAGAAGCGGCAAGCCGGTTCCTCAAATCTTGATGGTAGACTTGAAGAGACTGGGTTTTGCCGAAGCTACTGCATACTTACAACGAATGCGCTCGATTCAAGCGTACATATACATGTTACTTCAAATTTATCGTTTCTACACCGACCACGGTGGTCCTCTTCCCATTGCACATACACACACTTACGAACCCACATAAAATGAAAGCGATCCAGTGGTCGAATAATCAGGCTATGCCAACCGGAAGAGCGAGAAAAAATATGATGAGAAACGATGAAGGAGAAGAGGATCAAGCATAGAATCTATACAAAGAAGATGATGCGAAAGGAGATATTCAGAGATTACAATAAAACACTTAAAGAATCAATCAAAGAATGACGAGAGACACGACGATAATTTCTGATGTGACAAAAGAATGATCATTTTCGTTGTCCATACCTACAACGAGATGTTATTTTCAAAAGCATCTAAAATAATCGCTGTCATTTGTTAAAGATTGCAGATAAACGTCAGAACAAAACTCTCTGGTTCCTGCGAACAGTTCAATATTAAAATTGAACGATAAAAATCTTTATGGAGCAGCTACCGAAAAATATTGACATGTCAGTAGGTGATGATTGCTCAGGCCATACTACAACTTATCAGTTATTCTATTCAAATATATTTCCAGCAAAGACACTCGATGAGACAATGGTATAAAGTTTAGAATGGATGGGAGAATAAAATCAAAACAAAAGGTATGTATCGGTATAGGTGAGCAGGAATAAGCCGATGAAATACCAAGAACATCGAGTAAGCGATCGTGCGCGAACTCTCTTTCTCTTGCATCTATTTGTCCATCGATCGAATCGTTTTTGGCTCTATCGGTAGGCCATATCGGTTTAGCGGGAGGACACGTTGGTATCTCTGGGAGTAAAATGGTGAGAGAGGCTTATAGAGTTCACGAAGATCCGTGGCCTTGATAACGTGCTCACCATGAGTCGCGAATCGCGAAGGTACTTACATTTTTATCAGTCGTTCTTTGCTGCTTCTGCCTGTTCTTTACGTTTCTCTCTTTCATTCTTTTTCGCTGTATCTTTTATTCGCTTTATCCTTTGGCATATCGTTCTTTATCTCGTTTATTCGAAAGACGTTTGTCGAGACGTTTCTTCGTCGATGGACAGCAGACGGTGTGCTGCTATTCACCCTGTCTTTCGTCTCACACGATCTTCTCTTGGGTCCAACTCGTTCTTTCAAGATGTCTCTTCCGGCTGGCAGTTCCTCGAAGCCAGAGTGGCTATTCATGCGCGACAGTTTTTGTCTTTTAACCAACGCGAAGAGACGAATATACGTAGACAAAAAATAACATGCCCATTGGTTATATAAGAGAATTTTCGATAGTTTTGTACAGAAAAGATCGAGGAATTAGATCAGCGTGAGATAAGCAACACACCGAGGCCATGGAGTGAAGTAGGTATAAAGGCTGGTATAAAAACATCGAAACCGCGGTATATGAGGTTAGGTAGGATATCTGAAGTTTTATCCGCATAAAAAAGATAAGAAGGAAAATGCTTACAGAGATAAAGCTTGAAGAGTTCTATAAATATCTATATCTATATATCTATATGCACTATATAGATCGATAAATTCGTCGAAATTGTGGTTAGATGATCCTGTGGGATGAGAGGCCGTGAAAGGAATAAAGGTAAATGCATAGGTGTGTGTCAGCGATGCACGTATATAAATCATGAGACGGATTGAGAATAGAAAGGTTAGTTCGAGATATAGTTCTCTGTATGGGATGGGTAGTGACCGCGGAAGCCTGGCAAAGTGAACGAAAACGTATAGAAAACCGAGGTAAAACTGTGTGGCCAACGAGAAAAGCACTGACTGGATTGCTGACTCCGCAAAGTCGACTTTACACCGCGACTCTTGTTACGGCCGCGCGTCGACGACATCGCGTGCGACATCTCTTTCCTCTCTTTCTCTCTCTCTCTCTCCCTCTTTCTCTCCCTTCCTAGTTCTCTTTAGATCCTTTCTGTATAGTCCTACTATATTGCTCCTGGTTCCAGGATAAGGGTTTTACTTTGCTGCTGCTTACTTGTTTTCTATCTCTTTTGCTTTCTCTTTTACGAAACATAAACGTATACGTAACTATGGTTTGTCGTATATACATCGTGATTTCTCTCTGTCTACCTCATCCGCAATCCTTTGCTATCTGCTGCTCCTATTGCTGAAACTAAGTCTCCCTTCCGTCTGTTCATGACTGCTTTACCCTGGTGAAGGAAGAATTACTACTGTATAGAGGGAGCAAGGGAAAGAGAGAGAGAGAGAGAGAGAGAGGGAGAAAGAGAATTGGAATACCGACTTGCTCACACTCAAGCCATCTTCATCCAGCAAACTTTCCTCCCTTGCTCTCTTCTCCACTCCATTTCTGCCTCTTGCTCCCTTTCTCTCCGACTCTCCTTTCCTACAACCGCTATCGCGTTTCTCCATCTGTCTCTCTCGTGTAAGCTAGTTTCATCCCAGAGAATTGCATTCAAAGCCAGGTCGTTAAAAGCTGGCAGATTTGATCCTTTGCGCACGTCTCTACCCAACCATGAGAACCAACTAGCACGAGAATAATGTTTCCATCCTGTATCGCGCTCATCAACGCTTTTCTATCTCATTATATATACATATTGCTATTGCATTTCTCCGTTCTGCACAACGTATTTGTGCGCTTACGTACTCACTCTCACTCTCTTTTCCATCCAGCTCCCTTTTTCCTTGCACAGTTATTCATATCATGTTTATTTTCTACATAACTCAATCGCAGTTCCACGAAATCTGGTCACATGCGGAAAAGGCATGATTATGTGGTTAGATTATTTTACCTACGCATTTCAGGGATTGACAACTGCTTGTCATTTCAACAGAAATTCAAAAATCAATTTCACATGATAAAAAAGAATAAAAAGATTCGAAATTCTCTTAAATAGTAAGCTTATTATACGCAAGACTACGATATTCTCTCGTTAAGCATACGTAATGTGAAAACGATAAACGAACGCGAGGAGAGATAATTGTGATCCTACAGAGGGTTTTTGGGCTTTTCCACTAGCATTTGGTTTGAGCCAAATCTACATGGTACTACTCACTATACGCTAATGGAACAAAGAGAAAGGGTAAAAGGATAGAAAACTATGGTATGAGAAAGCAGATAGCAGAGGAGAGGGCGACCTCGAATTGGAGGACAAGAGAAATAGGCTTTAGTGGATTTCCCGAGGCAGATTGGAGATAAAGCTTGTGAAAGGCTCTACGAGCGAGGCAGAGAAAGGAAGACATTTTCGCGACGAGATTTTCCTCGTCTCTTCTTCACTCATCGAGAAACTTATGTTGGTTTCGTCATCAAAAATCGCGCGCATCTAGATTCATTGTGCTCTGTCACATGTTGAACAATAAAAATCTGTGTGAAAGGGTTCGTGACATGAAAATACGAACTCAAACCAAAGAGCATGGTGACATGGAGAGAAAACAAAGTGGATTATAAACAGTGGTAAAAAACACGACGTTTGATTCTTCGTTGATAAGGAATGAATTGTATATTCTTGATGAAAGTGTTACGAAAATAAGATGAGCATTTAACCGAGTTTGCAGAAGGAGATGTTTCTTCACCGTAAGTATATATGTCGTTACTACGGATTTTATAAAAAGACGTTGTCCCGTAGAGAAAAGACGAGCATGCGAAACAGCACTTTCGGTTGGAACGGAAGTGGGATAAAGGACTAAAGATGATCGAGAAAATCGGGGAATAGTCTCTTTCTTTTTTCGTAATGTCTCGTTTCCTCCAAGTGGGTGTCAAGAGATCTGGCGTTTTTCCTCTGTCTCGAGTAAAAGCGCGGTAGGTATAGAAACGTTATTGGAGAGCCACTCTCTTTTCGTCGAGTCGCGAGCTATGGTCCTTCTCTCTTGGTCTCTCGCAGCAATGTACTAGACACGAGTGACATGAAAACGTTCGAATGGAAGAAGCAGTCCACCCAACCAACCACTCCAGATGTCTCACGAAATTTCGCACGTCTAAAACCACTTTCCATCTTTATTTCTTTTTCTATTTCGTCCTTTCGTCTTTATATTTCAAGAGGGAAATAATACCGATGCTGTTTTCCAAGAGAGAAGGAGAAGAAGAGTGTCGGTGCAAGATAATTTCCAGAAGGAAATGGATTTTGCGAACGGAATGTTAAGAATCCTCGCAGGCAAAACAGAACAACTCTGACAGTTGCCCTCACGAGAGAATAATAACCGAGTGTCAAAACTCAACGTGATTTTATTCCACTCCGACACAAATTATATGTAAATAATAATTCATCATACTAATAAAAAAGTTACGTCAACGAATATTCTTATAACTTTCGTTATCCCGAATAAGAGCCAAATCATACGCATGTCATTGGAGCTTCAAATCGCAGCCCTATTTTGATACAAATAATGAAAAAGTATATTTCACTTTAGGGAGCACTAATTTTCACTTAGTACCTGTATCACGGATTCATTTGATGTATTGAAATTTTACACTTAACCACAAGGAAGAAATATGTTTGAACGTCAGAAGCGCGTCAGAAAAAAAGGAACAAACGTAAATAAACGAGGATTCCAGTGCATTCGAATGTAGACGTTGCGGACTCGACAAAGTTGAATTGGAAAGAGGGATCGAAAACTCATGCTCATTGATAAATCGTATTTCTCGACTCAGTGAATCGTGCACCCGCGAACTATTTTGTATGTATGACGAGACAGTGAGAGAGAAAGGGAAGGAGGGAATGAATCACGGATACGTGTATATCGAAAAAGGCGGAGAGGGAGATGAGGGGCAGCTTTCCTGATGGTTTGGTCACCAGATATACGGGACTTTTGCGGTAGAGAGCAGTAGGTGCATGATGGTAACATGATGGTGGTCGACCCTAGTATTGCGTTATCGACAGGCAAAATATCAGAATGTTACTTCGTGACACCGGCCCGTCGAGGCTTCCAAAGATACGGGAGTGACGTATGTCCGTACTCTGGATGCAAGAGTTTACACGATATACAGTTCGACTCATCAGTCTCTGTATACCCTCATCCTCCCTTTTTCTCTCTCTCTCTCTCTCTCTCTCTCTCTCTGGATCTCCGTACGGTTTGCGGGATAGCAAAATTCCCTCGCACTTGCCTCATACGTTCAATAACATGAATGTGCGTGTGGACCACAATATACGTATCGTGTGCCACGCATAAATACGATTTTACGGTCCCCGATTTATGATCGAATCAGCGTTATCCGCCACGATAAATCTATTCTGCATAACGGGAGAGTAGAGATTGGTAGAAGGGTTGGGATGATGGTGGGGAGGTGAAAGGACAGAGGAAAAAGGGTGAAAGAGAATAAACATTACACGAAAATATATATGCGTTCGATTGGTGAGAAGGTAGAGGGAGATGGAGAGGAAAAGGGAAAGAGCGCGAGAAAATGATGGCAGAAAACGTGCCAAGCATAGCGCGCTTTTCACCGCAATATAAAGTTGTTTCACGAGCAGTACTACCCTCATCGAGCAATCATTGAACGACTCGGTCAAACATCAATTTTCATTAAAATTAAACGAGAAAGATCGTGAGTTCGCTCGCGCTCCAACGTTTATTCCGTTCAACCAATTCAACGTGATCCCTCGAACGAACGTTTTCAAATAACTCACGGTAATGTGTCCAATGTCCGTTGAAAAAGTGCCCAAAAAGGTCACCAGAATTACGTACATATAATACAATATCTGACGAACGTGCGTTATAGAAGCTGCGGCCTGTGGTCGAATAACATCAGCCTCCAATAATAACAATTTTCCAATTCTCCCTCGCGTTTATATCTTTCTCGTGACAAAGCTATTTTCCGCTTGGAAAATCATTGAAAACGAATTCACGTCTCAAATAAATAATTCAAATTTAATCATTTACAATGTGATCTTTATTTTTTTTTCTCAAAAGTCATTAATCATGTTGAGGGGAAATTGTAATATCGGAAATTTGTCGATGTTTTTTTTTTTTTTTTGTATTTAAACATTATTAGGTTTTCTGTTCCAAGAATATTTTAGCAGTAACGAACAGTCATAAAATCTACTCACTTCTCAAAATACAGTTCGTAAAAGTCTGTTTGACATTCACCGAGCAATGTTCTGAGCCCTTTGCCTTATCCTTACGCTCTCGCTCCCTACTTTTTCCTTTTTTCTATGACTTTTTTTTTTCTTTCTATTATATATTTTTTTTCTTAATATCGTTTCCCGGGAGATTGGTTGCCCGGACGCGGAGCTCGAGTTCGCCTTGGATAATCCAATACCTCGAAGGTATTTCTAACGCGCCGGTCTGCCAGGATGTAAAAATGTGCTCCACTTGCTGGCATGGCTCAACGATGGCAGGCTTAGGTTTATGATCGCGTAAAAGTGATTTCGCGAGAGTTAAAGAAGAAAGACGAGTCGGCGAACAACGCCAAGGGAGTACAGACGAGGCTGAAACAAAAAGGGAGTGGAAATGGAAAATGAAAAGAGCAAGGAAACGTAATACGTTTGGATGTACCAGGATAGAAACAAGTTATCGACAAAGACGGTATAAAATGAGAGTGGCAAAGAGATGAAATACTGAAAAAACAGTGGAATTGAGATTGAAGACGAAGCTAAGATTTGCTGGAAGTTCTTGCTCCAGTAGACGACATGACTGCTCTGCCAGTGAAATCTCCCCGATATAAACGAAGACTCTGGTTTTTTTTTTTTGGCTTGTCCACTTCTTTTTTGAGAACATCTTTTATTCTTTACCGGTTTTCTCGAGTATTCATGAATATTACTAATTTTAATAATATCTTCAGGTTTTTCAAACCATTCAACAATGAAAGCTATCATTTGACAATGTCGTCAGATATTTTCTTGTTTTCGACTGTTTACATGGATACATTTTTTTGTGTGTAGCCTTGATTAGAAATGTTGAAGTATTTCATTTCAACTGTTATTCTCGGTTCTTGAATCTGACAAATGCTCGTCCAATTGCGGATTATTATGTGCGTGGAAGCCTTTGTATAATCCTTTTGTTCTTTTTTTTTCTGAGGTGATTACGGTTGTAATTATTCTCGAGACTTGAATCGCTAGTGAGACCAACAAATAACTACAGTGACTAATATGCTTTTGGCTGATGTGGCTTGCGTATGTGCTTCGTTTGAAAAGGTGAAGTTCTAGACAAAAATCGAGTTCATTGCCGGAGCTCGAGTGTAAAGAGCAATATACGAAGGACGATAATATCCTCGAGCATCTTCGGTTGAGCGAAACGAACGAGTTCCTCGAGACAGAGAGTGTTATTCCCTGTAGTATTATTCGTGAAATCGAGCGTGACTCTGACGGTGTTTTCCCGATGGTTGTTTCAAGAGGCCGCAGCTACTTTCACGACTGTTGCATAGCAGAACTTACACAGGTTATGTGAGTAGTGCAACAACCGGTAGTCCATCTCAGAGAGTATAATACATCGGTGAGCGGACGTGCGGTGATTGCAAGTAATGATTGTTCAGTAAGCGGTAAGATCGTTGAGCAAGAGGACGAGTGGAATGTAAAATGGCGAGCACATTGGTCAACTAGCGGTAATTAATCGTTCTGTGGGAAATTGGTTGTAAGACTTGACAGAATAAAAGTAATGGGTCTTGTTTATTGGGACTGGTCGCGTACGATTATTATTCTCCGATAACAAGTATGGATTCTGAGATTGAGCGATGGGTCGCGAACCATACGAATTGCAAACTGATGACTCTAGTTTATCTTGGCAAGATGAAATGAAAGTCGGAATGAATCTCATTGAGGTAAGATGTAAAATAAACAACAAATGACAAAAGAACAGCTCGTGTGAAAACGTTCTGTAGATACTTTTGTAACAACCAGCTCGTATAGTTTACAACCAGTACAAGTAACTACTTACGATGTTGTAAATGTCGTGTGTATACAGATATACCACAGAGTATAAGTGCCTGGAGAATCTCAAATGTGTTTTAGTAACGTTAGTACTGCTCGGTTATACAAGCTGAGGAAAGTAATAGAGAAAAGAGAGAAAGAGGGAGACGGAGGAAGCGAGGAAAGGCAAAGATTTAAAAAAGACAGTAGAGCACTTAAACCTTGCTGTATGTGTATCCCGAGCTCAGATTCGCATTAACATATAACCGAGCCTAACGAGAGACAGAGAGTGAGAGAGAGAGCGCCCTTGAGGGTCTCTGAATGGGAAGGTTTGGTTGCGCTCGTGGAAAAGAGTCTCCGTGGGTGGACGCAGAGCGAATGAAAAAGCCACACGACAGAAGAGAGAGAAAAAAAGGAGTAGGACGTTTCATCAGCCTTCTTCTCTTTCGTCATTCACTACATTTGTGCCAAACCGCATTGGCAAACTTTAAGGACGTAAACCAACGTCAACTCGGCATGTTAAGTTCCGCGGTTTCTACGACTATATTTTTGTTTGCCGGTAAATGATACAGATGTTTGTTCAAGAGTCTCTCGGTCGCCAAGCAAAGTTGACGTGTTACACCGATTTTTTTGATTTTTTTCTTCTTGTTTACTTCTTCCCTCATTTTCCACGTCTCGTGTGCGCTGACGGTTACGTACATGAGAAACTCAACGCAGATCAGATTAAGAAAAGTGGCACAGCAGAGATGAGGGCAAAAAGGTCGGCAGTTAAATGCGAGTACATCAAGAGCGAGGGATTATTCTCTCTCCCCCTCTTCCACTGTTACCGCCTTCAGGAACCGCAAACACAACGTCTAACGAAATCAACCCTTCGAAATATGCAGTAGGATATTGAAAAGGTGGGAGTAAATTGTTACGAAGAAAGAGAGCAAGAGAGAGAGAGAGAGGGAAATACTGAGAGAAAACGAATACATTTTCAATTGCAGTCTGCTCCTGCAAATTTCACAATTCTTATTTTCTCTTAGACAAATTTAAAACACAGATTTTTGATAATGTGGCAAAGTTAATTTAAATTCCATTATTATACCTTCACATCGAAATCAACGAAGAAAATATGATTCTGATTAGATGTGCTGTATAGCAATTCGTAATGTTGGCAAAAAGGCACCCAAGCTACAACTCTAATGAAGTTTGACTGGATTGCTTCTCATGGTAAGAATGTATACGTGTGTACATATCAGGAAGTTCATCGCCCACGCAAAGACAGAGAAGAAAAGAGAAACCTCTTGCGCGAAAGGAATGAATGCGTCGCTTTTGCACGTACGATCTAACTTTACTTAACTGTATAACTCATTAGTGAAGAAAACGAATCCTTTAAATTTATCACGAGTTAATTATTCTCCAAATAGCATGCATATGCTATTTACTTCCTCCATTTGGGAGGCTAATATATCATTTTTTTTTTTCAAATGCTATAAAAAGAACCTTTAAACTTGTGCTAAATTACCAAAGATGCTTTTTGATCCAGAAAAATATGAAAAGTGTGTGTGTGTTTTTTTACATTATTTATAGACGTTTTTCGAAACGGTGCTGAAAATGTGTTTGAAGCTCACATCCTACGAAATCCATCGGTCGCATCACACACTCGATATGAATAACTCTTTAGTGTACTCGAATTCCACACCGTATTGGTTTATTTACGTTTTCCCATCGTTCTACGCGCAACATGACAGCACGAAACTCAGTTTTCAATTAATGTTTTACAGTAATTTATCAACACTTAAAAATGCAAAGAATGACAGTATGAGAATGGAGCAAAGTAAATCCGATTTCGAGCTAATCTCTACGAACGGTTTCGACAACGAAATACCGGAAATGAAATCCCCTTTTTTTGAGCAAATGGTTGAAAAAGTCATGCTTCGATTCCATCAACGTTTTTTTTTGGTAAACGACTTTATTTGTTCCCTACATTGGGATTTTAAGGGGTGGCACTCGAGAAACACGTATTCGCAATTCCATCAATGTAAATTGATATATTTTGACGTTGAATGTATGAGAATAAAATAGTAGTCACAGGTGTTAAGCGCTCGAAAAATGGGTTGACCCGTGATTCAATATAAAGTAAATAATAGCATTGTTGTCGGTACGAAGAACGCGTGAGCATGGTGAAACTTTTGTTTTTTCAAGTTTCATTTAATTTTCTCTCGCAGCTTCGGAATTCGTTACGTTTGAATCATACAAAATGAGAGACGGTATACGCGATGTATGTGTGTGCGTGTGCGTACTTTCTGTAAAGCTCGAGAAGCGAATCTCTTATTATTGCAGATTTTTTATTATTTTTGTTTAAGCTTTCAAGTGATTTTCCTCTCGTTCGTTTCCATCACTTTCCTTGCAATAATTTATATTCTGTACAGAGCATGCATACATGCGAAAAAAAACCGAGCAATCTCATGTCTGTTCTCGGGAGTGAATGTGAGTTTGTTAGGGTGATGCAATTATAACGAAAAAAACTTCGTCGTAGCGAAAAAAGTCTCACGACCAAAAAGCCAGGGAATCAATTAGACTTTCTCCTTGGTTCGGATCGTCTCTTGACGTTATTTTCCATAAATCGGCTACTTTGGTATTTATGTATATATATTTATTATTTCCTTTGATTCTCACGATTCTATTTATAATACTCGGAAAAAGGGTTCATAAGAAAAAGAGAAAAAAAGGCTTTTTTGTTGGGTCGAGTAAAAGCATTTGCAGGGCGTTGAGAGAGGATTCTTCATTGACTCGCAAGAGAGCAGAACACACAGCGAAACGCGAATTAACCTGGTTAAGTTGCGCGTCGAGGCTTCAGGCTAAAAGTTTCTCGAAGATGTTTTATTCTCTCTTTCCTTGTCTTTGTCTTTCTCCCACTAGTTTTTTCTCTGGGATGTTCGAACGACTAAATTAGTTTGGCGGTCGTTCTCACGATTACTCGCAGTTTAGATTCAACAACGCAATTTCCGTGTCGCGAGAAATTGTCTAAAGGGTAGAAGACAGGTCTGATGAGAATAACGAGAGAAGAAGAGGTAAAAAAAGAGGAAAAAAATTAGAGCGGATGATGTGCGAAATAATAAGGTGATCAAAGGATCCTTATAATGTGATGATCAATTATACGATAAATGCATTAAGTAATAAAGGCAAATGATCACTAAGAATGGATTAGTGTAATAGACTATCGAGCATAAAGATACAGTCGAGAGAAGAGATAAAATGAAGTGAGAACACTCATGCAGCGTAAGTACAGAAAATACGAGAACTACTAACGTTCCAGGAGTTTGCCAAGTGTAAAGAAAAGCTCGAGGCAAATACGCGAATCTCTTCGAAAAGTACAGACTGCTCTGAAGATTTATAACATGAATTGTACGGAAGATCCCTACAGAAGATCGTTGGATATTTATCGTTATGTTATCTGCTATGATGGCGAATGTGAAAATATATCTAACAATTGTGAATTGCTCGTAAAAAGAACAATGTGTATCAAGAACGGTAATTCAAACAGATGTCATAAATAATTACTTTCAAAATTGATTGGGATTAATGGAACGATGGCAAACTGATTCCCGCAAAGGTATAAAAATGATCGAATACTCATTTGCAAATAGTTTTTGTGTTTGTTGTTTCGAAAAGGGCACGATTTAGGAGCAAGTATGTAAAATTCATTCTTTTCAAGTATCCCTGAACCAAAGATCATTGCAAAATCGTCGTATGCGTATCGGGACTTGCAAATAAAATGTAAATAAGAAGAAGCAAGCTGGTAGCTTGAATATTACGAAATATGTACGAAAAAAAATGGCACATGTATAAGTTAGCGTGCGCAAGAGGACTGCAGCACTCGTTCGTCCGGTTGTAATGCCTGGAGCTGTACTCGCTTCGTCTGGTTGTAAGATTACGATCATAATGAAAAAGCTTTCCTCGTTCGGCATTGGCTATCATACGTCGGACGTCGCTGCTACGCACTCACTTTAGCTGTCGAAGAATGATGAGCGGACGTGCACAAACGCATGAGAAAATATTTGCGCGAAAAGAAATATATGCGTTTCTCACAAAATGAACAGGCTGCCGTGAAACTTGCCCTTAAATTTAGGGCACGTATTTATTCCAAGACTCTGTAGAGGAAAGGCTTTGGAATTTTTTTCATTATGAACATCATTAATGAGATATCACTTAATTGATAACATTACATCCATTATGAAAAAAAGTAATTTACGTGGTAAAAGAAAGGAGAAATTATGATGGACAGAGAATACACTCACGTAGGTAAATTGACATGAAATTCTTTTACCGTTTGGAAGAAATTCTTATAAATCTCGCGTTGAAAAGAGATTGTGGTACAAAGAAAAGGCTAAAAGAATCGGGCAGGAAGAACGTAAAGATAGGGAGAGTGATGGGACGGATGAGCTGCAAGGATGGAAAAACACAAGGTAAAGAATAAAAGAGAATGAAGAAAACATGAAGAGGGACTCGAGGCTGATGCGCATTGCCGAGAACCCTCACAGTTCGAGGCTTCTATATTCTTCGTCATCGTTGTCGTTTTCGCGTCGGCGTTCTTCCAGCAACATGCATTATGGAACGGAGGGATGTTCGACCGAGCGGTCTACTGGAAAAATTGCAAACACGCGATAGATGCGAGTGCTGCTGTTCCGGTATACACGCGCAGCAGCCCAAGAAAACCCAACGATTTATATTTATCTGACGTAAATAAAAGCAATTAGCTTATACGCGGCGGTAGAAAGTTATTTTACTTTATTCCCTTAAGATGTTAATACAAAGACGATCAACTCGTGAGTCGAGGTTACTTAAGTTTTGTCTAAGTGGGAGTTTTTCAAATTTTCTAATGATTCCAAATCACTGAGTCATAAATTTCGTTCTTTCCAATATAAAAATAGCTAAGATCTACTTATTCTCCATTCATTGATGATGTTTTTCCCGTAACGTTGAATGACATATCATAAGACTTGCATCTTTCTTGAGACACGACCCAGACATGGAAAGAACGGGAACGGATATCGTGGAGTAAAAAGCGCAAGATTACTTTTCAGTGACATATATAGTTCAGACGCATTCGCTGTGGTTGTACCTCTAGCATTTCATCAAAAACACATCCATACGTCTCGACATAGAACTTTATATACGTATTTTATGTCTCATTTCAGTGTGCATGTGAATATATGCATACATGGATATGTCTTTGAGCACATACAGACTGTCAATGTGCGCAGTAATCGATCAAGGGCTTCCTGTACACACTGGGCTCTATCTTACGGGCTTGCGTATTCGTAGAGATTCGTTTCTCGAAACGAGACGCGTGCTTCGACTAGGAAAAGGTTTGATACGATGTGTGCCTGCTGTCTGGGTTAGCAGAGAAAAAACATAATAGAAAATTACTGTACTTGAGCCAGCCAAAGCTTCCGCTCTGTGCGTGTAATGACCAGGTGTAACTTTTAACTCACAATGTCGCAGCTAATAAAGTAGTTTTATCGGTGGTCATTGTGGTCGCTCTAATTCCTGAATTTTAGACGTTGCCGATAATGTCTCGTTGAAAATGTAACTTGAAATGTATTTATCATTGATCCGCTGTGTCAATTTCTCCTCAACCGTCCTCTAATCACAAAAAGCTCTAGACCTCAAGTTCACTCGTCAAAAATGTGGTTAGGACAGTTCCAACTATCACGGATAGATTGTTGAAGCGATGCTTCGTAATAAGGACCCAGATTCGTTTTACGATTTCCATGGAATGAACTCGAGTCCAAGTGGTGTATGAGAAACGGTTTAGGAGAGGCGTTTCCGTCTACAAATGCTTGAAATATCTACAAGTTCTGGCTGTCGTTCGCCGAGAAGTTCCAGATTGGTGGGCCATGCGATGATCGAAACGAGCGAGAAACGAAGGAGCAAGTGAGGCACGCTTATATACGGATCGAATTCGGAACAAGAGCATGAGCGAGAGGTAAATAGCGCGTAATGACAGGGCGCTCGGGATGCCCGTGAGAGGCCACTTTGGTTGGCCGAGGATTGATAACTATCGGGATCCACGAGCGATCGAAACGGGACACCCGTTACTTAACCATCAAACTACTATCATTATGTAGCTCCTCACCCTGTAGATTGGTACTTCTCGAAAGGGTGAGAGAGAGGGAAAGAGATCATGACGATTATTTGACGGAAGACCGGCGGCAGTGTTCGGTAGCTCTGCTGGGTCTCTTTGTGGTATAGAGATTTTATTTATATTATACACGCATGTTCCATCAGTTATTCGATATAAAGAGCAAGTACGAGCAGAGCTCCAGTCCAAAGATTATATCAATGTCTTTGTCATTTCGTTGAATAGCAGGATTTTTTACGGGTTCCCATTATTCAACGACTCGAAAGTACTATATCTCGTTAATCTGTAAATAAAAGACCAATATCTTGACTAACCTGAAGATGAGCTTGACTATTGTTGTCGACCCAGCCGATGACGATGTCGGCGCTGACTTGTCTGTCGTCCCTCGTGAAACCGAGGCCCACATATCCTTGGGTCTTAACTTGCACTTCGAAAGTGATTTCCCGTTCACCCGGTGTCCACAACACCAAAAAATTGTTGTCCAACACTGCACTGTTCTTCCACTCAACACACGCGACATTTTCCAACATAAGAATAAACAACGAGATCGTTGCCACGAGAGCCTTCATTTTGCCTCGACTTCTGCACACTCTAACCTCAATTAGTATCCTTGGTGTTTCACAGCATCTGGAATCATAAATTAAACAAAAATGTTGGATTAATTTTTGCTCAGTGAGAAATGTTACTGGCGTTTTGTACATCGCCACGAAAACACATTTCATCTAGTCATCCGATCAACCACTCGCTTTTCCAATCTAGACGACAAATCACCTGTAGCTCTTATCAATATAAATAGTTGCGGATGTACATGCGCGCATCTCGCTCGATTGAATATATACTCCGAAACGGATGCACCGTAGGACAGTAAACAATTGCTTGGTGTCGCGTCTCGAATTACGTGACGCGGATACAAATGTTTTTCATCGTATACCGGTTACTTGGAATACGGAAAGGGTGAGGAAAAGCGTTCTCGCTTTGTAGGATCAGAGGAAAAGTGGATTTGCCGTGGAGGATTTCGTTCGATTTTCCAAAGGCTTTGGGAAAGAGATGGAGAAGCGGTGACAAAGTGAATCGTGCGTTGCCTCGATCCTGGCTTGCTAGTCATATCGTAGGTAAACGATACTTGATACGTCAGGAACAAACCTCCATAACCAAACCGGAATGACAGAAAGTTTACAACTAAAAGAATCTGATGAACAACTGTGTTGCGTAATCTACAACTTCGAAATGATAGTCTCAAGATCCGTTTATACGGGTTCATCGATTGCTAACACGAAGCCGTCAAAGTATGTGCACAACTTTCGTCATTATGTCGATTTATAGAATAAGAGAGAGGCTGCAACAATGTGGAAACAATCAATTCAATTAACAGCAAAGGTGTGTTCCGTAATGCATGATGGAGGTTGGGGCAATCGACGTTGGAGGAATGTATACAGAGCCAGCTGTTGGACCAACGTACCGGGTGCAAACCCGAATTGGTCGAGCGTGTGGAGAAGAGTAAACTCGAATTTCGGAGAACGAGTGAGTGAGAGTGAAGGGGAGAGAGAAGAGGCGAGAGTTTGCAATTTATCGAGTAACGAAGAGAGCTATGGAGAGACAAGTTGAACGAGAAAGCGAGAAGCAACGAAGCCTGGAGACGAGAAGCATGGGGTGACCGAGTGAGTCCAATAGTCACGAGAGAATGCACATAGAATCGACGAAAGGGAGAGGTAAAAGGGAATGAGCACGGGGGTGGAGGTTTTGTGTTGGACGACCCGGACTGTATAGGTGGACTGGTGGAACACACCATAGACGGGTTTGATTTGCGGCGTGTCGTTCAGTCGATTGCTCTCAAATTGCGTCCCGCGCTCGCGTTCACCGAATGGTACAGAGCTTCGAAAGCCCTGTCACACCTATTCGCGGCTTTTCAAATGCCCTCGCGAGGGCTCACGCCAGGACACCCAATATACGATTTTTCCTCTCTCCCTCCCTCCTCCCTTCCCTCTTTTTCTCTATTCCTCTCTTGCTTTCTTTCCCTCGTTGTTCCCAGATTTATTATATACAGTGGGTACAGTACCGATGCACCCACAGGAACATAACGAATCGCCAGGCTATATGCATCTTTCGCTTTATCTACGTTGGCTCCTCAGTCGCGTCCACTTCTCTTTTCCACTTCAACGCGGCAATTCATCGCTCCAAGTTTCATTGTCGAACCTGGTCAGTCGAAAGCTCGTGAACCACCGCGTCTCTTGTTGTCTTTGTCTATTCCCCCTCCCCCACCCTCCTGAATCTCGTTTTGTTTTCAGTCGCTCATCGTCATCACCTCAGTCACTGTGTCCATCCTCGAAATCCGCATAGTTTGAACTGAAACGTAACAGTGAGTGAAACACGCAGTTACGCGTGTTGGAAAATGTTTGAGAAAACGAGGCAGTGAAAACACATGTATATACACAGAACGATACCGCAATAGAGAGTTAAAAAAACAAGAGCGCCTGGATTCGGCCCAAAACGTTTTCGTGAATGCTGTGGTCCACGGGTTCAATCGATGAATGCGTGCTTGAAACGAGAACGTAGAATTACATTGTATGGAAGCCCCGGTATATGTACACAGCATACGTATGGGTTTTGGCAAGTCCTAAACGCAATTGTTAAAGAGATTCTGGTTCAATCACGCGTGTGTCCAAATAAATGGAATATCTCTATTTCCTTTCGCCGTAGCGTTAACATAGCATACATTTTCTATCGCAACCTGATGGAATGCATCGTAAATATACATTCGGCGGATTTGAGCAAATGTGGACTTGGCCGCCATGAAAAAAGAAAAATGAGATGATTCGGCGCATAGAAAAATCTCGGTCGGTGGAAGTCGTGAACATCAACCATACAGATATATAAGTATATATGTTTAAGTTCCTCTCAACGTGACAAGTGTTGGCGAGAGAGGGTGAGCGTACGCCCGGGTATTCCCTCAGTTCGTCCTCTCACCAAAGATTTCGAATGGTCGTTAGGAGATGACGTGACAACGTGGACGATGGCCAGAGCTCTTCTCGTCTGCTGCTCCTTCTCTCGTCGTTGTCCGTGTCACCGTGGTCGGAGTGTCCACACTGAACAGACGAGAGGAGCAAGAGTCGACAGAGAAAAAAAAACGTATACGAAAAAGATGCACTGAGGTAGTATACGTATATATAGTAATAGAAGAGAGAAGAGCAGCAGGATGATCACGTCAATTAGAGGAGAAGAGCGCACGAGTTCTTCACGGGAACGAGTCCCTGCTCTTCTCGTGTCGGTTGAGTTTTATCATTTACTATAGCTATATGGGACTATGATGGGATATACACATACTATATACCACGATCATGATTATTTCCTGGGTGAATCTTTTCCTCTCTCTTCCTCTCCCTCTTTCTCTCTCTCTCTCTCCCTTAGTCTCTGAAACTCACCACCGCCAACGAAGTCACCATTCAGGTTAACGAACAAATATCACGAGACCGCGCGATTGACGCTAATCGCCGTAGCTATCCGTCATTGTGAAAAAGTACATGAGGAGTCTCTCTAGCACATGAGCTAGACCTCAATGATGGTTAAGCATATATATACCCGTACTTAAAACGAGGGACGTTTGCAAAGAAGACTAAGACGTAGAATAAGTTGCGAGCATCAAAGCAAGTTAAGACACACTGAGTGGGTTCAATCGATGATACACACTGGAGGAGTATACACATAGACACGTAATTGTGGTAGAGGGCAATTATAGAAAGCATAAAGTCAGTCAAGTGAGTGATGTTTATTGATTGATTCGATTGTACGAGTGTGACAGCACTTCCCGACTAAGTTGTGTATAAATGCTAAATGTTTGTTTTTTTTCTTCTTCTTCTTCTTCTTCTTTTTATTTTTTCTTTCAATCATTCTGCCTTTCCCCGAACAGTAAGACTGATTGCCCATAAAATACGTGGCATTCGAGATAGGTGGACGTTGCGGTAGCTCGAGTTTTAACTTTATCCACTACGTCTCAGACTTTCAACTTCCATCGAATACTCTCGCGGAACGAATGGAAATCCAACGAGTTAAATCATTGAGTAAAAATTCCTCCGGTTCTCATTGAGCATTTATCAACGCTCGAACAAAAACGAGAATTCAATGAAACGATTGATGGCAAGCATTTCGGTGTACACCCTCTATTTATCGATTACTTTTATCTACATTTGTGATGAATCTGATGGTCGATGACGCACTAAACCGTCACACAAGGACATTCGACATGGAGACCTGATGTTGTAACTTTCGTGCAAGTATGTGAATTCGTATCATTTTTTATTGCAATACATTTCATCTTCGCACATTGCCTGATCAAGTCATTGCCGATCGGCCTTTAAACCTTTTTTTTCGTGTACAATCATAGATTTGGAAGACAGTAAGAAGGAGATAGAAGTCAACTAACCGCATCCTCACGTCTATTCGGGTATGCGAATGTCTTTACGAGCTTTGCATACATTTCTATATACTTTTATATTCGTGTGTATATATGTAACCTCTGTGCCATGAGCAAGCCTACTCTATAGCGTGGAGCTAACCCATCTTGGCTTTCAGGCACATTACACATCGTGTCGTATAACCTCATTCGCGGATGACCCAGTTCGTCGTTTCTGAAATGACCGAGAGAACCAACTTTACCTCCGACTCGTCTTAACATTGCACGGGGATGTCGACACATACGTGTATAGATGAAGCAATGTTTGAGCTTATGAGTGTGCAAGTTGGACACCCTTACCTAGGTCACAATCATGGTATTCATAACGTGCGGAGTGGTATAAAGTTCACTCTTTCTCCCATTCTCCTCCCTCTTTCTCAACTCGAGCCGTGCAGACTCAACGTCTACTATTGTCGTAAGCCAACGAGCGAAAGAGCCGACGGTACATATGTATCAACATACATACATGCCTGTTTGTATGTGTATGTGTCTATATATAGATATACAAGTTTGCAATGGAACAGGAACGTCGGACGGTGGTAAAAAGTCGAAACTCGCTGGGCAACTGAATGTTGGTGCTGGGTGAAAAGGCAGTGTACGAGAAAGTAATGTAGCCGAAGCTCCAGCAGTGTGTTGGAGAGTGAAGTGCGGAAACGGGGTGGGACTTTGGACTACCCCTTCCGTACGAGCTAAACCTGCATCTTTCTCGGCAACCTCCAAGCACCGGGACTACTGCAGTACGAGAGTTTCTCTGGCTTTTGGGAGGAAATAAGAGGAAATGGAAGCAAGGGGTGGTGCAAAGGAGGGATGAGGAGGACGTAAGGAAGGCAGACTCGTGAGAAAGATAAACTCCGAAAGTTAAAAGTAACTTGCTGGGAGAACGGTATAGGTATGAGGATACATACTGCAAGGTACAGCGAAGATAAAGCGACTATAAGGGAAGGGGAATGAAAAAGTGGATAAAAGGGAAGTAAAGAGGAAATCGAGAGAGGTAGAAAGAGATGGATTCATTCGCTTCTCGTGGGGCGCGTTGTGGGTTTTGTTATATGTGATATTAGTTGGTGTAAATGTATAACTTTATATACAAGTTTGAGATTGTTCGTCTGATGATTGCGGAGAAAATAAAACAGACCATAGGATGAACAGGCTGGAAATATTTCAGAGCGCAGACGATCACACCGCACCCGCGTACTTTTTCCATGGAGAGATATATATCTATATATGTGTATATAAATTCATAATAATGCAGCATAGAAAGAGGAATAAATAATTATTCGGAAATTGCTAAGAAAATTTATATTCTGCGGATTTATATCACGGTGGCTTGTTTATCATTCCAATTTGCATTTAATTTGCAAGTTAATCAAAATCTTCTGTATTTATATTTTTCAATTCAATGCTCCGAAAAATAATGTTGACTTGTTCGTTGGATGGTGAAATGAGTTTTGCGAATGCGGAAAGACATTATTAAGATTCCTAATCCAAGCATGTTTGATTAGCAGACGATTAAATTTATTACTAATGTGCTTTCGTCAAGTCAATAGAAAATTAATCAAGTCTAGGATAAAACATTCCATGATTTCAATGGTGTCGCGCAATTAGGATTAAAACTTAGCCTTTCCGTGCAAAGAGCGTGTAGTTAATTTAGACAGTAACACTCTCCGCGTCAACTGGACTAACTTTTTTTTTTCTTTTTTTTTAACGTACTTTTTGTTCTCTTCTTTCCCACGTATGAAGTAAAAAATGTACTTGCACGAATTATACACGTACGTAATCATTCGTAACACGTATATGGCTGTGTGGTAAGCACCCTTATGACTTCCCTATAGAGTGTGTTAAAACTAGGACGTAGAGAGAAGGGAGCAAAATGATATGGAATATGATATATGCATACAAAAGAGCACGGGGTTGGTGAGCTTAGATTTAATTACATTTCTATGAGCGCACCCGGGCAAATGAGGGAGTAATGGCCGACGAGTTTGAAAGCCGTCGTAGAAAAAGACCTGGAGGTTTACCAAGAGCTGAAGAGGAAGAAAGAGCGAGAGAGAGAGAGAGAGAAAGAAGGAGGGAGAAGTAAACTCAACAACGTCTTCTATGTTCCATGGGAGATGCAGCAAAATTGCAGTTGTAACAGAGATGCAACGGTGGTGGAGATGCACGACGGAGAATGGAGTAAGAAGGAACGACCGAGGAGAAAACCATGTAGAAACACATATATATTTAACGTATGTGTAGCATACAGATAGAGAGAGAGAGAGAGCAAGTAAGAGAGGTGCGCCGGTTTGCTTGGGCGCTCGTACCTCCGAGAATGCATAATAGGTTATTTAGCCACGGTAGCCGCAAGGTAATGCGACTCGGACGCGCGGTGTTGTTCGAGAAGAGAATGAACGAAAGAGAGAAAGAAACAACGACAAGCAGAGCGCTTTCGTGTGCACGTATACGTGTGTGGTGGGTTTGTAAAGAAAAGGGCTTCAACCACGTAAGTTAACCAGATAATTTAATCCACGTTAAGCCCTTTTGTTAAATCTCAATCCAGATAAATACAAATATGCATTTTGCTTCATATGCTATGTGTCTCTTTTCGTCTTTCGTAATAACTGACAGTTCTCGTATAAGAAGCTACGTGTGATTACTTTTTCTATGATGGTATTTGCCCGCGAAACGTAAATTCTACCTTCCGGGATACACCATCTTTCTACTTTTCCAGGTGAAAGATATTTCATACCCGTTCATTTCTTGTTTTTTTTTTTTTTTTTTTTTTTTCTTTTTCCCTACAATGTTGTTTATATCTCGTCCCATAATACGTACTTAGCTCGAATATAGTTACAAAAATATATACGTGTGTACTAAATACCTCGAGGACGCGGGCCCGAGAAAATAGTCACCGCCTTGTTGTTCTTTTCTCTTCTTTCTTCTCTTTCCCGATGCCTCTCGCGTTGGAATTTTCACGCGGAAATGGAAAAATAAATTTGCGTCGTTAACCGGATAAAGGAGAGGAATGAAAATGGCACGATTGTTCGCACCGCAACTGTAATAACCTTGTTTTGCTGTGTCTCCGAGCTGGGGCTTTAGCAGCGCAAAATGAGATTGGATACTTGAAATTTCTCTTAGCAAGAAATAACTCTTAATTGGGAGACACGGCGTTCTCCGCGTTCTCACAAATTCATTCGATTTTCTATTCAACACGAGTTGCTTCTTTTAAAAGAATCGTCAAAATATCATTTTCAACTTATTTAAATTATACTGTGAAAGGTTGGATGACAAGTTTAACAAATTTCATAGAATAAAACGTAATGTTAGAGTTGCATTTCATGCGACTTCTGGACATTGCGAGAAAGTTTAGAGATTTAATCTACGGATTGAAAAAACTTCCCTTGGACGATTACAGTGTTACAAGTTTTGCGTTTATTGCTTATTCGAAAAAAAATTGGTTATGCCTGTTGCCAATTTAGATAATATTATTCCTATAGTTTTATTAAAAAAAAATAAATGACACCAATAAACAGCCGAATGCAGTTAAATTTTTTTCAATCATCCTAAGCACGTTATTAACCGGCACTCGGACGTTCATTAAATATGCAAACGATAAAAATATATTTTCAAAATAAGTATGTGTAACAAATGAGCACCTCGAAGTTCTTCTAATTAAAGTAGACAGTAATCACTACAATACACGAAGCCGTAAGTATATCGTGGTACAAATATTGCCCTTTTTTTCACTGCTACTTCCCCACCTTGTTTGTCGAGTGAGACTCGCGCGCATATGTAATTAAGCCAAGTAGTCAGGGCAGAAGCAATGGAGGAGCATAGAAAGGGAAAAAGAGTGAAGAAGCAGTAGGACACGCCTCTTACAAGTGACCTCTAGAACGCAATGCTTGAACGCATTAATGCGTACTCCCTCGAACAAAATGGCGGCCTCATTGGTGACTTCGGATTGGCCAAAAGTCGCTTCTTTTCAACGGTGCGTGACCCAACGACGTTGTTCATATCCATATGATCACAAATACATATGTATATATAAAAATATATATACGCATAAAATATGCGTCGTGTGGTAAAGAAATAAAAAACTCAAACCCGAAAGATCTCCACCGTGGGGTTAAGGCCTTTTGTTCCCTAGCAGTCGACGCATACATATACATTTTTTAAGTACTTGCGTACAAATAAGCCTACGAAGAAAGGTACACACGAGGAAGCGCGTATGAGAGAGTCTCAGGCCTCAATTTTTGTCGGTAAGTTGGGGCACATCGTCGCGGTTGTTTCAGCACCTGCGAGAAAGACCGGAAGTTACGGGTTGTGGAGTGAAGAACGAGAGAGAGAGAGAGAGAGAGAGAGAGAGAGAGAGAGAGAGAGAATTCTACGCATAGCAAGAGTCACACGCATCACGCATTGCACTCGCACGAGAAACGTCGTTCTACCTGGCGAAAAATAATATAAGAACAGCCCATCTGCATCGTGTGTTCCGTGTGTTGAACTCATGGAGACAATCGCCCGGGCCCATCGGCGTAACACGCGCGTCTCTAACTATCTTTTTTGCCTCTTCTTTTTCTTCTTCGTCGTCTGATTCCTTGTTTTTTTTTTTCTTTCTTAATATACTTGTCCTCGTCGTCGTCGCGAGACGCAGTACAAGCGTCTTCTTCGAAAAACGGAAATCATTACGACTGAGAGAACACAGTCTATGAGAACTTGGCCCGTAATACATGGGACGTCTGACAAGTGAGACCGCAGGTCCCGGACAAAACGCGCGCGAAAAACCACCATCCAGCACATTTCTTCCCCCCTACGTACTCCTATACCGATAAGAGATTTCCAGGAACTGCGGATGACAATTATAAATGTCCGGTAGAATACTAATGGCTATCCATTATTCTTTGAGCACCTATATAATGCACGTTATATACGATTTATAAGATATATAGATATATAGAGTATGATTTACGTATGGGAAGTAATCGACACGAGGAAGAACATTTTCTATAGCAACGGTCACTTTTTTTAAAACCCTTTCCCTAAATCCCTAATGACTAGCAATGAACCTGCGATTAATCAGCTCAAGAATAGAAATTAATTATTCGCGAAGAATTGCAAGAAATTCATTGATTTACAACCTGTATATGGATATTTTTTGTTCTTTTATATTCAAAGCCTTCAATTAATAATCTATTTGTTTTCCAACCGTATACGTCCAAATGTCATCCACGCTTGTTCATCTCCAATTTATCGGTCGAGTGCAAAACATCACGAAATTAATCATTCATGCGTTTGTTCTATCAATGTCGAAGGTGGATAAAAATCTATAGGACGAATAGTGAAACCGCAAAATGTGTTTGCAAAAGCTTTGCGAACTTTGAGGTTCGAGATCATAGATTGATTTTATTTTTATAATTAAAATGCATGAATTTGGTAAGGTATCCCGCGCTCATGATTCGATCTCGTCGTAGGAGAGGAGAAAGAAAATAGTTGCTGAAGTAGCGTTTCGATCGAGTGGGCGTTTTATCTTGAAATTTTGTACAGTTTTGAGCTTCGTTATCGTTAACCGCGACGAAGAGCATGAACAAGAAAACATCGGCACTTTTTCCGCACGTTCCACAAACATGATCGTATTAAATGTAAATTGAAGGAGGACTTTTATCGCCTCGATGTACCACCAAAGGACTCTTCTTGTTTCAGCGAATTTTTGCATCTAATATACTTGCGAACAAAGGGAAATTAATCATCTCGTGTTAAACCGGTGGTGAGATTTCGACGAATTTGCAACTTTGGCGTTTTCACGGATTCCGCGGATTCCACGAGTTTTCTCTAGTCCAGTCATAAGTTACGATTCGTATGACTGGTCATTCGCTTTAATATCGGTATTGCAATTTCCGTTTCGTGATACAATATCCCATATTTTCCATGGTATATAACCTCTTTAATGTATACGTTACAGAATTTCAATATATATATTGATACCAAGTGACGTCACACATCAGCTAACTCGATTGTGAACAAAGCGTGCATGTACATAGCATCAATTTGCTGCAAACTCAGGAGTGAAACTCCCAATCCCTACTGGCTCGTAGACCAGAAATTAATGCTAGAGTCCTGTCGTCCGATACACTTGCAAATGGGTATAGAGCAGCATCTGTAATGCAATACGAAACAGCCTGATTTTGTGATCCAACGATATTTGCTAATAAAATTTGATGTTATGAACATATGTCTGTAAACAGGTGAATTTCAACTTGGTAATTTAATTATTGTCAAGTTATATGGAGAAAGTTGTTGTGACGACAGCAGTGATACTAGGAAGAAACAGTTAGCAATCGAAGGAGAAAGAACGAGAGTTAGGGGGCAACGAAAGACAGAGACAGAGAGAGAGAGAGAAGGAGAGAGAGAGAGAGAGAGAGAGAGAGAGAGAGAGAGAGAGGCAAAGGACTGGGCAACTGTTGTGTGAAACGTAGTTTGGAAACTTTTCCAATTATCAATTAGCAGCATTCGGTGCTATCATTCACCGTGTCCATTTCCATTCGTAGCTAAACGACGACGAGCTACTATGTTACGCCTTTGACAGAGCTCACCACTAACTTCAAAGTGTACCGGATGAACCAAATGTATGTGCTCAAGCTGTTTGGTCATCGGGAAAACTCAAATTGCTCCGTAATGATGCACATGTGTCCAAGGTGTGAATGTGTAAGAGATCGTGTGTCTCTATGGGTGTGTTTGTATCCCTTGGATTGCTTCTGATGTCACGTCTTCTCACACCTGAGCATTGGTCGAAGGCTTCATTAGCGTAATTGAATGGGTACCAAACTCCGCGTAGTTAGTGCACTAAAGGGTGTGAAAGATGGTTTCTTCGCGAAGCCGTCAAACATTGGTTACGAAACACAGGACAATAACTTGGCTGTTATTTATACATTTAAAGACGAGAAAAATGATTTTTGCAGGTGAATCAAATTTTTCATTACATCGCGGTTAACGTGATGGGACGGCCTCGTAAATATCCGAAAGGCTACACGCAGGAATAATGATGAAAATTTTTCTTACACATTTCATCGTATCAAAAGTTTCATCGAATTAATTTTGACGAAGAGATTAAAATTAGGAGAAAAATCGTACTAACGATACGAGGCGAGAAGCACGTTATGATTTCAGGATAACGAAAGCCGGATAAAAAAGTCATACGCATGGAGAAGACGAATTTTAGGTTTATGTCTTGAAAGAACGGAATCAGAGATAAAAAAAGAAATCCATTGAATCTAAGCGAGTCATGCAGTCTTCGCACGTTCGGTAAACGCAACGAATTTCGTGAAATAGCAGCTTCTCTAATTGTGCGAGTTGTCGGCAGCTCATAAAGATTCTCCAAACGTTTTTGGTACGTGTTATAAATTTGGTGGAGGCTCAATCAAGATTTCACCTTATAGATGTTTTAAAACATCTAGAATATTCACCATTTCAATATGAGTCGTTTGAAAATTAAACGAAATATGTCTCTCTCTATCTCTCTCTCTTTCTTTCTCCTGCGGAGTACGGCATTATATATATTGATGTCATAAATGTGCTGCATTCAAACGTCAGAATCAGAACTGCATGCGCATTATGAGATAACAATGATTTGACGTTTGAAAAGTGGTTGAACAACCAGCACCCAGGCACCAGTATTAAAAGGAACAAATGGGCTGAAAAAGATATAGAGAGATTATGTTTTATCAGCTCAATGAATGCAGCGATAAAAATATGTCAATCATAATTATTTTTACTACACCATTCACCGTATTGTGTTTATATAAAGAGAAAACATAATTAGTGATATGGCTGCGATAATCGATCGAGTAGAACTTTTCGAGATAGCGAGAGACAGCTCGATCTATATAATATATTATATCACACGGTACATAATACGAAGAGTAGTCAGTTGACACGATCATACACTTCTGCGGTGGCATATAACTATGTATAGATTCATACCCGCACATAGTGTATGGATATTATTGTGCAAGTAGCCGCAATTCTGACGACCCGCACTTGGAAAACGATCGGACCAGTTCACGTTGACTGATCGATCGTTTCATTCGGATCACGTGCCTCACATGCACGCACATCAATAGTTTTCCTCTCCCGGAAGCTATATTATAGAATAATATAATATATATATATATATCAAAGCTTCAGTACAAGATTGATGTTCACCCCAGATATTGGCCATTTCTCTTTCTCTATTGATAAGTGCTATCGTTATGCATGAGTCGATTACATTTTAACGCTGATACAGGGTTCAAATTTTTTATTATCATATACCATCGATTTATCGGAACAATTAGAATACTATTCAGCTGGAGGAACTAAAAAAAAAAAGTGATTCATTGCCGTTTACTCAAGGATACAATTTGAAAAATAATTATTCAGCAACATTTGTGCATATAGATTTACTTCAGCGACTGATTGGAAAGTTTTAGTGAACGTGAAGATTGGACTATAATTTTTCGACGGGTTTGAGAACGGGAGTATCGCGAATTGGACGGAAATAAAGAACTACTTTTGTCTCGTTGATAGTAAAAGGTGGATTTATACAGAAATATAAAGGATCTGAATACTCGAAGGATCAATTGCAACAAGGACGCTATAAATATCGAGGGAGGTAGTGCAAAAGTACTTCCGGTTTTTTTTCGTCGAGCCATCAGTGACGCATTCACAAAACCTCGCCCAACGCCAATCGCCCAAAGTGAATAGAGAAAAGTTTACCTTTTTTTTCACGCGCGTTCGTCTATGTCAATGTTTGTTTCTCCTTTCTCTTTTTATTCCTCTCTATCTCGCGCTTCTTTCTCTCTTCCCCCAACTCTATTTCTTTCCATGCCTCGATGGATACATGTAGAAGTAGAGTTTTAGGGAGTATGAGTGTTTCATGCAAGGGTACGTTCACTCCCAATCTATCAGGAATGAGTTTGCGGAGGGCTGTGTGTTATTCCGGCTCCAGGGCTAGCTGTTAGTTCACGTCCGGCCGTTTTTCCTATATATACGCTTACTTGAGAGAAGGAAAGAGTGGGATTCGGCCATGGCTATTCCGCGCTCCGGAGCCGATGCTGTCGACGGTAACGAGAAAGCAAAATAAATGGCGGCGAAGTGCGGTCATGACCCGCGGGATATCGTGCCTATTTTCTCGCCCTCTTTCTCTTTCATTTTTTTTTTTTTTTAATCTATTTTCTCGATTTCCATTTCTTCCCGCTTTTTGAACCCTTTCTCCCTCAACTATTATTCATTATTATATTTCGCTTCATTTCTCGTAGCCCGGTGCAATCGTTTCATGCTTTCGCTCTATTTTCCGCGGGAATAATTAGAAGAGATCGCGGTGCTGTGACAGCACGTTGGTAATTCGTGATATTTCTCTTTTTATCATTTCTCTTATCCAAAACAAGAACGAAAAGGATACAGCATTATTTTTTTAGCTACGTTCGCAGAGTGACAAAAGTCCGCACACCAAAAGGTTCGACATCGTATACAGAAAAAATACACCAGAGCTTGTGTTATTGTGGGAGCGGTAAGTTACGTGGTTATATTTTTTTATGACAAATAAAATGGACCTTGGTTCCGAGCGAAATTTCGCATCTGTATGTATAAAGTTAAGGTACCACCATCCTTTTTTCACCCTCTTTTGTCTATGTCTACGCAAATTTATCTCCTTTTTATGCAAAGAACGAAACGAACAAAAAAATTTCGACCCCTTCATTTTTTATTCTCACGCCTTTCAACTTATTGCATGCAATTTTCGTTACACAGGGATTATTTGTATCATTTTATTGGAGTAATTTATTTTCTCTGGCATAATCCATGATATCAATGATTTTTAATTCGACAGAAAAAATCATGAGTACTGATGTAAAACATCATTTAAGTACTTTGATGACTTAAAATCATTTTTATGGAAACTACTATCTTTCCTGACCCCCCTGGCATAATATTGACCAACGTCTGAATGAAATATCTTGACTGGTGCTTTTCCTACATCTTCTAATATTTTTGTATGAATGGCAGTAAAGAAAAAAGTCCTAGATGCTTTAGGAAAAACTCTATGCTACGTCGAGCATAGGTGGTTTATTGAGCATGGTTTACTGAGCATGGTTTATTGAGTATCTTATTAAAATCTCAAGTTATTGTATTCGTTTGAATAATAATATCAAAAAGTCAGGAATAGCGAGACACTCTATGCTTCACAATGCAACTTCAATGTCTTTTAATGAAAGTAGTTTCATGTCAAATCACAATAAGCATGTTTTATACATTATAATGAATTCTCATTATTAACAAACTAAATATGAAAGAATTTCAAGTGCATAAACATATATTTCTTGAGCTTTTCAAGTAAACTATATTGTTCAAAATATTTCCAAGCCACATAAACTTGAAGAAGCATCGGCGTTAGAAATATATCGAACCAGATTTACACTTCAATAAACTTGGAACATCTCCCGGAAGTAGTGGAGTAGCCTGCAGGGTCGCGAGTTCAAATTTACATCGGTAATTGGTACCGTCAGAATTTCATTGGCTTTTACCATATTTATTCATATCCCCTTAATATGGTACATTGTGGTGAACTGGTGGACCTGAGGCTTTGGGTATCCCAGTGGGAACGAGGACAACGAAAAATTGCATACGGATGTGCGTATGTAGTTCGACGTGCCAGTCTAGAGTGCAGGCAGGTCTTTGATAGCTTTTGAGATCGTAATATGGCTGACACTGATCGCTTTTAACCGCACATACAACAATATATATTCATAAAATAAATTAAGAGCCACTAACGGAGACTTTTGACGAGCCGTTGCAAATTTTTTTTTTACAATCGATCTTTTGAGCCTTTGGGAACAAGTCCACGATGGAGGGTCAATGCAGTATCAGATTTGCAAACGATTTTGTTTCTTTTATATGGAGAAACACATGTAATATATTTTTTATATGTTAAGAACCACAAGCTCGAATGCAATTGAAAAATTATAATTTTTTTGATTGTAATCGCATTTTG
Source organism: Campoletis sonorensis (assembly GCA_013761285.1). Lineage (NCBI taxonomy): Eukaryota > Metazoa > Arthropoda > Insecta > Hymenoptera > Ichneumonidae > Campoletis > Campoletis sonorensis. Next base: position 1,017,924 of record JACEOJ010000093.1, read on the forward strand.
AAGGACGGTAAAGAAAAAAATTTGCGGATTGCACGATGATTTGAAATTTTTTTCTTGGTCTGCAATTGATAAATATATCAGATATCAGGTGAAATTTTGTGTACGTGTAATCTGTATATAGAAAATAGCTCGTTTGTGTATACTGCCAGAGTTTAAGCGGAGTTTCTTGAACGTGTAATGTATGTATAGAAACTAGAATGATTGTATGTGTGCAAGCGCGGTAATTACAGCTACTGTGTGGCTTGTCCGAAAATTGCAACAAAAGCTTTTTGATATAATAGTGTTGCGGGTGATGGAAAGCGGGAGGCAGGTCAGCCTAATTTGTTCTGCCACGCCCCGATTCACTCAGCTTGAATCCAGTAGCGCGAGATAATTTTCTCTCCATCTCCATCTCTCTCTCTCTCTCTCTCTCTTTCTCTTTCCCTTTCTCTCACTGCGCCACGCGTATCGTGTCAGCTCGGTGCGTTTTAGTCGTAACGATAATGATACAGTAGCTATATAAAACACTAGGCAACAGTAGTGTATAGATGTATATGTGATATGTGAGCATTTGCGATATTTGCGAGATATTTGCGAAAAAAGGATAAGCACCGGTGGCAATTATTGGCAATTCGTAACAAAATGTACGAGACTCGGGTGTTTTTTAATTTGTTTTTTTCCGGAGAATCGATAATTTGCGCTTTTCCAAGGGTCGTAATTAAATAGGATTATCCGTGATGACAGAAAAATCACACAACTATAGAAATATACTAAAAATATTGTCGTATATATGTGTATATATAAAATGCTCTTCGAAAGGATTATTTCGACGGGGATAACAGCGGATTTTGTAACACCACGAAGCCCTCGCTGGTATATAGCCGAACTCATCGGGACACCGCACAGCTAATCCCGTGAAAGTGCACGAAATAAGAGAAGCAAAAGAGATAAATAAACGAAAAAAGAAAAAAAAAACAAAAAAAGGAGTGAAATAAAAAGGTATGAAGAAGGAGGAGGAAGAGAGAGGGAAACAGCAAGGAGAAAATGGGCGGGTACGAGAAAAGTCACTCAGGGGGCGAGGCATTCGGTAAACGACAGTGCCGGAAATAGCGGAACACACTTGTCAAGTTTTTTTCAATCCCGCCAGCCTCTTCTATCTTCCTTTTCGTATTGCCTTTCTCACCCGTTCTTTCTTTCTTATATTTTCGCGTATTTTCTTTCATCCCGTTCCTATTCCTGCCCAAAATGTATGTGCGATACGTACAGGTTTTACTTTTTCTGTTTGAAAGGCACACGCATACCGACGGAAAAACACAGTAACATATTTGTCATAAGAAAGGAAAAAAAAAAGTTACAAAATACATAGAACGAAGGGGATTGTTAGACGAGAATTCTGGGAGTATCTCAATCGCAGAAATATATTTCCTCTCGCTATTTCTCAATGCGAGACATTTTCGGCAGGGCTATGACGAGACGCCCGGCGAATATATTGCCAAGCAATAAAATCGATGTCGTTGGATAACTCTCGTATGTCTAAATATGCTCGTATACTTACGAAAAAAACATTCTGAATTGGAATTTTTATTCATTTTTATACAGATATTTATATTTTTGTGTGTGTGTGTGTGTGTTTTTTTTTTCTCGAGAATTTATAATTTTATCGAAACATACGTATTTTCTCACGACGAAATTCCGTGTTAAACTATGGCTCGAGTGTATATACATTTATGGAAATGTTGGGGTAGCCGCGTTCCAATGACAAATAAATCAACACCTACAAGAAAATACGTGTGAAATCGAATTTATATATGTAATAAATTTTGATGAAACACTCGTTTTTTTTGTATGTTATTTTATTTTTATTTTTTCTTTCCGATCAAGTCGACGATATTTTGTCGTCAATTTGCAGCGACACAGAACGAGAAGATAATGTTCGATAAAACGAGAACAAAATCTTTGCTCGTCTCTGGGACTGGTACGAAATTTTTCTATTGAACAAAATGTACTCGTTGCCGCACATCCACGATTTATAAAGGCGATAGGTAAGAGAAAGAGAGAGAATATGTATATTTTGTGCGCGTGTACGTAGTGAAAGAAACGACTACACGATTGCAGATTAACATAGAAACTGCCTTATGGAACTGAGGTTGTGTATGAGTCTCTCAAATAACCTGATGTATATAGTTATAATTATTTACTGCACACTATATAACACTCAATATATTACCCACACGAAAGAACATCGTCGCAAGAGATGATCTTGGTGTATAAGATGAAAACGAAATTCCAACTGGGCGGACAAATTGGCTGTTTTGAGTGGCTGTATATAATTTAAGTTACGAAAAGAAACGAACACGTCGTAAACCATGGAGCGATATAACAGGGCGAGACGCACACAGAGACTCGACATTGGATTGAGCTTGTGAGGGAAAGAAAATAGCCAACATTTCATTATTGTATTCTTACTTCTTTCTCCCTTGTTACCTTTTTCTCTCGTAACATCATCCGGCCGGTTCATGATTTTTACTCCTTTGCTCAAAAAATAAGAAAAGCACATTGCGAACTGGGTTTCACCAGAAAATAAAGGCTACGAAGCTGTACTTGTTCTGTGTCATAAAATTTACATAGTGCAATATATCTCCCGTAAAAACAAAAATGATGACAAACTACGCGAAAAAAGTCCATGCCATAATCAGCCTAAAATATAAGTAAAAAAATCGCGTTTAAATATTTCATGACTGAGGGACCGCTCGAATTATCGCGAAATTTTATAAATGTCCGAGAAAATGATATAAATACAAATTACACGTAAACTCCGATATTACCATGTTCATGGGTGCATTGGAGATCCAGTGAAGAACGAACGTTCGTAAAATGTCAAACGATATAACGAGACTAACATTCATATTTTACATTTATCATTTTAACATTGCGCACTATTTAGAAAAAAATTCATTATTTCAATGGAAATTCACGGACCTGCGAAAAAAATTGCCGTTCAATGAATTTTGGCTTCATTTTTAAAAACCAAAAAAAAATAGAACGTGTGAATTTCTTTTTGTCGACGCATGGTAGATCGAGTGGCGCCTGCAGGCGAACATAAAACACATGTTTATGGGATGTAACGTACACGCGGATCCAATTACGAATCAATCAAACTTTTTTATTGCACCCTTAGATCCTAGTTGTCGCTTCCGAGTCTCATATTCAAGAATAACCTGGTTACGCTTTCGTTTCATGAGTATATCCAATACGCTTTTTCCAATATATATTTATACGTATTATAGATAGACCAAGTAAGCGGCAAATCGACTTCAAATCCCGCGTTCCCTGATTCGATCCGCGTGCCTCGTAAAAATCCTCGTAATACGTTCTTCAAACTCGTTGCTGTATGTACGAGGATAATTTACGACTTTACAATATGAACTAGGAAAAGAAAATGTGATTTGAGAAATACGAACCTTATGCGCATGTAAATTTCGATAACGGGAAGATGAACGCAAGTTTCCTATAATTCGATATATTCGCGTATAGTTGATTCCTCGCGTGCCGCGAATTCAAGCAACGAAACAACAGCGCTATGTAATCAGAATCTCGATTAATTTCCATGTATTTTTATTCCCTGAATCGACAATTTAATTGAAAAAAAAAAAATGCGCGTAATAAAAAATGTGACATTATGGAGCCGATCTCGAATATGTTATTCCCGCACCAAGATGACGCTCATGAGTCTGAGCCACCCACGATCATTCCCCATTTTTTATTTTAAAATATCCGGCTTATGGTCTTTGAAAAAAAAAAAAAAAAAACATATATTCTATATGTATACATGTAATCAATAATCCTCGTAGGCTTTTATAATCTTTTGAATAATCCCCCTTTTTTTCATTGCAATAGAAAGTGAAGCAACCTCGGCGCTCGAGATTTTTTCGTACATGTGCGTGTAACCGTGCTTCCTGCGGCTGCGGAGGCGAATAATCGGTGCAACGAATCGGAGAATCCGTGTTCACGGATATTACAGCTCAGGCAGCCATATATATACACACACAGAAGCATTTTTGAGTGTGTATACCTATACACGATGTGTACACATGTATGTATGGATACCTGCTTGGTTCTCTGATTAAAGGAGACAGTCTCGATTGTCGCGAGAGCGTAGGTGCGACGATGGAATGTGACGAAGGTGCGAGGATTGGCCTCTCCGAGGGCCCAGAAGGAGAGGACACTCTATGGCGATGATGATCACAAGAACAAGAACGGTCAGTGCAGAATAGCAGAGCACCTTCTTTCCAAGTTGTCCTCTTACTCTTACAGCTTTGCTGTCTTGAGGGAGGGAAAGAGAGAGAGAGAGAGAGAGAAGAAGAAAGAGATCGAATAAAAGTGGTGTGGTAAGGCGTGATCGAGGGATCGAATGGTCGAAGAACTGGTTCGACCAGAAGAGATGAGACGTGCAAAGAGTTTGAGACGACACGCTGCGAGAGATATCTCTCGGTCGCGTGAAAGAAGCTGCTGGGACATGAGAACGAAGAGCAAAGCGATAATGAAGAAAAAGAATGTAGAGAAAAAGAAAAAAAAGCCTTATCCACAGAATTCTTTCCGACACATTGATATATTTCTCGTGTGTAATTAAGAACTAAAACATTTGAGTGCGAGTTCCTTCGGATCAATTACATTCATCGATGTTTTTTTATTCGTTTTACATGCGGATTCTATATTTGGCAAATGCGCAGACTGGGACTTGTTTCTCGTTTCATTAATCAGGAAGTATATAAAAAGAGTGGAACCGGAAAACCCCCAAATGCTTTTCTCTGGATATCTTCGAGGAAAGAATTGAGGAAAGAAAAGATGACGGTGTTTGCGGTGACGAACAAATGCGGTAACTGCATATACAACAGAAGCAACAATCATAATATAATTCCTTTCAAAAGAATTGAAGAGTCGAATAAACCACACACAAATGGAATAATACAATTTTATGGGGATTCATATACAGCTCACGGCCACCTACGTATATAAACACGTATATATGTACGCGTGACCATTAAACTATATATATGTATATAAATTTATATGCCATGCATCGTGAAGCTTATACGTATATGCGAGGTCACGAAATAGAGGCTCTCTCGGCAAGCGGCAGCCTCTTTTCTCGTCAGAGAATGCCGGATGGTACGAATAAGGGCGAAAAGGGAGGATGCTTTTCTCGTAGTGCAAACAGCAGCCGGGCGGTCCCGCACGAAAAGTGATTTCTCTCAACGTTCATCTTTCGCTCTCTTGCAGCCACGAACACTGATGCCTTTAATATATATACCTTCTAATATGAACTCTCTTTTCACTCTGCCGCTTATGCTCCGCATCTTCCATCTTCATTCGTAACATTGCATACGTCCAAGAGAATCTCTACCATTTCTTCTTTTGAAAAGTCCAACTCATCCCGCAGTATTTTGCACTTTTCGGTGCCTTTGATTCTGCGCATGTTATGGCTACTATGGATGGATGGATTATAGTTTCCAAAATTTATTAAACGAGGAGTTTTCGAAATATTAAAAAAGCTAAGTCCCTGAACATTTGTCAATTAATTGATTAGTGTGCGGCCAACGGCCAACGATAGGCGTCGTAAAATATAAATAAGTGTGACTTTCAGGACATCTTGTATGTATATGAACTGAACAGCATTAGAGTTTCAACAATTGTTATGGAAGGTACAATGAGAGAGAAAGGGGATGAAGATGGTGAGAGGTAGCAACGTCGGTGACAAATCATTGTCATATTCCACGTAGCAAAATCAATATTTGCGGCGAGACTGAGAGAATATGCGGTCTCCCGTCCATCTCCCTGGTTGATGTAATGCTACCGGTAGTGTCGGGTATTCCCGTTGAGACCGAGAAGCAGCAGCTATTGCCGCAAATTCCATACAAGTTCCACACAACATGTACTTCTCCGTCTCCCGGCAGTTTCTCTATTTCGCGAGAGTATCAGTAACGTCCTTATAACCGTTGCTGATGATGCACGATTCTACTATTCCATAACCACCATTAATATTCCACCGTATGCTTTCAAGTCCTGTGTAGATTCGTGAGTTTTCAATATCAAGCTTTCGAGCAAATTCGTTTTCGTGAAAGTAAGTCCTAAGACAGGTACTAACGATTCATTTGTTGATGGATTGAGGCTCGATGAATCGTCGTTGTTTATGAACAATTAAGAGGCACTAATTTGGAATCCCAAATTTTCTTCTCTTCGTTGTAAATTCTTTTGTCGTTTCATCGACAATCACTCTCAACCACGAAAAGTATACGTTTTATACCAATTCGTCTGTGAATTGGTGTAAAACTATTCAAGCCCGCAAAGCACTTTCTGCCATTTTTTAAATTTGCAATCAGACATCGTCGTGATTTCGTATCTCATGTCACCCCGTAAGACGTACGTTACAAATTCTACACAAGGGCATAGAAGATCCTCTTAAGCCAGGATAAGAGGCTCTGCAACCTCGAGATGACGTCAACGTCTTCGCCACGATAAGATAACTCGCTGTGCTATAGGAGGAGAATCTTGTTCAAGGGAGTGTAAGGATTTTGCACCCGGACTTTCCTCGACACGCGTTACGTCGGATTACGAGAAACGCGGGTGACGTATAATGTCGAGTAGGCTGAATGCGAGGAGCAAGTAAAAATGTACGCAGATAAGTGAAGTCAAACTACTTTTGATAACTATGATGTAATGAAAAAGAACGACGAAGCAATTGAAACTCCCAGAGGATGCTCCAAAAACCAGGCTCTAAGAAAATAATCTGAGTGAATAAAATCTGTGTACAGCTAGAAAAACAAACTAATCAAAGTGTTGCCGAAATCGGATAAAAAGCAAAGGATGCGAGACTGGATATACGAGCCTTTGAAGGGAGAGTGCAAAGCGGAAGATAAACGTTATCACGTGACCTCTCAAGATGATCGGATAATGGAGAATCCTGATGCATGTATACACATGCACGCTCCAGTTCCATAATGCGATTTACCTCTGAGACATCCTAGGCGGTTTCTCTCTCTCTCTCTCTCTCTCTTTCTCTCTCAAATCACAAGAATTGGAGAGCTCGTCATGACGTAAACAGATAGAGAAGAGATGAAAACAGAGGGAACAAAGCAAATGGGTGATAGACAAGGATGTGAAACAATAGTGAAACAAGAGTGAAGGCATTACAGATAGTGACGCGAGAACCGCGGTAGAGAGAAAGAGCAAGAAGTAGAGGGTGACAGTTATAGTGATCCAGGTTCGTGGAAGGTTCGCTATGTATACGGCGTCAGAAGTCTCATGGCGTTTCGGTTGTCTTTGACGGTACTTAGGTCTCACGTCATTATACATCCTCTTGGAGGTCTATCTCTCCCTATTCCCCTCACCTCCGCCCTTCATTGCGAACATAGATGGAGCAGGTTCCTCTTCCTCTCTCACTAAGGAATCTCCGGGAAGATGTACACCCAATAATACATACACTGTTCTCAGAGTCCTCGATTCCTCGAGCGCATTCAAATACTTGAGATGCTTTACCGAATTAGATCAAGCTTCTGCTCTTTCTCTTACCCCCTCACCCACCCCCTTTCATCCATACCCTTCCTAGCTCCTTTATTATACCAAAGATGGTCTCCCTCCCATCACTCCCGATGAAATTTTGTGTTCGCTTGTGAAGTCTGGGAAATCAGAAACTCACCGAATACGACAACGTCTGATCTTTTTACAGGATTTATATTTTTATTCCAGGTATTTTTGAAATCCAGGGGAGTCAACGACTTGAATCGAAAATAATCGTCAGTACAGTGCAACGAGGAACAACTATTTTTAAATGTGATTCAATTATTGGTATTTATTGTTTACGAATGACTAGACTTTTATTTTTAGACAACAGAAAATTACATGAGAACCGTTTCATTCCAGCGTCAAGGCAGGGAAAAAGATAACAATATTATGGAATAAACACACGTTTGATTTATTAAAACTTGTTTCATTGGAAATGCTGATGAAATTCAAGAGACCGCGAATATACGATGAAAAATAAATGAAAGAAGATTAAGAAATGTTTGCACGAGAGTGATGAAATACCCTGCACTTTCCGTGAGGTTTGCACATAATTTTACATGTACTTCGCTGCCAGAGGGAGCGAAAACTGCGAGAGGTGTAAGCTGTTTTACCATTTCCGTTTAGCGATAATCCCGGTAAAATATTATTTTAAAAGCGCGAAAGCTCTACGCGTTGGTTCGAATGAGGAGCAACGTGCCGGGGCATTTCACGGTTTCATCCCTCGATCCCTTGCACGGACCCCCTTAATTTTACCATTACTTTCCGCATATATACACAGTTAAATGCTCACGAGTGATTTTCTAACTAGACTTTCGTGCTAACCGAGTTTTTTCACTTTTCCTTCTTTATGTCACTGTATTCCTCGTGTGCTTTTCATTATTTTATTTTTTTGTCACATATATTTAAGTAAGTCCAGACACACGGTGACGACGGGCTAAAATCAAGGGGTAACTAGACTTTTTAATAGTAAATGTGCACTGGACTGCGCTCTACATTTATATATGTACGTGTATCCGTATAAAGCATTTCCCCCGCGGCCATCCTCGGATGTCCTCTTTTCCCTCTCTATGTCACTCGGCTTTGTGTGCCGACGACAAACACCGAGAACGGTCTCAGGCACATAGGGCGCAGGCGAGCAGGTGTGCCAACATCACTTGCGTTAATCCGAGCGTCCCATAATTCTCTTTCCTTCTCTCTCTCTCTCTCTCTCTCTTTCTATCTTACTTATCTATTGCCTATATTTCTCTCTCTCTCTCTCTCTCATTTCTACGATGCTATCATACCGTTCGCTCATATATCACATCCTTGCACATCCATATAGTTATAGTTATTACTAAATGCCCCCACTCTTCTTTTTCTCCCTCTCCAAAACGGTCTGTAAAATCTAACCACAGCAATAGGTGTGTCCCCAGCGCTGCAGGAATATCATGCGTCGATTGGTAATTGAACCATGACGCTGGTTAAAGGTAAATCGATTGAGCCTGCGCAACTTTATGTTACGTATATTTATACTTAGTGGATAATATTCATATATAGAGTCGTATATAATATCTACAGAATTTTATGAAAGCCGAATATATGAAGTAAAAAAATTTTGCAGAAGAATAACTGAACAAATGGAAGGTGAGCCAGATCCTCGGGTCTCCTTTATGCCAACTTCCTTTACATCGAATTTTCATTTTCCTCGTGTTGTTAACATCTTTATACAAGCAGAAGGTACGGGGCCAAGAAAACTCGCTATCAGAGCATACATTCCGCTAAAACAATGGGTCCATGGAATATTTTACCAACCAAACCAATGAAAATACGACAGAGGTCAGAAATTTGCAATCGACAATATTCCACTTGGTCTCGTTGTTCATATTTATCGACCAGGTCATATTTGTTCAACGTTTTATCATGAAACTACATCTGAGAAACGGGCAACGAATGCATTGCTGACAATGGACTCGCCAATTCTTAAGCGTGTTATTAAAAAAATAAAAATAAACATTTTTAGAATCGTTTTTTCGTGATTTTTCACGACAAATCCTATATATGATAGACCTTTAATAATAGGATCACAATTCGTATGCACCAATTGATCGGCCACTGGCTCTTCAGCGTTTCATCGTACCAGCCATATCCGTACCAAATCCTATGCTCCATAAACCCAGATCCAAATATATGTATGTTTATTACAAACTCTCTCTCTCTCTCTCTCTCTCTCTCTCTCACTATTGTGCACGCTAAATCATGTTATGTGCTCAAACCAAATGAGGTAGGATCATTTTGCAAATGCCCGGACTTGCTACCGATAACGATATTTGCCAAATTTATAGTTGGTTCTACATTAGAGCTTCGGTACCAAACCCCCAACAAGCGAATATGCATATATAAATGTCGCTTATTATACAACGCTCTAGTTCTCTGCTGGTTTTCGGCGCACAAATCTCTTGAAACCGAATCTAGTACAACATCGCCCTTATGGCAAACGTGAGCGGGTGCACCCACAGCTGTATCATCGGGTAGTACGGGGAAAAGGGGGTGCGAATAGTCGTACGTGTATTTCGGGTGTACTCTAACGGTATAGGAAAAGTGCAATATAGTGATATATGACCTCGATATGTAGTACGCGTAAGCCTGCGGAATATGTATTAACAGGTTCACATACCGTTTATATCCCATGCGTTTCCTTACTAAGTTTGTACCCGAATTAACAGAAAAAATGAAAAAAAGCGCAGAGAGTAGAAAATTAATAATCGAAAGTTAAAATGAGAAGTGACTATTGAACAAATTACCGAAATAAAGCACAAAAAGATGTCTTAAAGAACAAATAAAAGCTGAAAAAACCTCAAACCTAAAGACTGCAACATAATTAAAAATCCGGAAGCTATTAAATAGAACTTATCAATATTGTAGAATGAAATATACGTGTGTGTATGTGTATGGGCCAGAGCATGATGTCATCGCGTTCGTTGTTTGTTTTGTTGCTAGGTTACGAGAAATAATACAAGAGGAGTTGGTTGAAAAGCCGGAGTCATGAGAGCAACAAGCAACTCATTTTCATAGTCAACAAATATATTTTATCTATTATCCTACAATATTTTATGTGTTCTCTGTTAAATATGCGAGGTTAATGGAGGGCGTGGTTTTTGTTTCGATTCACATGTGTTGGATTCCCAACGCACTTACGCAGGTACTCATCGAGCTAAGGCTCGATAAGAGTGCAAAGGAAAATTAGGAGAGGAGAGGGAGCCGAAAAAATCGACATGAATGACGATGAATGAGCGATGAGAGAGGGGGAGGGAGGTGCAGGTTCGTAGGATCGTTTTAAAAAGTCCCGAGGGAAATCTCAATAGACGTATTTATATTTTCGTTTTGCTGCTTCGTTGAAGCTAAGTAAAGCGCGACTTGTGTGTAACCATAGAATATGTATATATAAATATGCGTTTGTGTGTGTGTGTGTGTATAGACAGAGATCGGTATGCTATTATAGTGAGAACGGTATGAGGGTACAAATACGTAGATCCCTTACTTTGTAGGTTCAACTAACACACACTATGAAATTCTTGCCTTGTAGGCCCTTATTCTGTCTATACAAGCATAGCTCCGCAACTCTGACACGCTGTATATACTCGACAATTCTGCAGATGAGGAAGAGGGAGAAAAAGTTTGACGAGCAAGGATAGACTTCGGTGCCTGTTCTTCACGCTGGACCCTGAGGGCACATTATTATTTATTCATGTGGTTTGACGAACGAACAATCGCCAGTATTTACCGGGCCTTTTCACGCTCGACGTCAGGAAAATTGTCTATCCTGCACCTCGCTCAGGCTACACACGGAAAGAGAAGCAGAAAGAGAGAGAGAAAGAGAGAAAAAGAAAAAGAGAGAGAGAGAGAGAGCAGACTACACACAAGCATTTGCTTTTGGTTCTTTCGCATTCTGCTTTACTCTCATTCTATTGCATGTCTGTATGTACGTATATTTTGAACCGCGCACCAAACCACCCTCTTCTGCTACCCTCTTTTTGTTAAAGAGCTTCTCTATTTGCCAGGTCGCCAGGAACAAGGGTGAAAGAATGCGATGCAAGAGCGATGAACCGCTTTTCGTCTCTTTCTCTTTTTATGTTTCTCCCTCTATCTCACTGGCTCTTTTTTCTTTCCATTCCTCAGATTTTTTCAGAAAAAAAAAAACAGTGTACTCGTCCGAGCGTACATCCCCAACATCTGTGCTGACCTACTCTCCTGGCCTGGTCGCTATCGACCATTTCGCAAGTGTACCCATCTCCGATGCGAGTTCAACGACCTACTGATCTTGTGCTTTATTCAAGTTAACGTTATGTTTGCAGCCACTTTAATTTGAAACTACGATTTATTTGTGAACGTGATTAAATGAGAACGATCGTACGATCAAAATTCATTTGCTCATCAAGTATTCCCTCAGGATAACCGCTACCTAACAACCTTTTTCACGCCTTGTAATATGCCCCCACGTCCTCACCATTTCCGGTTTCCTCTCTCTATATGTACTTACACATTCACCTTCTAATGCGTTTCTCGTTCGCATACGAATTAGTTTGACGAGCTAATCCTCATTCATAGTTTACATCGTACTATTATTCTCACGTAGAGTTTCCTTTACGTCTTTAATACTTATCGAAAAGTTTTCGAAGCCTCGTATTAAAAAATCATCTGCATCGCGTTAATCATTGATTGTTCAAACTTTTAGTAGACACAAAAATTTTTTGTCTGCTCATGAAGAGAAATTATATACTAATCTTAATCATGCAACACCATTGACTGAGATTCATCCGTTAACGCGAAATCATTATCGTAAGAAAAACGAGCTTCGAACCAGTGGAAAATATTCAGTTTAACAAAATTTTCAACGACAAAGAATTTATCATGTACGATAATGATCATCTTTTATGGAATTTAAGTGAATTCAACGAGGAAAACTCACGAAAAGACAAAAATGAAGTTCTCGACATTCATGGATTTTGTGTCCATTAAATCATCTCAACTATAACATGTGTATGGTTGACGTTTAAACTGTCAGCCAAAGTGCAATAGATAAAGTCCCCAGAGATGGGCAGACGAGTCAGCAATGTTGGAACGCCAGGACTTATGCAGAAATACTGAACTTCGTAAAAAAAAAAAGAAGAAAATGGACAAATAATATATGTTTGTGTAGTATACAGATGAGCGGTCACACTCACACGTGTATACGAAGAAACCATGAAGTTTTCAGTGAATCTGTATATGAAGAGACCCATATATGAACACGATATATATAGACATATATATTTTTTATATTCGGGTATATAGATGTATAATTTCATAGCGAACGATACGACGTTTTATCCGGCATCTTAATAAAATTCATGAACACGAGCTGGCGTCAACGAAAACTTCTTCGCCGATCGTAGACTCCTGATAAGAAGCAAATTACCTGCCACGACGAGCCCGCGATCTTGGAGGGCGAGCGCGTCTCTGCCATTGCGCCCCCGAATGAAAAAATGCGATACAAAAAGAGTAGAAGAGAAAGAGAGAGAAAGAGAGAGAGAGAGAGAGAGAGAGAGAGAGAGAGAGAGAGAAAAGAGTGAGTCTTCACAGTGCGGAAAAATGTTCACCCAGTGAATTCCCCTGGAGAGCTGTCTAAAGCGAGATGAAGAGGGCATAGGAAACGGATGCAGGGAAGTTATGTGTGTCAGAATTTTTTGAAGAGAGAGGTAAACTTTATACGATACAGCAGTTCGAAGTAAATTAACAAAAACGGGTTCCCATACAGCAAGGGAAAAGCTCGGGGTATATAGCAACGGGATAAAAAGTTTGTTATTTCTTTCAGTCAATCTCCGCGTTTCTGTCTCCGTTTTATAAATACAGAAAAATATATCTGTCTCGATGTGTCAATAGTGCTTTTACCTTATGATCTCGCAATTTTTTAGGAGCATAATATATAAATATTGCAAATAATGAGTCAATCCGAAGCAAATAAAAAATCTACATAAATGAATTGTGAAAGAAGACATGATCCATTCAAAACTTTTGACAGTGTTTGGTAATCAGAGATACGCAGAGAAAAAAATAAATATATATTGAAGAATATTGAATTGAATATTCAATTATTGCAAACGTTGTACCACAGTTGATGACTTTTCGTCGTAAACAAAGATGGCGAGGATATATTTCTCTTTTACGCGATTTTTGATGTTCATAAAATGTCGCAGGGATGGTGTAGTAAATAAGCGAGGTGTGATGCGTAATTCGAGAGGGAAAAGGGCATAATGTAAACGATACGAGACGGTATACCGTGCAATACAAAGGGACAAAGGCTGCGTATATACGGAGTCTCCGGTTGGCGCGGCTAAAGCGCGTCAAACCTTGTTCAAACACATACTGACGCGGGGATAGCGCATATAGTTACAAAGAGCACACAGCCACGCACACACATACTGAAATATAACTACGAGTACGAAAAAGAGCGAGCGCTGTGCGTGCGCTTCGAAGCAGCCCTTGATTCGCCACGACTCGACAAGCGCGAATGAAGAAAGAGGAGGGAAAAAAAATTGTAAAAAATAATATAAAACGTCTGTGTCGAATGCTTCACGTGGAAAATACGAAGGCAGAGAAAGAGAAGGAGAAAAAAACCAAATATAATACTATACTCTGAAACTGGGGCTTGTGGGTCCTAATCCAGGGATTTATATCAACGTCTGCACATCGTCAACAGGATTCTGTCTTTGTATATATATATATATAAAACGAATTGTCTGCCTCCCGTTCCCATTTTTACTTTTAGCTTCAGACACGTGCGCTACATATAATATTCAAAATATATATGTCGTGAGGTGTACTTCAAAAGCGAATCAACTTCCATGGAAAATAAAAGACTCACATCTTTTTGTCTTGGTCATCAAAGTTGAGATAATTTTCGATGTACAGAATGTTCGGCCATTCTGTAGAGCTTCCCACGTAGGAATTTTAGCACCATTTACACTTGGAAAATAGACTTTTAAAACACCGTGGGGTGATCTGTTGTGTATTTTTATTCATCACGAAAACGATATCATCCAGTAAAATAGACATCGATTAGAATTTCATCATTGGAAGGCATATTCGTGCCAGAAACTATTCATTATTCAGCCATTCGTATTATTTTCATTGATGAAGGTGCATATTGTTTCTCATTATACTTTCATGCACTACACCGAACCACCTGATTTTTCCTATATACGTTTTATTTTCTGCAAATCGTTGTCTGGAATAGTTTCTGCAAAGATATATCCAATTCCATTTATGCGGGACGTATGTGTACTTTAACTCGGGCACATTTATGTACACGAATGCTATACAATCTTCCACCATTTCTCTCGTTTCGAATCAAAACTCCATCTGGTCTCGAGTGCGGTGTACCGTTTATGATTTATTCCAATATCGCTTCCTCCGTTGCATCTCTGCCAAGATTTATATAGATGTGGGGTATGTGCATATATAAAAGCCGTAGAAGAAATTCGACTTGCGTGGTATACGTGGCCATCTCAGCTATTCACGCCACACACACACACACACGAACATATACGTACGTGTGTAACCTGATCTAACTTTCAGGTGTCGTAATAGTTTCGAGAATATATGGGAAGTGGGGGAGAATTCTGTATCGAAAATACGAGCGAAATTGAAGGAGGGGAATGAGATGAGATCGCTCTCAATGATAAAAATAATAAGGACGACGCAGCATTTTCAATTTTTTTTTTTTTTTTTTTTCATTTTTTCTTTCTACCTTTCGATCCTCCTTCTTCATTTTATTCTCTGTAGCTAATACAGCTACATTCAAGTGACTCTCTATCCGATGATTTTGCACTGAGCAGGCTTTGTTCATGGTCCCGTACATATTGTATATAAATACGCTTGAATTTATGTATGTATATATATATAAAAGGGGGACTCCTGACGACGAATAAAGATTAATTATCGTGTTGAGCTTGTGGACGCAGATTCGTGTGTCTGTGCTCTCGAAATTTCGCGATCGCGTTCTCGGAGGCCCTATCAATGATTCTCTCGCTGCACATCCTTCGTCGATCCTTTTTTTCCTCTCTCATCGGTCTCTCTTTTCGTTTCAGCATGAGGACAGAACGAAGAAAAAGAATTGGGAAAGAACGACGAACAAGAGAGAGAGAAGAAAAAGATAGTAGGGCGATCGAGAGAGAGAGAGAGAGAGAGATATCGGGTGACTGCGCTGTGATCGAATTCTTCGCGTCGATCGCCAGGATCGATACGTTCCTTGGCCCTCGCGCCCCTTATCGTTTTTCCTCTCCCGTTCTCCCTTCCCCCCTGTTCACTATGTCGATCACTTGCTTTCTCTCTCCCTCTCTCTTTTTCCCCATATCCTTTCCCCGTCTCTTTCTACCCTCCCCTGGTAACATCGACGTTCGTTTTAATTGAATCTGATAGCGTCAGCTCGCGCGAAACTATAGAGAGAGAGAACGACACCACGGTGGAAGAGTTTGAGTTTTCATCGACTCTTCTTCCCCACGGTTGTTTGCGTCAGCAAGACAAAAGCTCTCGATTCGTCTACTAACGAAAAAAAAGCACTAGAAACGAGACTGGTTTCCCTGCTTAGCGCTAGAGAAATTTAATGGCACGTTAGAGAATATTATTTGCACAAATATTTTTGACGAAATCGTTTTTATAACGTAGCTCAAAAATAATAACCGGTTTAATTAAACTTTATTCAATTATAAAGATTAACGATACGACCATTCAAACGTGCAGTTTAAACATCGATCTTCGAATTGTGGTAAAACAAGTGTTCTCTCGAGTAGGGATGAGGGAAAAAAAATGGAATTCGAAGCATCCGTGTGTTACGTGCTTTACACAGAGGCGAACATGTGGCACAATAATAGCCGATTGTGTCGCTCGTGTATATTATGCAATTAGGGGACAAGGAGAAAGGCGACGTTGACAGGAGAGCGACAAGGCGAAACGAACACTTTACGTACATTGCACATTTGGATAACAAAATAGGGGTTGTTTTTTGACACTGAGCGTTGGCCGGAACGAACGTTTTTTTCATGAAAAACCGGCATACGACCAACACGAGATCCCTTGGGGTTGAAATGAACGCCCTGCGTATTTTCGTCTAGGGAGATTTTTGCTAAAGTAACCTACATACAGGCGAGACATATACATCAACACACACATTTTTGGCCTTGCATTGAAATCGGATATTCTACACAAGGTATTTTGATTCCCCGAACTACCGTCGAACTAAGTAACCCACATGACTAACTAAATATCTTCCTAGAGACGATAAAAAAAACCTCACGTTGTTTATATTCATGATTCATGAATGTAACATGATCAATTAGGGTGCTCAGCCTTTCGGATGATTCATACACACGTTATCACGGTATACAATCACGTGACTCAATGCGACTTCCAGAAAGAATAGAGAGATCTCTCATTATTATTTATACGCCGGTTAATTCACAACTAGGCTCCCAGAATCCCAAGGATAATTTTGTATGCATGGAAGCAAGAGGGAGGCGAAAATGTGTGCTGCACGACACACGCTGAGCAACAAAACAGACTAGCGAAATTGTGTTTCAACGAATAAGAAATCGTTATTACTCTATGTATTCTTTTCTGGACCCTTAAAATCATGCGCTAACGAAGAAAAAAATCTCGATCTTATATTCGAAGGACGAATAATCTGAAGCAAGGATGCGATCAGATTTTGCCAACTCGGAAAGTGACTGAAACTATTGTTGCGAAATATGATAAATATAAGATTTTCTTTCTTTCAAATTGTTCGCGCTCTTTTATATTTGTACGAGAGGATAAACCGAGCGACGAAGGACAAATGTTGTGTGCCGGCGCTATTTCAGACTGAGGAAGAGGCGTATGGGATTCTCCGCGATATTTCGAGCGTGTAAAGCAATCCTGTATCATCGCTCGAAAAAAAGGAGCTTAGCTTCGACACCCTGGACGCACCCAAAGCTAATTCCCTAACATCCTCGTACCAGTGGCTACGAAATCCTGTTTCTCTTCTCTTTTACGGTCTCCACAAGATATTCACTCATGCGGAGCATCAAAAACTCCGCGTCGCCACACGATGCAAATATAAAAAGTCGAGATAAAACGAATTTCTATCCATGTGATTTCTACAGAGCAAGGAAATACAATCTTTCTTTTATCTCTGGCGTTACTTTACGTGATTCAATGAGATATCGAAATATTTCGATGTTGAATAGAAAAATTGATGGAAACAGAAAAAAGTTGGACAGAATTAGTCGCGGTATCGCGGAAGCTATAATTTCTCACTTTCGAGCACTTCCATTTCTGAACGACTCAACTTATTGGTGGCGCCACAACGGACACAGTAGCTGCTATAGAATCCGAACAAAACACTTGGCCACAAGGAGGCTGCGGTTGGCTCGGATTTCCGGTTATCATTGACTCATAGGTATCTAACGATAAATTCTCACAGCTCCATTCACCTTAAGAATCTCGCGTGTTCAAGGGACTGCGGGAAAGACATTGCCGGATATATAAATCAGCAAGTACGGAAGGAGCGAATGTGAGGTGCATCAGTGCAAAAAAGTAGTAGTTGTAAAACACGAGGAAGATCGAATGAGAAACATTGCAGCAGAGCGGACTTACCGGTTACGAAATGTCATGAAAGCCTGGCTAGGGAAGTGGAAACAAAAATGGAGTGATCCGAAAATAAAGGAATGAGTGTTCGAGAAAAGATGTTGGAATCTTTTTTTTTGTTCCGCCGGATAATGAGTCGTATTGTTTACGATTTAAGGAGGTTCTGAATTCAGCGAATTCTTTCGAGTGGCTGGGGGAAAACTGCAAATGGTTTTCTAATTAGAAATTGAGGGTAGATAATGAAGTAGTTTGAGAGCGCACGTTACAGGGTTTGAGGGTGATGAAGCTCTGCAAAAGTAGAAGATAAGAAGTGAAAAGGAAACCGAAAAAACGAGAAAACATAGCTTAAAAGCTCGAGAAAACGTAGCTTAAAAGACTCGTTGAGTAAAAATTCGCGTACGTTATTATTCCTATTAAATCCCTTTCATTCCACGAATAGAAAGTGGTTGAAAAAAATTAATCATTAAAAAATCAAGGGAACACGAGAATTCTTCACGAATAAAAAGAGGTATTGCAAAGTTTCGTGTAATCAATGAAACCCCAATAATATTTTCATGACTACACCGTTTAGCCTCAGACTCTTTCGTGTTGTAAATGGTCAAGATATGAGTTAGCAAACGAAACGGAGATGCGCAGGTATTACATTCAAGTTCTTGTGACTTAATTAGAGCCAAGAAGTCAGATAAAAAACAAAGTAAAATGTATAAAAAATAAAGAGAACAAAGAATCTAGTTGATGAGAAAAAGCCCCGGATCATGAAAGGATAAAATGCGACTCATGGTAAATGCTGCAACCTATCAACCTATCGAAGAGACTAAAAAAAAAAAAAACCAGATTCCAGACTCTCATAACATTGTAAGCTTGAAAATGTGAAAGAAGAAACGATTTGGAGCGTATTTATGAGTGATTCGATTACTCCACGTTAATTTTGATTCGTTGCCAATCAAACAAAATTGAGTCACATAACATTTGTGCACACCCTGTCACAGGATCCAGTTCGATTTTTTTGAAGTTGATACGTCCAAGAGAAAACGACGGATAGGTATACGAAAACGAAAAAGTCGTTAACGTTAAGTTCATTCTGGCAGCATCCAGCGAGAATGATAGTGCAAAACGTGACAGGTTATATGGGGAATTCTTGTGTAAGACGTTCATGTATTTTACATGTGTACACAATCTTACACTTTATTCCTGTAAATGCCTACGAGAAGAGATGTCTGTATATTATGGACTTGTAGCGACGTATATGCATATATGTCGCTTGTACGATTATCTCGGGCGAAGATGCAATTCCGGTTTTATACGCTGTACAGTCCCGCAGCGACAATTGTTCGCTATTCCTTGCAAGGATGAGAGTCGTTAACGTGTTCCTTCTCGTCGCTTCTCTAGCGGGATAAACTATCAAGATTCATTGACGATTATCTTACAAACGTTCTCCAACGACGTTCTCGTAAGAGTCTTGCAATCTAACAGAATTCTTGTGGTAGTAACAACCGCGTTGTCACTATAGCAGTAAAGAATAGTGTGTATAGAGGCGTTTCAAGAGTTACGAGTGTCACCGATGAGGCGATTCATTCGTATCGCGTATCATCTTCTCTCGCGGTACTTATTCGGGAGATAAATTCGTGTCTGCTGTTTCTGATAAATTTAAATGTGAGACCCTTTCGTTGTCTGTGTTATATGAGGACATAAAACTCGGCTAAACTTCGGCAAAGTTTTCAAAAAGTTAGCTATTTATTGATGCACTTTTTTCTTTCTTTTTTGACGAAATCAATTTTTCTGAAACTTCTGCGTTGTAGAATAGCTCGAAAAGTTTAAAAAGTGCGAAAACAATGATTATTAAAACTCAATTTAAATAGAGGTGGTTTCCTGCTTTTAGCGAAGTCATTTTTCGATTCTTTGACATTTCGATGTTTATCATTTGAACTGAATTTATTAAAGCGTTAAGTGCGTGAAGCTGACGAATCGAAGAATAGTTGAAGCAGAATCAGAAAAATGCGTTAAAATTGAGTGACGACTTCAAGTTCCATCGAAATGACAATCGTTTCAGGGGAAAAAAAGGTCTTGAATTTTACTGAACAAGAGGGCATTGACTTTAATGACATACCATTTCATCAAACACGGACGTGCCCCAGTAATATACAAAAATGTGTCGTTCGTTGGAATCACGAGACGATACTTGCACGTACGATTATCGTATCCGGAGCACCGTTCACTTTATCACTCGTGCATTCTCACGCAATCAATGGAGCATCGTGATGCCAATAAAAATTACAACAAAAAAAAAAAAAAATGCTCATCAGATCATGAAACAAAAACCGTTCACCATGAGTCTCGTTCGCACGAAAAGACGAAGCGGTGTGTAATTTATGAAAGAGCGTCAACCGGTGAACGTGCTTTGCTCGTGATTAATCGTATGATTATGCAATCTCGTGAGTTCGACGAAGAGTAAACAGGGTACGTTGTGATAAAAAAAAAATTCGTCGTTGCAGAGGCACTTTGTAATTATGGGTTATCAATAACTGCATATTTATCAGGAAAAATATGAAAATCCGTTAACGGTTTTACACTTGTACACTTCTATCTTTTGCATTTTATATGCTATCAACACGGAGCAATTACTATTCAAATCTGTAAATGTAACCAAGTGCAATGAAGTGGATTAATCAGACGATAACGATATATTATTCGATTGCAGAAGGTCGCGGCAATTTTTTTTTTTTACATTTCGTTTCAAAAAATGTAGCAACTCAATAATTACTCGTTGAAATATTTCTTGCATTGTAGAATATAAGTTTTTTCTACTCACTCGGTGTTGCGAATGAAAGTCAAAAGATAGCAACAGATTGGAAAATGGTAGAGTGTGAAAGAGCAACAGGATCAATTTGCGCGTCTAGTTCGTTCGGTTCGTGGTTAAGATATCCAAAGTGCTTACCTGAAACATAAAAGAAAGAGAATAATCAGATTAATGATGTCGTTTGATGCGATCAAGGAAAGATAAAATCATTAGCAGAAATCTAGACGAGAATATCGAAGCCAATTTTTTTTACAGATTGTATAGTTACATAGTTCAAGGTTATGTGCGCACGTGTATGTTAGTGGGTGCATAACTATATATGTACAAAGTTTTAATGCTTCGGCATAAAAGTATATTGAGAGCGATCGCGGAGCAGCGCGGCAATTATCGATCGAACTGTCTCGAAGAGTCATCGTGCGACCATCACGAACGACGAGGAACCCTGTGGCGTAGACACGGAGGTTCACCGAGGGCTCAATGCTCTCTCCCTCCCTCTCTCTCACTCCTCCTTGATTCTTTCATGACGAGCGATCGAAAATAAGAGACGGAGGGAGGACGCTTTGGCAAACTCGTCCTCGCGTTGTGCTCATCAACGATGGAATGACGAGATTAAGATCTTAATAACTCACTCGGGGGCCTCTCGTGTAGACAGTCGAGCGAGTACATCGTATTTTTTTTTTTTCTTTTTTTTTAAGCGATCGAGAAAAGGGAGTCTAGCAGGTGGCGATCAACTTGTACTTGATCACATTGTACGTAAGCAATGTCGACAATATTGTGCATGATGTATGTTATCACAGAAACAAAAAGACTCATAGCGTGACGACCGAGTATCCTGCGTCATGCCAATTGAGCCATTCCATCAATGTTTGGATACGTAAACTCGCTGGTAATGGACTAACGAGACCTGGACATAAAAGTACGCTCAATTATCTCTTTAAGTGATCGGGGCATGTATAAGTTTATTGCGGAGACCGCCTAATGAAAAGCATATCCGCAGGATTCGACCGTAAAAGGCAATCATCCAGCGAATTCTGCTTTGTGTATATTCAGAGTCTTTTTCAACAATGCAAACGTCCCAATTGTTGAATTGTGTATTCGCGATGTCCAATTGTTCCCGGAGTAGAGACCTATTCGAATCGTACAGAATTCCCTCGTGGACCATTCCGACATAAAGAAAGACAAAATAAGTTTGCAAGGAGGAAAAAAAAGGGAGATAGAATTCCGAAGGAGGCAATCGGAGACCAATATATACCGAAAGACCATTCCATTATTCGACTTTCCTTAAGGGTCACTCCTCTTATTTCAAGCTCTTGCGAAATTGGCGCTCGAGTTGCCCGTTTTGTCGAGCTACCTGGCGTGAGAGCCTGGAGGACCAGAGCATGAAAGCCGAGCACAATTCAGATTTAACGAGGCTTCACATATGTAGCTGCGGGATAAATGTAAACACCGCAAAAATATAGAAATACAAAAAGCTACAAAAATCTCCAAATAATATTTGAGTCATTTTATGAATTATCGATATACTACTTTTTAGACTAGAACTCAAGTTAAGTGGAATCAACTTGGATATTCATTTAGTCATGTGCTGTTACGTACTCATCAAACATGTGTCTGAATATATTCAATAAATTCACGGCCATTGTTTACATTCTACCCAACCGAATAATGCAAATCCCAAAATGCAGAATTTAGTCATGCTAAAGGATCAATTCCCGCAATCGTCCCAACATCGTGTACGGTTTATCGCCATTGTAAACTTCTCCAATATACATACACATATACATAATATAGAGGAAAATCTCTACCACATCCTGGGTGAATATGTATGGCGTGTGGTTCGTATGAGGCTGCTAGTGAATATCCGCACTAAGTATATGTGAATCCCATTTTGTGCACATGTACGACAGACCACACCGCGTCCGGTGAAACCTGGATTCGCGAGCCTCTCTCTCTCTCTCTCTCTCTCTCTCTCTCTCTCTCTTTCTCTCTCTGTCGCTAGGCTTTCGCGAAATTATCATCGGTTTGTACAAACATCTGGTTCGCCGAAGGGGCTCCGGCCTCGCGCCCCCGTTCGCATCATATAATAAGGTAATATACTTTCAGAACCCGGGGAAACGTCAACGAGAGGAGTTGTGAGCGCTTTCTCTCTACTTCATTCTCTATCTCTCTCTCTCTCTCTCTCCTCTCTTTTTCTTCCCCATAACTGTAGCAAAAGCAGCATCTCGCGTCGCCATAATTGGCCGCGAGACTGCTCCGGTAGTTGAGCGTGTCCTCCCTTTCGCCTCAATCTCTAGATTGTCGTATTCTATCTCGCTGGACCCTGGCACACGAAACATATGTATTTTTGTATACCTCGGACAAAGAGGGTTGTCAGCAACAAGATCTGGCTTTTCTTGTCTTGTTTTTTCTTTTTCTTTATATCCCTGCCCATTTCACCATTTTTACTTGTGCATTGCCCTGTCCATAGCGTACGTCATAAGCGCCCGTAGAAGTTGATGTCCTCCCTGTTTTGTTGTTTAGCCCGTAGGCAAAGATAATAAACTAAGAATTGACATAACATCGAAAATTTTATAAAAGATCGCTCACATTATTTTTCGTGTTTTTATTTTTGTTATTAAAGAAAAATACCTTGTGTTTCTGTTCTGTTTTACTACCTTGGGAAAACTTCGATCAAAGAAAACGCGATTTGATAAATAATTAAAGTGCGACAAGTATTCAGTGATTGATGACTCTGGGAAAATCATGAAGAAAACCGCATCTCATCAGACTTCGAAAAACTATAGTCGAAAGAATGAGCTCACCGCGAAACTTCGATCCACGTGAGACAGCAAAGCTATGGAAAAAATAATACACTCATCCATAATGTTCGGTATCGCGTCACCAATAACCCGGAATCTTCTGAAAAATCGGCAGTCAACTTTTCTCTATTCGTATAACGAGAAATCTGCAAAAACTTCTGCAGTGGGCTCTTCACCACCCAGGAAGACACTGACCAGGCATTTTTAATCTGTGCCTATCCAACCTCTTGCTACCCCTTTCCGGCGCACCATTTATTGAATCTCTCGGGTGTAATTAGCAAGAAATCTATGTACATATACATATAAATCCACATACCCATAGACATAATAAAGGAGAACCAATGAATGGAGGATTTGGCCAAACCTCTGCTGCAAACGTTGCTGCTTTTCGACCAAATTTATTCCCATTTTCTTTCTCTCGAGCTGGTCCAGCCCATCTACCAGACTCTTCGTTTGGGGAAAGGGATGTTGCTCGCCCCAATAATGTATATGAGTTGGCAAACTAAAGGGCGCATCTTCACACATTTTAACTCGCAATTTTGTGAAGGTTGCGTCCTTTCGTCAGTAGCTCTCCAATATGTGTGTATGCATCTATATATTGATATAGCTAAGGGGCAAAGTCGATGGTGAAAGGGTACGGGAATATAAAAAGAAAAGGGTAGTTAGCGAAGAGAAGGGATGAGGGAGAAAACTCTCCGGCGTTCTCGGTGGATTTTGGGTAGCGAACGATAAAGGCTTGAAAAATGGCGGTTCGTGCCACGTTCACGTCCCGCGGGATTCTCTCGTGAAACCCCGAGCATTTTCGAAAGGGTGGATAGTCGAGACTGTGAGGCATATGGAATGCAGTGCTCCATGTATAAATGTATGTGTATAACAGGTTGGTAAACCGGGTTGCGGATACCACATATACATAAATACGTATGTATGTGTTTGTATTTATATAAAGATATAGAGTATGAAGCACCGACGTAACGGAGTGTTTGCAAAATAGGTCGTACGAAATGCCGGTTCATTGTCGGTTTTAAACCAATGGCTCCATAACAATTCTCTAGTTTACAAATAAATGTAGAATTCCTCCCCCCACCTCCCCCCTCTCGACGGTGTTTCTTCTTTTTTCATTGCATGGGTAATCGATATATTTTCCCCTGTACGGTCTTATGCGAAAACCTTACGAGGTTCAACACTTTAGGGAAAAAGTAAAATAGACGTCAAGTGACATTTGGAATTCGAAATTTAAGCAATAATTTGCGAAATGAATTGAAAATAATACAATTGTCTCAATTGTGTGTCAAAAAAATATAGTTAAGCAGCTCTGCTAATTATTCGATGTGAGAATTAAGACTCTCGTACGGAATAAACAAAAAAATGTCGTCAGTCAAGAAAAATCTAACCCACCAATGATTTAATGTCAGTGTTAGACGTTTGCTCGCAGCGGGAATATAAAGTTGGTCACGGTGACGGTAAGTGTGGACGCTGTAATTCCGCGTATACGATGCTGGCACACTTGGTCCAGTGTGAGTATGGGGAATACTACCGTTATTACTTAACAACTCTCGTAAAGTCCCTGAAGGCGAGAAAGAGAGAGAGAGAGAGAGAGAAAAAGAGGAAGATTGGAGAGAGGATCCGCGGAGAAAATTCATACGTGTTTGAGACTCCGTGAAAGAGGGAGACGGGGCAAAACTTTGCGTGAGTCTCAAGATATAGTGAATGCATGCATACATATACATATGTATATTTCTATAATCGTAATTCTTTCGAAAGGAGAGACATATGCAAGCATGTATATACTCGGTTGCACAGGACAAACAGCGACCCGTTCTGCAATGTATATGCAAGCGTACATGTGGGAGAGAATCAGCATCAGCATATATGCTGTACGAATTTCGCTTGCCTGGTGTAAGGAAACCGCATGCATATACGCGTCACGAGTGAAGTAAAGTCAGAAAGAAGAAGAAGAGAAAAAAAAATAAGTGGTATCTAAAGAGAAGAAAAATTCCTGCGGGAATGAACGAGAGAAAGATGAGGAAGTAAAGTCAAGGCAAGCAGTATGACGTTGCAACGATAAAAATGTATTCTTCGCCTATGTACAAACAATTTGAGTGCGTGATAAAGTGTCTCTCTCTCTCTCTCTCTTTCTCTCTCTCTTTTCCGCCGTTTCTTTCATGTCTTCTCAAGGGTCTTCGCGTACATAACGACAAATAAAATTTGATTCTCACTGTCACTCGTGTATATAACTGTTTACAGCATCCAACTGTAAAGCCCATCGAAAACACTCCTTAGCTACGTCGCTTGCAGTGCTTTATTTTTGTTGATAGATGATTTGACAAGAAATAAAGCACTCTGTTGGAGCAACGTGGTCAATAAAATGCCACCTGTGCTGCTATTAAATCCAGCTCGTATATAAGAACGGCGCCCAAAATTACGTACGTGCCAAGGACATTTCGCGCCTTTTATATTTCGATAACCCGGTAGAGTGTTTACTATTCTTTATTGTTTTTTTTTTTCTTTTATATATACCTGGGAAATAAATATATGTTGGTATTGCGATAAAAATACACGCGAGAGCACTATAATTGAGTTAAACACTCAGTGAATCATACAACACGGTGCGTTGACCCGCACACACGTTTGAGTGCCTCTCGGTTCATAATATGTACGTGCGAGCATGAAATTAGAAGCTCGCGATCTCGTCTACCGATTATACACGCTATAAAGCTGACCCGTAACATTTTCGACGTAGCTCCGATTGTACGACGCGAGCCGCATGATACTCACCCCGCAGAGCCGTTGTTCGGACATTTTGAAACTCACCAACGCATACATTTATCTGAATATTTGTTCATTATACACATGGATAATTGTATATATAGTTTTAAACGTGGATTATATCGGGCAAGTCCTTCATTTCTTGAAACGGCGCTCAAGCAAACAGAGTTCCGCTGAAAGTGGCAAGCAAATTGTTGAAAAGACGAGACGAGCTGATAGAAACTGGAGAAGGTACACAACGAAGCTAGCACCTGCGTGGGTGGGTGTATATCCAGTATCGAGATAAACGAGAATAATCCCATGACCGAACGCGGAGATAATTTACGTCAGTAGCTCTATTTCATTTAATTGAAACGACGTTGGTCAGTTTTCCAAGGGATTCTGACAAATGACAAAATGCTCGCTTTTGTTTTTTTTTGTTTCTCAATTGCTAGAAAAATTTGTTGTAAAAAATGATATGTTTAGTGACAATAACGATTTGGAAGATGATTATAAATGACAACGAGGAGGTAAACGTTTATACATCATTCGTCATGTACAAAACGATGTGCATATATAATAAGAATCGCAGCCGAGAAGAAGAGGGTCGTCTGTCGTACGTCGACGCTTGGGGATGATTGCTTCACGGATAAGGATTTGAGACACGAGGAATTTCGTGACTCAAAGCAAAAGTATTATGGCAGTGTCGTAAGTTGTACTTGGAAAGTATGGAGATGCTACGAGAGAGAAAAGACAAAGGTCAAGCACGGAGACTCCAGCACCGGAGAGTTCTCTTTCCTTCTTCTCTTTCTTTCGCTGGTCCCGTGGTTGGTCCGCGTCCGCGAGATTCCAAAGTACCGTACGAGGTTCCCGGTTCGCTATCTCTTTCTCTTTCTCGCCTGATCACCGTATATACTTGAGCTGGAGAAGAAGCGAACGGAAAGACGAAGGTAGCATGGCAGAGGCAACATCAAGCATCGGGGAGAGAACGAGAGGAGCGTGCGAATCATATAGCCGATGCGGGACCCCAACTAACCCAAGAAACGACCTCGCGACCTCAGCGGTGTCCATTCATCGATATTCATCGCTCGTTAAAATACGTACACTTTTATACATATACGTATATATGAAAGTATTATACATTTATATATACGTATACACTAAACACACACGTGGACAAAGTGTGTGTGGTTTTGTTCCTCCTATTCTCGCCAAGTTCGAATGCTACGTAACGGTATTGGCAATATCTTACTAAAGAGTGAGAGAGAGAGAGAGAAAGCGATAAGGAGAGACGCAAAGACCCGGGTCTCTCGAGTGAACTCGAGATATATCTCAACCTCGTGTATCGCCACATGGATATGAACATAAAGTACATTAATACTAAACCATGTTAAGTTACGTTAAACTATGTTGCTTGCATATGACACTCGCGGTTGTTTTATTCTTTCACTCTTTAAAGCTCGAAGCTGCGTCGAGTTATATAATCAAACTTGCATACATTATAAATGAGTAGTGTTTGTGACGGTTCCATTTAATACTCACGAAATATTTTAGGTGAGATTTCATGATTTTCAATTTGTTTTTTTTTGCATTGCATTGCATTGCAGGTAATTAACTTCCAACATTTTCGACACCGCTGGTAGATCTCAAAAGTTCATTATGAACGCGTACGCATTAATTACAGAGAGGCGACTCGATTAAAGAGAAACAAAGAAGAAGAAGAAGAAGAAGAAAAAAAACATTGTTCGTAGAGTCCAGTGGAACGGTAGTTGCAACAAGATAGCCATGAAACGGTTTTCACCGGGAATTCCGAAGAGCTAGCGAATGCGCGTGGGTATATATGCAAACACATATATACGTGAAGGGTTCCCGAGTGTTATCTGACTTATGCATGTTACCCCGGAGCCTCTGAACACGCGAGAACCACGTTCTATAGCGTGAAAAACGAATGAAAAAAAATAATAAAAATAAGTAGGACCAAGCGAAAACAACGAAAAAAGAAAAAAAAGGGGGGAAAAAACGGAGGAAGGACACACGTAGCAGGACGAGCGACTACCAAGGGAATATAAACAGAGAAACAAAGAAGTTCCGGTATGTGACTTCGGGCATAGGTGGTAACGAAACTGTCCACCTAAAGCGTCCAACTGCAATGCATATAAGCAGGTTTATGTCCACATGGGAATGCTTGTGCATATATAGGATCTCGAGGAAAATGGAAATTCGTCGAAAAAAAAATACCCTCGTATGAAAGACGTACGCGTGCGTATATTCAAATACATTAATATCGTAGACGAGGGGAGGCTGTAGATTGAAAGAGTGGTCTTTGAGTAGTCTGGCTCCGGTGACGTTATAACGTGGAACTTTAGCAGCACGAAAGCTCGAGTAATTATGAATACTCATCAAAGTGTCAATAAGTATAAATATCAAAAAGGTCACTAGTCGCTATCCTTTGCAAGACATGCTTACGCCTCTTATAGACGGTTGAAGGCATAGCGATGTGTACATGGTGGACATGCGGCGTGAAGGGTATAACGGTATCACGGGGACCCAGCTCCAGGATGACCCCGCCTGTGTAAAAGCGCAACCTCGAAGAAGAAGATGAAGAAAAAGACGAAGAGACTCCGCATCGCTGTGGCGACGTCTCATGGTTTCCGAGGAGGTCTCTGTGGTAGGATTCTTATATAGGCTCGTCACTGAACGTGATATCCCTCTTTCTCACAACATCCTTCTCCCTCTCACTATTGCATTCTGCTTGTGCCTGGCGTTAGCTCCTCTCGCTTCACACCATCGCATCAACGCGATTCGTTTGTTTCCTCCTCACTCTGTCTGCCTTGTTACGAGATGATACACGGAACATCCAATGATGTCTTGCTGTTTCCACACCAACCAAACATATTTGCATCTTCGATCTTTCATACTCTTGTAGCGTATGATCAATCCATCCAGCTCTCTTCCACTCTCGTTCAGATCAGCTCTTCTCCTCTCTAGTTCGTTTCACTCGCATCTCCATAAAAGCCTTTGTGGACTATGGAACGTCATCCACGTATATACGTCGTGTGCCGTACTATAGCTGGTTATACACGCAACCGTGACTGCCTCCCGATCCTACCCGATCACCCACATATTCCTAACGGGCAATACGGAGAGATTCGTGAACGTGAACGAGTGCGACTAATGCAAAAATATGGCGGACGGGAGGAAGAGAGAGGGTGAAATTCAACGATGCATCGCATAGTAAGCGAGTGAAACCCACGTGAGCTCCGGGAGAGAGAAAGAGAGAGAGAGAGAGAGAGCAGTGCAAAAGATTCCCCCTGCTCGTCGCTCACCGTGAACTCTGTTCCTGCCCTCATATAGCTTCGTATGTTTGGCGCAGAAGCATTTCCAGCGTGTACCTACATCCATTTATCCCTCTCTCTTGCTCTTTTCCCGCGACTCTCCTCACTCACGCTGTGTTGTAACGATGTCGCGAGTTACATGCCCACATTTGCTAGGAGTACTCTCTACCACGAGTTCGTCGTGTATACATCCCGGCCGAGGAGTGTCAAACGTATTTGTACTGTTGCTTGTCACAGGAAACTAAATGTACATCGTTGAACAATTGACAATATGTCTTCGTTTATCACAGTGAAATAAAACTAATCGTTCGGGTAGCTCAGCCACTTTTGAATTTGGAATAACAACGAATATTGAATCCTGGCTTAAAACAAAATACAAGATTTTTATCAATCTTATCAATGTATTTTTGATTCGTTCCAAAGTACAGACGAGAATGCGGAAGCCTATGAATTTCACGAGATCCCCATAGACACCAGCGCCGAATTATATCTTTCAAAATGGCTTTTTTTCAAGCCATTGCGAGCTCACGATCGCAGAAGAGGAGCGTGGATTTTCTCGTCTCGAAGATCCGCGTCTTCTCAACTATTAAGTAAGATAGGGAGAACCGGCTCGCTAATCTCCCGACGATGGCTACGACGATAAACGAGGGCATAATTAAGGGCAATGAATTTCTCCGGGGTCGTCCTCGCGTTCTCTCTGGAGACTCTAGACCAAGAAGCTCACCAACGAGGAAGACGATGAGATCCCGTCGTCATCTATTCATCTCCTTCCCAGAGACTCTCTGCTTCCCTACTAGTTATATGCTATGCCGAGCTCTAGACTCATTGGATGGAAGAGTGAAAATCGGGGTCGTGTCTGTGTGCGAACGAGCTGTAGACGGTCCCATGGAGATTTTCGGCCAAGCTAGTCTCCTCTCTAGAGCAAACTTGAAAGGCTACGAATTATGAGGCATGAGCGTCCTGTCGGCCTCTCTCTCTCTCACATTTGTGCATCCTGAATGAACGTTCAACGATTTTCCTGCTCTATCTTGTTGAGCAAGCCATGAACAATGTCACTTCTTGAAACTTAGTCGAGCTTCGGATTACAAGAGTAATTCAAGAATGATAAGGCTCTTAGTATCAATGTAAAGTGGTCCGAAATATAGGAAATAATTTGTTGTAAAGTACGATTCCATATAATTCATTTTAACAGATCTAATGTGCAGCAGCCTAACCAAAACACCAAAAAGCAACCAATATCTCCACCATTCCCACATTCCTTATTTTCCTAACTGAACGTAGAAGTGAGTCTGCAATGAGATCCGGGAGACGAAAAAAGTATTGGTGGGTATGTATGTAAAAGATGAGTTCACCGCGGTTGGTACCTCCTTCAGAGTTCGTGGGTATAACGATCGTAGCGAGAGCATAGGAGCTAGAACTTCTCACCATGCATAGCTACCAGCGGGAGCTCAGTGTCGAGGGCACCTCGGAGAATGAGCAAGCAGAGAGGAGGAAAAGGAGAGAGAGAGAGAGAGAGAGAGTGAGAAAGTGAGTATACGAGAACGGGTAACGACGCTCTGCCCTCGGGGACTCGTCGCCGAAGAATTCTGCACGACTTGGCCGTTATATATGAGATCCGCCACGTTCGCTCGGGCTATGTGTAGCGTTAAACTCTCGCGAGCATGAATATGGCGTGAGCGTATGAGAAAAAGGGACACGAAAAGTGTGAAGTGGGAAGGGAAGAAGATTGGAGGACTGCGGACAAACGTGATTGTTGAACAAATTGAAATTTTCTTAGCTGAGTAAAAGCCCCGTGCCTGTATGTATTGCCCGTGAATACTGACACTGCGAGGAGAATGAGAAAAACTTTAATATACAGTACAAAGTCTCGAATCTCGTAAAATACTTTCAACACACTACGGAAATGAAATTACGGTCTGAGTCTGGAAGAAATATTTGTTGAGTATTTCCTAAATATTAGGATACTATCGAGCATCTTTCTTGACTATTTGGGCGTATGTGAATTCCAATATGGCATCAATATTGACAAAGATGTCATGATGAGCTGCTGCAGAATGGGACGAATGGAAAATAAATAATAAAAAACAGCACGAGTGAAAAACCGGCGTCATCATTTCCGCTCGTATGCGAGATTGTAAAACTGAAAGCGATTTTGGCGCTTGGAAGCGTGCCTTCTTACTCGTCAAAAATGTCTAGAACTTAGAAGACTTATAGTGACAGGCGAGTAACGCGTTGTCGCAAGAAAATCAATAGACCTTCAAACCCCGGTGGAGATGACGCTGTTTAGCCCAAAGGGAGCAGAACAGTTAGAGAGACATATCCAGTAAAGGGCAAGAAGCTCTGACTTATGGAACTAACGGATAGGCTCCTGAAGCTGCTTGTCTGTACACAACTTTGTATATATCCGCACGATATTATTTCTATAGACTGCATAACCTCGTGAAGAAGGAAATCAATGATACAGCCTTCTTATGAACTCTATTCTCTGTCAGAACAGAGAAAGATGAAAAGGGAGAACCCGAAGGATTTAAAAAGTGAGGACCATAACATGTTATTTGATTGAAAAGAATATCTTTTCGAAGTCAACCTACGAGGGCGTTTTGGGGCTTTCAAGCGCAAAGCGATTACTCTGTTTGCTCGATCATGGTTAATCGAAGAGTAATCACTGACAAACCATCGATATATCAGGGATTGAAACACGGCCATTTGTTTGCCAGGTAGTCTGACCAGCCGGCGTTTAGGTTATCTATAAGACCCAAAGTTACGAACGCACGTTCGAAGCAGGATTTTTTTTTTTTTTTTTTCATCTCGTATCCAGACGACTGATTGATGAACGTCGGCGCAAGGTGCTCCCTCTCTTCTATGTCTTCTTCTTCGTCTTGAAGGCTCTCGAGCTCTTTCTCTATACACAGGCACTTGAAATATATGGTGAGTCGTAAATCCAAGCAGCTGCCGCTGGTCTACCGTCCGCGTTGTGGTTACGACGAGTATGCGTGTTACGAATGATCCGGAGAATGGTGAATGGAAGTTATTGCGAAGTACGTATAGTTTCAAATTGTCGATCACATTTAAAAAAAAGGAACTGTACATTTTCAGTGGTAAAGAATAACACTTTGCGTAGCCGCAGTTATTTAGGACAGTACATAAGACATAAGGAACATCGACTTAGTGGCAGCAGTAATTAATCACCAAGATGATGGCGGCACATAAATGAAATAGCGTTCAACCCGACGTATTCGTGTGTGCGTGTATCTTTATACCGAGCGCGCGCGTGTGTGTGTGTTCGTGCATGTATATTATTCAAGCCACGAGTAAATTCTTCGTTAAAATCATATCCAACTATGATTACCGTATAACTTCGATCTATCGAAGCACCGAACGTTGCAAGAACTCAACGGAACAACACCCTGATGACACGTTCGAGGTCGAAATACGTGTCCCTTGTCCAAGTGAAAGCCGTGTCCTCACGGTTCGTTAATACTTGGCCGCGTTGTCCGTCACGTTCCAGTTACTCAGTGACTATGACATCGCAGTGCCTCGAGGCAGCCACCATAATGCACTCTCTTCTCTTCGCTAGTTACAATTACTACTTCTATCCACAATGTTCTGATATGCAACCAAATACGGTTAATACGTGAAATCCCCGCAGATCAGCGGAGGCGTTATAGAGATGAAGATGGTACAGAGGTTGCAGAAGTTCCAAATGGTAGATTTGGCAAATGAATGCATCACCAACGATTGTACGAGAAGCTGGGCCCATTCGCAAAGGACTTTGTGCTCTCCATTATTTTGTTCACACTTCGGTATTACAGAGATCTCATCAGTTCTGTGTTACATTCAATGTCAGGTTTTTTTCACCCCTTGCGACTATGAGATCAAAAACCACGTTTCACAGCTTTAAGAGTGCCGATTTGTACAACATAAACGACGCAAAATCCCAT
Organism: Campoletis sonorensis; assembly: GCA_013761285.1. NCBI lineage: Eukaryota > Metazoa > Arthropoda > Insecta > Hymenoptera > Ichneumonidae > Campoletis > Campoletis sonorensis. Next base: position 1,051,720 of record JACEOJ010000093.1, read on the forward strand.
TAACGCCAGGTATTACGACTAATAAGATTGTTCCAGGGTATGAGGACGTGTGTGCGGATTTCTGCATCATCGGATCTTTGATCATTAACGCTTATTGAGCCGGAACATCATTTTCATCGGATTTAAATTTCTACATACAACTATTCGGATGCCTTTGATAACTCAGATCCAAGAAAGTTTGAAAATGAAATGCCAGAGGTCACGCGAAAAGCGACGATAACCATTACCACAGTAGAATTCCAGGACCGACGGAGTACATAAAGATCGTAAAAGCGAACGGATGAGAGGTTGGTTCAGCGGCGCGAAGCCAGATTGTCAAAGAGAGCCGCGCTCGTGAATAGAAATATCAGCTCCGGCTTTAGATGTTCTCGAGAGTGGGGAAGACATTCTGGGGTGGGTTCTATAGGGATTTGCGAATATCGGGTGCACCACTGGTTTGACTTAGTTGCCCCAGTGGCATGCGTGTCTAATTATGCCCCGGTTCGTTTGTTCGTTCGTCCTTTGCTGCCTGGTTGGTGCTTCCTTGTCTACCAACCTGCCGAGTATATTTCCCACCCGTCCACGTAGTGTCTTTCTCCGAGCCCACGACACCGGAACTTTCCGTGCTTGACGCGATGCCCCAGAGGCATTCGCAAGCTTCGTGTGTGTATCTTCTCGCTTTGGATAAACGATTGCCTGTATGTTGCAGTCTTTTGCAACGTACTTCGAAAAGGAGAGCTTGGGCGGCTCCATTGATGCTCTCATGAATAACGTAGTATTACAGTAGCCTGAGAATCCAAGTTTCTAGACCAATGCAACAATAAGAGAATGAAGAAAGTACAAAGACTCAAAACGGGAGTAGTGGGTAGACATGACTGCGTGTATGACTTGAACGTTATACATTTAAATTCGAACAGACATAGAGCATGAGCTCGACGCAACTCGAACGAACAACTATGCATCTCCTGCTCTTACTCTTTGTCCAGCTACATCTCTTCTGTTTTTAGTTCCACTCCATTCATCGCCTGCTCATGCAAACATGGAGTCTCTAACCACTTAAACTTGCTGAATTTATCATTAACGTTTTTATGCTATCCTCGGCATGTGATTTGTAGAAATAATTCAACAAGATTTTTGAATTGCAGTGCACGAACGACTAATGCTCCCAGGACTGCAATACGTAAATTGGATAAGTGACGTTAATAACAGAAGTGACTATAAACGAGATAGTTATTTAAAGTTTAAAAGTAAAATGTATCTAGTGGATCTATCGAATAGCAATGGTTGTCGTCACAATGAGATACAGTGCATGCAAGTGTGGACTATCACCAAACAACGAATAGAGAAAAAATTGAGGATGCTGCATTATGTGGATATTCGACGACGTAATAAGTACATAGTGTGTCGTCCCTCGGGAAGACGGCAGGTCACCGTAGGCGGTCGAATTCCGTTGAAATGACATAATTGTCGTTATTAGACATTGGCTATAATTGCAGGAACAAAACCATCGTGTAATAGGGCCTCTGGCAAATTACTTATGAGACCACAGAATGAGAGATGTGAGCCGGAGAGAGAAAGAGGAAGGAAGGAAGAGATGAAGAAGAAGGAGGAGTGGAGAGAGAGAGAGAGAGAGAGGGAGGAAGAAAACATGTCCGTGCATTGGGTCGTTGGGGAGACCCACCGCGCACGAATCGAGTTTCCATGAACACCAGTGTCGAAGAGGTTATCCTTTCTGCTCGTCTATCTTTGCGAGAAAATGGAGCGTTGAATAGAGTAAGAAGAGATAGAGGAACTAGTCGAAGAAAAGGGTGATTGAAGAAAATTGGAAAAAATTGATTTAAAAAGTGCATTAAAAACATTTAGATTTCTCCACGTCGGTCGAACTCATCGATCCTTGATGTACGAAACTTCTATTTGGCACCAGTAACCGCTGCGGTTGTACGTCAACGCGAAATCAAGTCCAATGTTACATCGACCATTACCCAAAGTTAGCGTTGTTTTGCAGCCAATAATTGGTCAAGAGTCCTTATTAGGAATATGACAAACAGAGACATCGGGAAGCATGCCAGAACCAAAAGTCCATACGTGAATATGTCAATCGCTCTTTGGCTCTTCCTATCTCGTACATCTCGCAGACGTATACGTCACTTCATTGGGACCAGATGCTCCTGCGGATACAATTGCAAATGTATACTCCTCTCTACATTATATACTTGCTGCATCCTCGTTTCCGAGAGAGGAAACTGGCCCTATACCTTTTACCAGTACATACAGTCATAATACTGAACCGAAATAATTCAAGAGACTTCCATCGACCGAGAAATGTCCAACCATGGCTCTCCATTTGTACATATATGTTATAACTCTTTGGAATAATTTAAGTCACTCCTTCACAAATTTTCCGTCCCAAAGTATATAATATTCATCAGATATACGGTAGAGAAGTCTCTCTCAAATACAGACTTTATTTTAGTCGAACGGAATTTCACGTGAACCGCTATTTGTAATCTTTCTTATTTCTCTTATCTAGTCATTTTCTATTCCAAGCTGTAGAATTGAGCAAAATAAATTTTTCTTTTTCATTCGCAATCATCGTGTATGGTTTAATAATATTGTAAAACGAATGAATCAAACTTGGACCAAAGAGATCCATGCCAAAATATCCAAATATAAAGACGCAAGGTATTCGAAAAATAAATGTGAAAATAGTATCACTGTAAAAGTACACAATCTATAAAAGGAAGAGAAACGTTAATTTTATCTTCGTCCTGTGTCAATGAGCAGCGGATGTCTGAAAATATAAGCTTCGACAGAAATAAAAAAAATTCATCAACCGATCGGACATCGACGAACACGATTTTAATATCCTCAAGACTCATGCGTTATTTATATATTCCTAACGTACGTCTTCCTGCTATTCGAACCCGTCGTTCGATTATATATATATTCGATACATACTCGTGAATCCTTCGTCTAATATATTATGCGCGTGTAGCGCGACTCGTATACTTGACGCGTGCTAAGAATGCTCGTACGAGGAAAGCAAATTTAAAAATTCTGTGAGCTTCTCGCATCGGCTCATTAACATGTCGCGCATTAACATTTTCAAATCCGCTGCACAAGCGAATTATTAAAAAAAAGTTGTCCTTTCATTTCGTTAATATACCGCAATGACCACCAAAAATAATTGTCAATTAAACTGAAGCAGCACGCAATTGTTACAAAGAAACGAAGATCAAAGTTTCGCGTGTTTCGGCATCAATTACTCTTAAAGCATTTTCCAGTAGATCGAAGATTTCCCAATGGAATTTTGGGGGCTAATGGTTTTGCGCAGCAGCGAATAAATTATCATACATCGGAACACGAAACTGTGACCACGATAGAGAGGTAGATTGAATATTCGCGTGCAACGATCGTTCTGTTGGTGCGCTTACTACCAATGGATGGCGTCGTCTCGGTGGTGGGCGAACACAGGTCGCACGTTAAACCTCTTTTCAACGTCCCTCTCGACACGGACTACATCCCTTCTTCCCTATCTCCATTTCCCTTTCTTCTTCTCCTATCTCTCTTTCTCCCTCTCTTTTACCCTCGTCTCGGTCCCGTGGATTCTAATGAGAACAATCTCGCCCCGGTGCGTAATTACGAAGTTAATTGGATGGCGAACGGTGGCAGCGTGAGCTCAACTCCCTCTCTCTCCCTCACTCTCTTTCTCCCTTGCTCTATTTTTCGTTCTGTCTCTCACTCTCCCTTACCCTTTCGTATGAAATGATTGTCTTAACGGACTCGAGGAAAATAATTGGATAAAAATGTGCCCTCGCCAGCGTCAGAGAAGCTTTTCGAGGTGTCCGGGTGGACAGAATTTCGTCACAATGTGCGGAAGGATCTCGTCAAAGATTAATAAAAGAAGAAGAAGAAGAAAAAGTGAATTAAAACAAAAACAAAAAGGTACCAAAGATTCTGAGGGCGCAAAACATAAGCGAATTGTATGACGAGCTCGCTAGCAGCAAATCTTGGAAACAACGGTCGGGTTATTTAAATGTATTTTAATCAGCAATAAATCTTATCAACACTCCAATCCGTTTACGATGAATTTCTATACGTATGAATATAAACAAATATCGATAAGTTATCTGCTCATGCTAAGATTTAAATCTTCGCGTCACTGAAAATTTATCTCGTGATGCAATAAATTCAAACTCCCTTTCTTCCATATACACCAGAACGCGCACCCTACATCAATGCTTATATATATATTGGAAGATCAGTGGCTTTTGCATTCTGCCATGGAGCATCGCACACACGCGAACAATATACGACTAAAGCGAGGATAGAAGCGTTCGCTCACACGGTAATTGTACACCGCGTAAATTGAGCATATGAGTAAGTGTCTGTGTGTGTACAATGTACATACGATGCCGCGAATAAGCACGATAGAGTCCTTCGCAAAGTCCGCTAGTAATTACCGGAGACGCACCTAAACACCACCCACGAACGCCCACGATCGTCAATTCTCGCGCACATGCAAACAAACTTGCAACACCAAGAGACGCATTTACAACGAAGAAATAGAGACGGAAGAAATTCTCTTTTCCACACAGCTTTCATCTGAGGTTTCGCACTACGATTATATCACAACGATATTGGCGGGAGGGCAGTTTCGTCCAGGCAACCATACGATAAGCGACAGACAATCTAAGCAAATAGAAAACACCATATTCTACAAATTTTTCACTCCTATTCGAGAATAAATTTGTCAATCAAGTTCTTATTTCCGACAAACACATAACGAGTGGCGCCCTATCGGAGAATTAGAAAAGCACCATATGCTCGACCAGGGTATTTCCCTGCGCGTTACTTGCTCCATATTCATACGTTCTATGTTTGTGTAAGCGTTGACATGAATATTATACTTCAAATCAATTTTATTAGGTATTTGTGTGTATTAATGTTAAACAAGCGTTGCTCGAAAGAACAACGAGGGTTGTTGGCTATGGAGCATCCTACGCACATATGTGTTCACCTTTTTCTGTGCATGGCTGTTATAAAATGTAATATATCTGAAGTTTAGTACACCAGTGCTATATATGAATCGTGCTCGCCGTTGTCGTCGTCGTCGTCGTCGTCGTCTCGTATTTGCAAGATACCATACTTCTTATTTATGGAAAAGTCATATACATATACGTATTTCAAATATATATGAGACGAATAATAAAGGCCGTGAATGCATTGTCTATTCTCGCTGCTGCTCGTTTTTTGCTCGTAGTGTGGGTATCAAATAAAATACTACTTTATTGTTTTTTTTTTTATTTTTTCCTTCTTTTCTTTTTTAACATACGTGTACATAATATGTATGGGATCGTGTATATTTGCCGGTAGGAACTCATATGCAAACAGGAAACGAGCATGGAGCCTAGGACTTCGAAAATATTGTTTATATATGCACGTGCACACAAACGCGTGTACTTATTTATTTATGCCTATAGCATGTAAAATAATAATCTGGCTCTGATGCATTTTGTGTGTAAACAAGAATAATGCATTATCCCAGTATACAACGCCATATTCTCATTAGTTATATAGAAACCCATGCGGTAAACAAAGAACAGTAGAAAAATAGAATTAAAAAAATGATGGTTTAACGAGGGTCGGTGGTGCGGTTATCACATACAAATTTTCAATTGACTTTAGCGTTTGTAAATATTTGTTGTTTGTAGGATGTACACAAATAAGTGAATATAATATACCCGGCGCGTGTAGGTGTTTTTAAGCTTTAGCTGGATTACATAAATCGAGGGTAAGTCGAGAGCTGTGCGGTATATATTTTTATAAATTAGCACAAGCAACTCTGGTATATTTTGTTGCTTCGCAGAAGTCGATAATTATTCTGCGAAAATTATTCAATTGAAAACAATTTCAACAATCGAATAAAATCAATGGAAAATTTAATCCAATAGAGAAATATCCTCTTCAGTTTTATCAACGAACAAATGTTATCGAATATTTCGATGGTAACAATGGACAAATTATTTGAGAGGCTAAGTTCATTCGTGTTAACATACTTCAGCGATCTTTATTGTAAAAGAATAAATATATGATTCGGAATATAAATACCAGCGAGGCGTCGAGAGAAGAATGTAAGAAAAAAAAACAAAAAACGAAATACGTTCAAATTTACATTCATATTGCGAGGCAGAAACTTCGAGTATTTGCATGATTTCATGAACATATACGAAGTTAAAGAAAAAAACATTTATATTTTTCGACCTCGCGAATGATCTTTGAACGCACATACATACTCCTCTCGACCATCTGCGATCTGTGATCTTATGATCATTTGCGAAAGCAGAGAGAGAGAGAGAGAGAGAAAGAGCGAGGAAGAAAGAGAGAGAGAGAGAGAGAGAGGAATTTTTTTCTCTTGCTCCCTCTCTCTCTCTCTTTCTCTCTTTTTACGATCGATTCGTTCAAACGGTAAACGATTCCGCTCGTAAAACGAGATGGCTTCATCAGTCCTCAATATGGCATAACATTCGTATATAAATACATACACACGTATAGACAAATGTATAAAAGAATGGCAAAGTCATTTCCTTAAAAAATGAGAGCGTTGCTGTTCAGGACGAAGAAATATCAAGAGAGTGATTCGTGAGGGGATGAGATGGAACCATAAATTCAACAAAATGGAGCAACCGAATACTTTTTTCCACCCTGCCGTTTTTTTTCTACAAATTGAAGTATAAAAAAAATTTAATCGGTCAATAAAATTATGCTATTACCAAAACTACATGAAAAAAAATCGATCAATAAACAAAGTTACGCAGACGACCAACTTTTCAAATATATGAAAATTATGTTTCCTCGAAGTCCGCAAACACATCAAATGGTTCAGATAAATTCTAAACCAACAAATGAATTTTTTTTCCCATCTAGATATTAAATCCTTATCAACACCAAATTCTCATTCTTCATTGTCTTCATTTTTTAATTCTCGTAGTTTTATACGAGGAGAAAGAATGTTCCGGACTCAGAAAAATATTCGGAAACACAGAAATTTAGCATAAATTAAATCATGTCTGCACCGAAGCATTTTATTGTGCTCGAGAGTAAGAAAGAATACTTTAATGATGAAGAATCTTTACTAAAACACCAACGCAAGCATAATAAGCCCGCGAGAATTTCAGAGAGAAAAAGCGAGCGACGGAGAAAAAGGGCCGCAAAGATAGCTCGGTGCGAACTCCACCATGCGTACGAACATTATTTATGACGGGAGTCCGCGGGTAATGGGATGTCGGATACTAATGAGCGTTCGACGTAACGCGGCAGAACTCTCTCTGCGAGCATCGGCCATGTACCGTCAATATATCACGGTACATCGCACGTACGTATATATCAATAAGGCATTTCACGTCATTTTTACATCGATCCTCATCCCTTGGACCTATCAAAACGTGCGAATATTTCGTACTAAAACTAAGTGAACACATATTTTAGGATATTATCAAATTAGGTTATATTATTGATTATTTCATCAAGTTGATCTTTCAAAACAAAGAAAAACTTGCTTCTTTTTTCTTATTTCGTCTTGTGTACGATTCCATAACAAATTCAGTAGAAATTTTTCAATGGAATAATTTTTGACTCGACACAGAATTGGCTTTCGGTCATATTTCCATCATCTCCATGTGTTTTGCGTTCCGAAAAAATAACGGGAACTGGAAAATTAATCAACTGATAACGATGCTCGTCGCAGTGATCAAAGAAATTTGTGCTACATTTTAATTAGCATACGCAGATAAGAACAAAATTGGCATAAAAAATCTATTGAGTTGCAGCACAAGTGCGAGCACAAGATATAAACAAAGGATCGATACAGAACGATCGAACTTAGTTGATACGAAATACACCGTTGCACGTTTATTTTCGTTTTTTTTTTGTTTTTTTTTTTTTCAAATCTGTATATGCATGTCCAAGTAAATAACATTTGACGTTGGGGGAAGGTAGAAGCTGATAGGAAGACCTGATAAGCACTCGAGCGTACTAGGTGTACTGGCCACAACGGCCCAGAACGTAAACCACACACACACACACACACACACACACACCGGAGGCTTCCGGCGCCATCGAAAGCTGTATAGTACGCGCATATCGATTGATTAACTAATTAACCCACATTTCCTCGTGACTTTAGATAAACACATTTAGGCTTTGACAGTGTGTGAACCTCCGATTATATACGATGGTAAATTTCATTATTGAATTAAAAAATTAAAAGGTACTTAATAGTTAACGATCGTATTTAAAATGTAAGAATAAAATCTATAATAATAAAAACCATAAATCCGATGACATGGATGATGTAAAAAAAAATCTTATGCGTTATTACGAGAAGTGCGTATAAGTTTTGTTTCCCAAGTTATATTTTTGTCGGTTGATAAATAGTGTGAACATTTCAAGCCTGCGTATGGTGAGTACAAAACGCGAGAATTAATAACCCAACGCGAAGATGTCTTGAGGAACTGTGGATATAATTATTGCTTTGATGATTTGTGCCAAAGAGAAAAATAAGAGAAAGACACCGCTAGGATACAAATTTTTAACCGTAGGAAAAAAGTTAGAGGCGTTAAGACGCTGAGTTACGTCCGGCGTGGGCCTTAACTCTTTAATGAGGCAGCGAGCGGGAGTCGCTGACTCAAATGCAATAAATAGGCGTCGGAATGATCTTCTTTATTTTTTGCGATTCTATCAATGTGTGAAATATATATATATGTGAAATATAATACGCACACAAATAAAATAAAAGAGAGAATTATGTTACGTGCATTAGCAGAGTGTCGATTGTACTTCGGTGTTTATGACGATCGTAATTGCTCGTCCTTCGTGCATGCATAAACATGTGGGCGCTTGATGCAATTACTGGCGCAACAAAGGATTGGTGTTTTGTACGCGTATTTATTTATACAATCCGCTCAAGTCTCATTCTTTCGGTTATATGCGGTAATATTTTATCAAATACATGAGGAATTTTGCGGACTTTTTTTCATCAGCATTCGTTGGTGATAAATATATTTTCTATTGTCTAATTAAATATGACATAAACAAATGATGAATTAAATATAATCGATAAAAATTCGAAATAGTTGATTCCGCAAAGTGATTACTTTGAAAAAAAGGAATTATGTACTTTGATTAAATCATTTTAAAACCTAAAAAGTTATGACGTAACACTTATCACTGTCTGAGTGAAAAAATCCCATCAGAAGTTGATATTAAAACGAATTGAATAAAAATCTGCGATTTCGAAGACTTCTAGCCCATAAGCAATACATATTTTTACGCTTACGCAGGAAATCCCTTGCACGGCGGTTAGCTCCGTAAAATCACGGTTCACCATGTATATAAACGCACGACCCTTGAGACATGTAAACGAAATACAAGTGTATCAATAATAACGAGATAGCAAACTGATACGTTTACCCAATACGATTCTCCTCGGTCGCTCCCGAAACTTTACCCCTCGACGAAACACACGCGGCTGTAGACATTTGTTACAGGCATTTTCCTATCTATCGTTATATAATCTCCAGAGAGAATGAAAAAGATAGAAAGAGAGGGAGAAATGGATACGGAGGAAAAGCAGGCGAGTACCAGCACGCAGTTTTACCCCCGGAGGGTCAAAAATATAGCTCATAAATCACATTACGATGAGAAATGCTCTACGGCGTTTTTGCGCTCGCACGCGCGAGGCTGCAACAACCCATCGCCTGCCTTCTTTAATGTGCGTTTCTCCATACAGACTGCTCTCCCACTATCCTTGTGTTACGGCAACACTTTCAAGCTTCCCCTTAAGCCCACGCTACGTTCGTACAAATGCGTATATTCCTTCGATCGATACATACAGGTCGAAAATTTCAAGCAAAAGCGGTAAACTCGATAACAACACCGCGGTATTTTTTTTTTTTGTTTTTTCTTCAAGTGCCATTACCATAAAACGATTAGCAAATAAACTCCAACAAAGTTGATGTGAATAAAGGATTCAAAACTGAAAACAGTTGAAAGTTGAACGAAAAACGTGAAGAATAAAAAATATGAATTTTGCAGTATCCAGGGTTATTTTAACTAAGAGTTGAATTAAAATGACAAATTAAAAATCTCAAAGAATGAAGAAAACGTTTAAAAAGCATTTTCATTCTATAAATATATTTACTGATCATTTTACTACGATAAATATATATATATAATCATTATGGGTATATGCGTGTTTACGATCAGTCCAGAAACCGAAAACATTTCAAGGAAAATACATGTAGCAATCTTTCACCTCCCACCCTTTTGCCACCAATTTACGAGACGTCGCTCATCCTCACATAAATCTGTTCCTGTACACCTGTCGATTTCTTCGCCACTATATTTTTCGTAAACCTCTTGGATGGACATTATTTTCAACATTTGTGGAAAATAACCTTTGCGAAAGCATCAATGTTTCCGGTATCAAGGAATTTTTAGCGCTTCGGTTACAACGCAGTCGCGCCATCGACTGCGCAACATTTTTATGGCGCTCAAATGATCGGAGCAAAAGGAATGAAGGACGGCACCGACAAATTGACGAATCGATCGAGTAAAACATTCGACTACGGTGACTAAGGTAAAAACGAAATTAAACTGTAACAAGACGACCGTATTACCTGCCTGCTTGTATTTACATCTATTTTACTTCCGTTCTTTATAAACACGTTTTGTCTCTCTATAAAAATACGGATTAATAATTTCCTTGTAGGTATTCATATTCTGATGTTCCTGGAAGTAAACCTCAGGGTAGTAACGAGTGACAAAAAAAAATATTTAGTTCTCCAGCATATTGTGCTTCGTTATTTTTGCTTGACGTTCTCCCTTCTTCGTTTTCTGACAGTTCCTCGGGTTTTCATTACTAATGCAAGTAGACTTCTACCACAGATCCTAAAACTCACGTCATTTTCTGATGAAAAACTGTGAACAGCTATAATCGGTTGATTATTTTTTAGGTTTTTTTTTTTCATGGGTTCTCAGTCGTTTCGCCATCGTCGAAAATAAACCAGATAATATTAAAGAGAAGCATCAGACATTCAGGATGAAGCTTGCACACCAAAAACGTAGTTCACCCCACAAAATATCTCTCGGGTTAAGTTAAACCTATTTAGATTCCATCAAACAGGATGAAGGAAGGAAAAGCGGAAGAGAATAGGAATAAGGAAGATGAATTTTTCACTTCTCCAGATCCTAACTTCCTCTCCAAATCCGCTTTTTCTGAATGACGATATGGAATTTATTAGATCTAATTTATTGATTGCGACAGATCAGCGCGGCTCTTATCATCAACCGCGTTTCCAACATTCAGCAACAAATATATAACCTGGAGGATTTATTTGTTGCTGGACAAAAAGTATTTAATGTTTCAGAACGAATTTTAAAAGAAAAAAAGAGAAATTAAAATAAACAATCATTGCAAGCGTGAAAAGTGAAAAAATTGAAAATTGTTCGCTAGATAATTGTGCGGCAATGCGCGCACCTTTTGCTCTTAACGAATTAAACGAAATCTGGATTAAAAGAAATCTCAATAGATTTCGTTTAATCCAGAGCGAAACGAAAAAGTTTCATTAAACCAACCTCTATGATAAATTTTTCTAAATGGAAACGCCAGAGGTAACGGAGCGATGAAACTTTGATTAAAGCGTGGGTTTGATATAGTTATATAGTTGTGGATATATTTATAAATATAACTTTGTATTGTATATAAAAATACAGCACGACATTGTGGGGCGTCCTGAAAAGAAGAAAACGTAGCTCGCTTAATTACACTTTTTTCGTCACCAAGGGTAATATTACCGGTTGGTCATTAAGTGCGCTACGAGTTAAGTGTAGGTGCGTCGTGCAATATGTAATGGCGTCCTATCCCCGTCGGGACCACCTTTTTTTTGCGAGAACCCACAAATGTGTGTGTGTGTGTGTGTGTGTGTGTGTGTGTGTGTGTGTGTGTGTCTGGTGTATCGTTCATAAATGAAACTTTTCATTTTATGGTGCCTACAAATGATTTTTTATTCTCCACTCACGATGCTTTTTCACAAATAATGTCAACAAATTTTACTAAACAACGAGCTCGCAGCGATTGAAAAAAAAACTCATTGATATGTAACTTGTTCTTTCTTTTATCGGGCAATTAATTAAAAACGTAAAAAAATTATGAAACTGATTAATTCAGACTTCCAATTGCTGCATTTGTACCTACAAATCAAGGTCCAGCCAATACCTGTCAAATATAAAAGTGGGGATAATTACTTTTTCGATAATATGAAATTGAAATAACTGCGTAGCGTGTATTTCCAATCTTTAATCAATTTTTGATAAAGCTTCGAGCTGAATATATACTTGAATAATATAACTCGTTCCATTGTAATAAAAGTCAGTAACATATGTAGCAAAGTAATTTAAACAGATTTAAGTGAATATGCATTTTCATGGGGTGCTTAAATGTACACATGTTGGTACTTCGCGAAAAGTGTTTGCCCTCGAGCTGCTCTACCATTGACGCATTATTTTTTTTAGTTTTTTCTCCTCGTCCCACAGCTTGAAAGCGCTCTCGTGCTTGTAGCGCTGCATCTCGGCTTTCTACTATCGCCCTTTTTTCTGTCTATATATCTCTATAGCATTTATATCTCTATATATATTTACAAGCCACCGTCGGGCTCTTCTCATCCCTTGCCCGGAGCCAGACGATGAGAGACCACCCTTGCTCCAGTTTCATGCCTTTCCCTCTCTCTCTCTCTCTCTCTCACTCTTTCTTCTCTTCTCCCTTCAACCTTGTTCGCCATCTTATTGGATAAATCTCTCTTCCTTTCGCGTTCATCGTTTCTCGGGCGACAAGTCCCTACGACCGAGCTTAATTATATTTTATCAGCAGCGGCTTTGTCACTCTTATTTGAATTTAAAGCGTCTACTTTACGTTTAACAGGATGGCCGCGTTAACCAACAGCAGAACTTGATGAAAAATGGAGAGATCGGTTTATACATACCAGTTTATTTTTTATTTTTACTTTTCGAACTATAACTTTTCACGATCGTGTGATGAGAACAAGGGAGAGAAACACCAATGCCAAAGAAAATGTCCAGCATCTATTATTATTTTCCTTCGTGTCACCCTCTTTTAAAATCGTCTGTCTGATTAAAAGAAAATTAAAGACTCATTGAACCACAGTTCACATTTACCGTTCAACCATTCGAATATAATGAAGAGAGACACGAGAAAGAAATATAATAAAAAATTACGAAATATCTTCAAACCGATCTGACATTAGTGAGGTTTTCATGGCAGATGCCAGCCTTTTCCGATATAAATGATTCCACGTAAAAACTCGGGGGGACGACGGAAATCAAGACGACGAGCAGAGTGTCGGAAAAAAAAATCGAAACGAATGAAACGAAGATAGAGAAGAAATGAAAAAAAAAAGATGTGTACAGTGAAGACTTCGACCCGTAGCGCCTCTCACTCTCACGACCAGGTCCATAAACCGTAGAGTTCACCTTCCCCAAGATTCTATTTTCTCTCCCTCTCTTCCTTCGCTTAATCTTTCTTTCTCGCTTCATTATTCTTCTCAATTCTCTTATTCCTCGTCTTTCGACTCATTTCCCAGAGGTTCGAGATCGGCACTATAACTGGAGAGAGAAAAAAGAAAGAGAGAAAGCCAGAAATAAGAAGAAGAGGCAGAGATAAAGATATACTTCGCAGAATTGAATGGACCGAAGTTACGGATGAGAAAAGGTTGGTGACTGCCCACGCGTTCTGCGGCACTTCTCTTCCGTTGGTCCGTCGTCGTGGTCGTCTATCCTAACACTCTATCGCTCTTTCTCTCTCCCTCTCTTCCTCTCTTTCTTGATTTTTTTTACTTCTACACTGCTAAAGTCCCTCTCCCTTGTCATTTTTATATCCATTGCCATTTACGTGTACGTGGATTATGTTTATTATTATATCCGTACATGTGCAATATGCTGCCTGTACGTGGGTTTCACGTCAATTGCAATCGATGCTGCGCTACGTAACGTCTATAGATATATCGTCGCGCATCTTTGTTGTCGCAACTCACGGGTCACTGCAATTTTCTTTCCCATCTCTCACCAGGCATCGGTTATCTCTCCTTCTTTCTCTTTATTTATCTCCGTCCGTCCTTTCATTCTTCCTCTCTCATCTCTTTCTTTCTTTCTCTCTTTCTCTCTCTCTCTTTTCTCCTCCGCTGTATCCTTTTTCTCATTCTATACTGTCGCTGTATAACCCAGTAATTATTAGCCTCGCGCAAGAGTATCAAATACGTGTATTTATACATATATAGACGATGTGTATGTGTGTATACATATCTTATACATCTATCTGTATCTCTCCATCTGTAAATCTTTGTGTGTGTTTGTGTGTGTGTGTGTGCGCGCATCGAGTAAGTGCAATCGTGTTTTTCGTAGTGTTATTAACGGACAATGCCGCGCCTGCAGACTCACTCGCGGACCTCATTTTTCTTACGAATATGTATATATATATATAGATATATATGAATATGTTTACAAATACGTATATACGTATAGATTAACATAAAATCTTCCGAGAAGGATCTCATTGAGGGAGGCGTCCCATTATCAACGCTGTGGATATATTTTTAAAAGAATAAGATGCCTTGCGCAGAATATCGTACACACGATGTACATAATAATCGCGTCCTCCTCGCGAAGAGATTTTATAATCTTCGCGCGCGGAACTAAATATAATTTAATAATATTTAATGACAGTGAGTTAAACTAAGATAACAACGGATAATGTTTTTTATTCCACATGGGGAAATAAGTTTAAATTTACTAAAAAGTGCTTTGAATCCGGCGGGGCTTGTGAGCTTTCATAATATTCGTAAATTCTTCGTTTTTTTTCTTCGTAACATCTTCGAATAATGACAGATCGATAATTATCGTGCGAACGTACCGCGGGTATTGGAATAGAAAGAGAGGAAACAACCACGGAGCTCATATATTTCTACTCTTATTTTTTAACCCCTTGTACACATATCCTACAAGAAAATTTGGCAGGGTGCGTTTTGTTGCTATACGAGTACACATTTATTGCGGCGTCTATTTGAAGCGACCCGATGAACCGCGTGAAAGAATAAAGACAGGAAGACAGAAATGGGGAGAAAGACGGAGAGATACAAATATTTGTTGCTTGCTGGAGGGTGCTAAAATACGAAAAAGGATGAGGTCGGAGATCTTAGCAAGGAAAGGTGAGACGGGTTTTGGGCGGAGTAGTGGATTCTCGCCTAGGAGTTGTTTCCTTCCGTTCTCTTCCATTTAGCTCAGAGCTGTGACACGTTAGCAAGCCGAGAGAACCGAGCAAGAGGAAAGCATATATTACGGCATAAGCTCAAATTTCCGCGTGTGCTGTTTCAGAGCGAGAGCGAGAGAAAGGGCGAGATGAAGAGGGGAAAAAAGGAAGAGTGAGCGAGAGGGATTAAACTCTGCAGCTTTTCGCTTTTATCCTTCCTCCACCTCGTGTCGTAACTCACGTTCATCCGTTTGCCCTCTATTACGTACTTTTTATACATATCTACACACACACACACATGTGTGTGTGTGTGTGTTTGTTGTAAAAAGAAATGTCTGTATACATATGAAGAAGCAAACAGCTGTATCCTTCACGCTCACGTTTCACACATTTTACGACTAAGCGTTTGGCCCACACGCACGCTGACACCCTCGCCTTTTTAATCCTGACACTTTTCTCTCTTTTGTTCTTCCTAATTTACTTTCATTTTTATTTTTTTCCAACGTCCATGCGTTTCGTAGTCACGTTGAACAAACAATGTTGCAACAATTAGCTGACCAGCCTTATTAAATTTAAAAAAATAATGATATTTAACCTCACTCTATAGGCTACGAAAAATAAGCTTTGGCCTATCTCCCATGGAATTTTGTCAGCCGAACGATTCCCTTAGGAAAAGGAAAAAAAAACGCCAAAAGTTCTACGTCACTGTAAATTGTAAAATGTGAAGAATAAAAACACATGTAAACAATTTTTGGACATGGAGCTTTTCAGACAGGGCTGCGTTTTCTGTATACTTTTTTTACAATGCAGGCATTACGTATATTGCAAAATGTTTTGAGTGCATGTAAATAAATATTATACAGTTACTCGAGTATATGGGATCGATGCATGTAATACATGCCGCGGTTGCGATCGGATGGATAACTGAGTATAACGTCGTTGCATATAGCAATGCCATTTCACAAACGTCAACATACGCGCGCGTGTATACAAAAGACTTAACGAGAAAAAGGCGTATCTCGAGTTTGTAGACATTTAGTTGAAGCTGTGGTAAAGTAAGCTCATCGAGAAATGTATGTGTACATAGATTTCAACATTACAGAGTACATACTCCAGGTATATTGGGCAGTTCTAACCTCGCAGAGTCCTTCGAGATTCACGAAACATGTGCACAATATACAACCGGCTGCTAAAAAATATTATGATGTCATATATAATGATAAATATTTGAATGTATAATTATTTGTATAAGAAAAAAAAGTCTGAATGATAAACGAATTTTAAATCGTAACAGTGGATGCGTCAGCAACAAATGCATTTGACAAATGAATCTGAAACGTTCGATCGAATTCAATTTTGACGATCTCGTGGATGATTTTCATATGAAAATTCATACAAATGCATATACGCGAGTACATGTGAAACAGTGTTTTAGCAACCGGCGATACTATGCGAGTATATATGCGGTTATGTTTTTTTTTGTTCCTTATTGTAGAGAATCGTCGAACAAGACAGTGTCCTGCCCACACGGTACTTGTGCCACGTGGGTGGAGAGAATATCTCTGAGATTCTCCAGTACATACCGCGGGCTGTACAAGTCGGATTTATGGCACGTGAGGGATCGAAAAAGAAGACGAAGAATGAAAATCGAAGCAGTGAGAAGGAGAGCGAGCAAGAGAGGTGGAAAAATGATACAACGAGCAACGTGACTTTCGCGATGCAACTGTAAAGTTTCCATTGGTATAGATAAAAAATAAAAAAATAAATAACGCGGCAATAGTATACAACACAGCGTAATATTGTACACTTGTGGATGCTGAGGTAACGCACTGGAGAAATCGCCCTGGGACTCTCGCGATCTCTCGATCGATACTATTGAATAAATCCGATTGCCCATAGACGTGAATTATTGCGGACTCGACATATCTCAAGCTGTATGTTAAGGACGGACAGAGAAGAATCCAAATGATTTTAAAAAAATGTTTAGAGCACCATTGACGCGTAAATGATGAGACGATTGTTAGATAAAACGCCATCTGCTTTCTCGGGTGATCGCATATTTCCAGGCAACAATAATTTACCGATCGAATAAATCGTCTTTGAAGATGAATTTTTAACAAGACTGGAAAACGTATCCGAGCCATTGCGAACGACAGAACGAGGACATAAATGTTTCTCGGTTCTTTTTTTTTTTGCCGGAATGGTACGAGTCACGCGAGAAATACCTCGGGTTGAAAAAAAAAAAACGGGCTTGTCGTCCCGACAATGCTTTACTGTGCGAGAAATGTGACTCGAGACTATTATTAAATGAGGTTATGCGGTAGTCCAGTTTTCGCGTGAGGTCAGTGGTACAATTACGGGCACATGGTGTCTCCACCGACCGTCTAAACTCTTACTCATACCTGGAGTGCAAAGCGAAATAACGAGAGTAAGAGAGAGAGAGAGAGAGAGAGAGAGAGAGCGAGAAACCGAAAGAGGGATGGACTCGTAACAGAGACCCAGAGAACCTGCAACGTACGGGGTACTAATTAAGGATGAGATGCCGAGATTTTCAAGCGCGAGAAGCGTGACGTGACAAAATCATTAGCTCATTAGTCCCGCAGTTATTTCATTTCGATTTATAACTTTCACATTGATTTATACAAGTGAAGAACTGTTTAATATCGATGAAAACGTCCCAAAGATTTTTTTTCGATGTTAAAAAAAAAACTATTGCACAGAATTCAGATTCATTGCTGATATGAAAATGTTTGGAGGCCAGTATTACATTAAACCCATTATCATCAGTTCGATTTACATTTATTTTTATTCGTACATCGTCGAAAACGCTGCTAATTTCATCACGTTTTCCACACTATCGTTCCACAAAGAATATATTCCCGAAAGAAGGTACACACCAGATGATGCATAGAAAATTAACTATTTCACTCTACCACTGTTCCACTTCCACCGTTGACTCTAAAAGGACTTTGCCTCTCATCAATTAATCCGGCTTTTTACGCATCCGGCGCAGCCAACGAACTGGGAATGTGGAATAGAGCACCGAACAAGGATCAAGAGGGAAGGAGAGAGAAATATAGAGCAGAGTTTAATGCGGATGGACAGGCACGAATGTTCACAAGAGAGTTTTAGTCAGGAGGAGCAAGAGTCTGCAACTCCTACGAAACTGCATGAAACAGCGAGCAAGAGCTGGCTATTTCAGTATGTGTATAACTTGTCGATGTTATATCTCTCTCTGTCTGTTTCTCTCTCTCTCTCTCTCTCTCTCTCTCTCTCTCTCTCTCTCTCTCTTTTATTTTGCAGGATACGGTTGCTGGTGAAAGATGAGTGAAGCGAGTAGGAAAGGCTAGATAGAAATAGAGTCGTCGCGTGCTAGAGACGATCTATTATATTCATTACGAAAAGAGAATAGTATATGTAGTCCGGGAAATAGCTCATAGCGATACGGCTTTCAATTAATTAGATCCTTCATCTTTGTATCGACATGAGTATTGAGAAACGAAAAAAGGGCACAAGCAAGAATGCTGATGGTACTTTGACGAAAAAAAAAAAAAAAAAAAAAAAACAAAAATTAAATCAATCTACCTTCCTAAAGTGCCTTTTCCATTGATCACGTCCACTTAATAATTGATATTTAACATTTTTTTCATACTTTACTCTTGGCACAACTGCAATGACTTCTTTTACTCAAAATGCCTCCCTCCATATATGTTTCCGCGCGAGAGAATTATTAAATCTGTTCGAAGACAGCTGTCACGTGGAGAAATGTTATTAACACCTCAGCTTTTAGAAGTAAGAATAAAATGAGTGCATTTCCAGGCGCGTTGAAGACATGGTTTCCGATGAGAATCAAAACAGAATTATGTATGAAAAAAAGGTGTTGAAGTTAAAACGTCGTCGAGTAGGCGCGTCAGCTCGTTAGACAGACTCACGCGCACGCTTCTGGAGAATCAACGACGTGGCGATATTCGTCACTCGTCAAAATTTCAAATTGCTCTGACGCACGCTAAGAATAAGTGTAAACAGACAAAATTTCCGCCGGCGCAGTGCAGACATCGCGCGAAGGAAGGAAAAAAAATTAGGAATCAATGGCGTTTTCGGGGCATCACAGATGCATGATTTAAAAGGAGCAAGAAATTATAAAGAAAGCACAAAAAAGCGCAGCAAAATAATGCCAGGCTGGACAAAACCTTTGCACGTTATTCAAATACAAAACAATGGTGATTTTTTTTCCTTTTTCAAATTTTTTTCCGACACGAGCGCCCAAAAACAAATTGACGAGAGAAAAAGTTGAAAAAAGGAGACTCGCGCAAGATGAGAATCGCGGTTCGATTCATGGTTGCGCATTAACTTCTTCCTATGGTTTCGACGGGAAATTGAGAGGAGTATAAAAGAAAAAAACAACAGCAATGAGAGCATCGCGCAACAATAAAAAGCATAGAGTGGCAAAAAGGAGGAAACAGACAAAGAAAAAAAAAACGAAAATGCCTTAATGATCGCGTGTTTGGAGTTCTGAAGCATTGATCGATCGAGAAATAGAGTCTCAAATTGCCAGACGAACAGCAGCATCATCCGCTACGTGTGTTGCATCTGTGCCGTTGATTTAGCAAAATGGAGCAATTTCGCGTTAAAGCAACGCAGGCAAAGGATATAGAGTGAGAGAGAGAGAGAGAGAGATTGATTGATTGATTGATTGTATATTTTTTTAAGCCTTGGCCAGAAGCCTAAAGGCAAGTAGATTAGAAGAGTGTGTAACATAATAGGAGGACATCGTCCAACACATGAATTTAACAGAGTAGACAAGAGCTCCAACGCCTACAATTTTGAGTAATGGAGCAGTACGCTAAAAATTATACAATAATATACAATAGGTAGAAACAAAAAAGAACAGTAATAAGACAGATTTTCGATAAATCGCACGCCGAAAAATAATAAAGTAACTAATAAAGTAAGTAATAGAGTAATACGCAATTCGGTTACAATGTTGAGACGCATAAAAGTAACATAGCAATTATGAATATAAGAGTCGAAGTCCACACGGAAGCATAAAGATTACAAACAAAGAAAAAGATGAAGGTAGGAGTTAACCATTCCAAGAATGCTACGGAATAGCAACAGATTCATCCTCGAGACCCCGCAAGTGAGCCAATAAACATTTCTTAAAGACTGCAAGAGAAGTACAGGACGTAACAGGAACTGGAAGAGAGTGCCAAAAGTACATGGCTGACAAGACAAAAGATTTACG
This sequence comes from Campoletis sonorensis, assembly GCA_013761285.1. Lineage (NCBI taxonomy): Eukaryota > Metazoa > Arthropoda > Insecta > Hymenoptera > Ichneumonidae > Campoletis > Campoletis sonorensis. The sequence goes on from JACEOJ010000093.1 coordinate 1,072,263, forward strand.
AAAGGAAGCAGTACGATGTGCAGGAATTAGAAAGGTTTCAGGGGACGCTTGACGAGAAGGACGAGCGCCAGGTCGCGCAAGAGGGAACAATTCGATCAAATAAGGTGGCGCATCACGCTTTAGTATATTGAAAGTCAAAACCCCCATGAAATATAATCTCCTCGCTTCCACTGTCAACCAACCCAAACGTTTGCGATAAGAAGAAATGTGATCATCACGTCGGAGATCAAAAATAAACCTAATGCAATAATTTAATAATCTCTGGAGAACGGTGTTAAGTTCATCGGTCAGATCAACGTACACTAGACAGCAATAGTCCAATATAGGGAAAATAAGGGTCCTGATCAGTGTAGCTCTCAGCTCAGGTGATAACGCTGCTTTATTGAATTTCAGTCTGAACAGGGTAAAATGGACACTTTTAGACATCGACAGTACGTGTTTCCTCCAAGAGAGGTTAGATGTAAAAAACACTCCCAAGTTCTTGACCTCGTTAACATAAGGGAGGGGCACGTCATCAACCTTTACGATAGGCAGTTGACCAAGATCAATCCGATTCACAAAAGCACCGCTACCCAAGATGATAACTTTAGACTTCGATAGATTGAGTTTGAGACCATTTTCAGCAGCATACCCTGCTATCGAGCAAACATCGATGTTAATATTAGAGATTTCATTAGCAAGAGCAGAAGGGGAACAACTGGAAATGATCTGAAGGTCATCAGCAAATAGCATATGGCTAGTATGTTTCAAGATAGCAGCAATATCATTAATATAGAGAGAAAACAGCAGTGGGCCCAGAACAGAACCTTGAGGTACACCCATGGTTGTGCATAGCCAATCAGAGCATGATCCAGACTTATCCACAACGGCCTGCGATCTACCAGTCAGATAAGAGAAAAACCACGCAACTACTTTGTTAGAGAAGCCTAGATTTCGCAACTTGACTAGGAGATTGAGGTGAGGGACAGTGTCAAAGGCCTTACTGAAATCGAAAAGGACTAGAATTGTGATTTTTCTGTCGTCAACAGCACGCCTAACATCATGACAGATACGTAATAAGGCGGTTTGAGTACTAAAATGTTTTCGATAACCTGATTGTCGTGGATCTAAATCATTACTCGTCAAGAGGAAGTTATTAACTTGTTTAAGGACAATTTTTTCAAGGATCTTGGAGAGAAAGCAAAGGTTGGCAATCGGTCGACAGTCTGACGGCGATAAGGGCGGATTTGACTTTAACAGAGGTCTGATGTAGGTTCGTTTCCAAGGCAAGGGAAAATAGCCGCTCTCGAGCGATTTATTAAAAATAGCCGCTAGGGATTCAGATATTAGAGGGAGAGAAGAATGTATAGTAAAGGAGGAGATAGAGTCAGGGCCAATTACATGCGAGGGGACAGTAGAAGATGTGATTAGGTTAGATACTTCATCCGCAGTCACAGGTGTAAAATAAAAGGAGCTAATAGCAGTCACCTGCTCGCTTACATGGTTCATAAGATCAGCTAATTGGCAGGGAGGACAAGCACTGGAGATTTTCACAAAATATTCATTGAGCTCACCCGCGGAAAAAAAGTTCAAGCACGAAGATGAGTTAGACTTAGTAAGTCCTAGGCGACCGAGTTCCCTCCACAAGCGCGACGGATCAGAGATACTGGAAAGTCTGGTTAACAGAAACGACGCCTTAGCAAGCTTCAATTTTCGCGAAAGATTATTTCGATAATGCCTGAAGATAGCCAGCTTTAGTAGATCTCCCGATCGCCTAGCTTGCTTGTAAAGAATGTTTTTGACTTTGATTTGGTTACGAAGGTCACAGGTAAGCCACGGCGCATGTGGTCGAGACACTTTGAATGCAATTAAAGGAGCATGTAAGTCTAGTGCACTCGTCAAGCATTTGGCAAGTCTAACAAGCCAGAGATCGATGTCATTTGCAAGGTGGCAAGTGCGATAATTGACAGTAGGTTGTGCATTGTAGATTTGTGAGAAGGTTAGTAAAAAGTCAGAAGGAGTAAAATTGGAGAGAGAGAGAGAGAGAGAGAGAAAGAGAGAAAAATGGCATCTACAGGTGTGAACTGTGAGCCAATTGATACGAGAGAATTGAAAGACAAATAAAAAACGTGAAAACGTTATCGCGTGATCTTCCGCTCGTTGGGGCGCATAAAAAAAAAGAGTGAGAGCAATAGATAAAAAAAAGAGGGAAAAAAACCGTATTCAAAAGAGCAAAAAGGTACAATCGACATCATTTACAACACCTGGTAATGTAATTTACGCCCGTCCGTTTGTCAGCATTGGATGTATAAGTGGCGATAACCGCGACCAGCAAAAATATACGAACGAGAAGAAAATAATAGCACTGAAGAACGAAATATCGACCCTCGCGTGTCGTCACCTAGTAATCAAAAACATGCGTTGCACACGCTGCTGCCGTAAACTACGTTCAATCTCAAATTTGGTAGATTCATTTTCGTTCATGATAAATCATTGACATTTTGCTATCGCACTACGAATGAGCATAAACGTAAAATTTATTCAAATAATTTTTGAATGAACATTAGTAATCGATGAATTTTTGACCTGCAATTTTGCAATGTATTTGAAAATCGTAAAATTTCTATTTGGATAATTCGTATGCAACCGTCGAATATGGAGTTTCGACTGAGTCGTTTTGATATCCCGTAGAACGTTCGTACGGCAGATTCATTTACATCAAATATCAAACATTCCACGTTCAAACATGATTTCGATTAAATAAAACTAGAATAATTGCCCATTCGATTAGCAAATTCAACAGGGTACAATTAAACTTCAACAATCGACGTTGATATATAATTCGTAATAACAGAGACAAGAAGGGATGCTCAAAATGATTATTCGCTTTTCGAACTGTGATCATAGTTATTAGACTATAATAAAATTATAAAACTAATCCAATTCACCATGAGCTACACCGTTGACCAATGAGACAGTAATAAGCCCTTAAATACCAAAGAGCCAACAGACCCATTTGAAAAAGAAAAAAAAAAAAAAAAAAATCACGCAATGTGACGTCTATTGGAAGTTCGATCATTTTCCTGGCTCAATATTTCATTGTTGTGTTTTGCCACTCGGGCATATATACACGACTAACAAATAACAATAGATATTAAGAACGATATGAAAGAATCTTTCAAACTCAATAATAAAAGCAACGTCACCCAAACGAATTATAAAATGAAATCGAATTCACGAGTGGGGCATTATCAAGTTCTTGATTTGATTTTTATTTATTTTTTATTTCGATCAATCGTAATGGTATACTAATAAACTCCTAATAATACTATAATACATTATGAAAGCGAAAGAAACGAATGAGAAAGGAAAGGAGGAATGTACAGATAAGTTTCGAGAGCGCAAGAGAAAGAGCGTGAAAGAGAGAAGAAAAGAGAAGGAAGTGAGCTCGTGAGCCCATGTCGGTTCTTCAAAGGTCGAGATATCATCGAAGGCCCTCAAGTATGACTTGAAGCCTTTGCTATGCATCATATATATATAAGCATATATGAAGTACAAAAAAACGTATAAATACGAGTAAAAAATACACGAGTGAAAAATCCATAGCAAGATTCGTTCTTGACGTCTTTTTGAGAGCTCTCCTGAACTTGAGCAGGATCTCCTCAAATTCCCCTATAAAATTTCAAAACTTGCACATACATAAAGTGAGTTTATGAAGAATCGGCAATTAAAACGAAAGCGAAAAAAAAAAACTATGCCATTAAGCTCGAAAGCGGGACGCCATGAATGTTTTTTTTTTTTTTTACTTTTATTATTCTTTTTTTTTCATTGCAACATTCGCCCTTCTTCACTTCCTGAGGAGCGAATCGTGAGTGAAAAAAAAAAAGAAAAAATTGCACCGGTACGGATTGGACTCGCGCAGCGTGCGCTGGTTGAATTATTCCCTTTCTCTCTCTTTCTCGTTCTGACAATCGAATCAAATATACCTAACATACTTCTGTTCGTCTTCGTTGTCCTGGCACTTAGCTGTCGACATTCGCATTCGGGTATTTGCCGACTCCAAGAGCCCCTGCGGGTACAATGCAGCTCGCAAATCGTTCTGTCGTGATTACCGGTAATTTAATGCACATGCACACACGCTGCTGCACCCCGCAATATGTGTACGTATGTTAAAGTATTTATAAATGAGGAGGGATATTGTAAAAATACTCTGCTTTGCGGCCACGACTTCCGGTGTTGCGAATAGCGCCGTACATGCGCGGTATTCGGTGTGAAAAAGAAAAAAACGAAACTCTACAAAATATCTAAGGATGCAGAAATATGTGTACAATCACGTATAATATAGGGTTATAAAAGGGATGATAAAAATTTGTACAGATAGCTTGTTTTCTCGTTTGTTCTTGCATTTGTGATAATGATACGCGAGAAGAAGAAATAGTGCGAGAGAGAGAGAGAGAGAGAGAGAGAGAGAGAGAGAGAGAGAGATAACACATATCGGATACGAATTAAAGTCTGACAAAAGCCCATTGTGTTTCGTCACAATCGTTATAATTACACGTATAACGATAAATTATACTCGGACGCTTATATATAATATAACATTATAGCGTAATATAGAATAATAAATAACGCGCTCGGTCGTATCGCGTTTGTTCGTAATTTATTCTAGCGATGATCGCATCGTAGAGAATTAAACAATGGAAAATCATTGTTACCGTGGGAAACCGATGTGTTGCGGATATTAGAACAGGAAATTTGTAAGAATTATATATAATTTGATTTCTTTATTATTTTTCATTATTCACTGATACCACAGGAAGTATCGTCGTCTTGTTATCAGAAATTTATATTTTATGTAAAGGAGCACCGAATAATCAAGAGGTGATGGCAACCGGAACATTATATAATAAAGAAAAGAAGAAGAAGAAAAAAACTCACTAGGGTTCTCTAAGGGAAATTGTAATGTTCTGAACATTGCGGGGTGAGATTTTTTTTTTTTTTTTAAACGCTCTTTCTATAGGCCCTGGAATCACTGATAAGCCGATGAATTATTATTATTCGGAAATTTCAATAGAATATATATCGATAAAAATTATGAATGCGATAAAATTTAAAAAAATTGAATGGCATGTGCTTCTCAGACAAAAGATAACGATGTCTTAAAAAAGACGTCTAAAATGAAACGTCAGTAACTTTGATAATTTTTCAAATTGAAAAATACAGTTGGTTATTTCGAAGTACGTCATTGAATGAGAACATTTTGCACGTTTTCTTTTCTTTCCGAAAAATGCCTAAATGCATTTTTCAGCCTTCTACGTGGATCTTTCCTACCTTAAAGAGAACGCTGTCGGAATGGTTCATCTAAAATTAAATTCACCCCAACTATGTAGCTCTTGTTCGTGTACAACAATGAAAGGTACGAAACAAGGTGGAAGTGAAACCAATAACCAAAAATCGTATTCCTCAAGTAATTAGATATGAAAATCTAGTTACATAATACGATTATAATTGGAATGCAAATTTTTTGTTTTTTTTTTTTTTTTTTTTTTTTTTCCAACCTCTCGATTGAGGTTAATTTCGTTCAAACGGTATAAATCTCTTACAAAATTATGCTGGAGTTTCTGTGAGAACTAATTTTCTACTGCGGGCTCGTAAATCGGAGGGAAGCAGTTTTAAATACCAGGACGACGATGACGACAAGAAGACGAGACAGGTCACTGAGAGATCAATGAGCTTGGATTGAAGTCTCCGTTCGTAATAATACATTGCACACGGGACTCGAATGAAATAATCGAAATGGGGACGGTATCAATCGAGACTCGTTCACCGAACGTTAACCTCCTTCTTCCTTATTTCTTCTTCTCTCTCACTCTCTCTCTCTCTCTCTCACGCTCTAGGTTCTCCTCGTACTATTGGATATTTTCATACACTCACATATATACATGTATCTATGCACAGAGAGATAATTTTCTGTATCAGAATAGGGGCTGTAAGCTATAACTAGACCTTACTCTCATTTCAACATCGTAGTTTTCGCCGACGACGTTCCTATCGGGCTTTTTACCAAACTTTATTACCCACTCACGGGGAGGGTAACGTGACCAAACGCGGGGGTTCCAGGTCGAGGATATCACGGCAATGTAGGCGTGTCAATGCTATTTATGGTCGATCCTAGTGAAAATAGGGAGTCAAAGTAACGATATATGTATATGTATACACGGTGCAATGCAAAGGGGGCTAGAGCGCAAGCAAGGGCTGGATGGGGTGAATGAAAAGGGACAGAAGAAGAAACTACGTTGCTTGTATACTCTTCGTGGACATGTATACGGTCTGTCGCATATACGCAAAAAGATCCTTTCAATGTAAGCACAAGCTGAAGCAAAAGGTACAGCAGGTTCTCGTGTCTTTTCGTGCAGGGGGCTTTTAACCCCTGACATTTCGCCATATAGTCTCAATGTCATGGAATTTCGTTATATCAATTGAATATTGATGAATTTCAAGAGTATATTTATAATATATTGACACAAGCATCGTCAGATGTTGAATTTGCAGGTTTATAATTGTATTAAGAACGCGGCCATAAATATTATTGAAAATAAAATATGTAATGAGTGAAAATTGCATCAGATCACGATTAATTATATTTTCAACGATGTGTGATCATACACGTAACAGTTTTAAACAACGACTAAATGTGTAACTTCGAGTACTTATGCGATTATATTAAATCATGTTATTAATCCATTTTAAATCAAATGAATTCAATGCTTTTGAACAATGACAGATTATCCTCATTAATGACGTTACGTGAATCGTTATATATTATTCGTGGAGGTAATTAATTATACTAATTGGATTTCCAATGGCATTTCGGATTATGATGATTAGGATCGTAACGATTACAAGTATGAACACCGCGGTAATGATAATTTGTAATCGGATTTTATTCAAGTTCACTGTGTATCGATATAGAAGCAAACTTTCACATTCATTAAAGCTCCAACGTTTTGAAATAAAAAATATGATTGTTGTTTTTTTAATACGTGTACTATACGCGATACGGTCTTTTTCTGTCAATACGCAAATATTGAATAGGGATGGTTTAATCTTAAGAAGTTGAAGCTGAGTTCGGAGAGGAGAGGCTGAAAAGTACATGTCGATCTATAAATAGAAGTCTTCGTCGTGGCTCGTTCTCGCCGCCAAGAGAACTGAAATAATATAATTATCCCTGTGATATATCGCGGCACTCGGGCTCTTTCTCGCCACGACATTTGTCATACGAGCTGCCTCTTATGTTCTATCTGGCTGACGCGAAGACGCAACCCATTCGTTGCTGCTCAACTCATTCCATATTTCACATTCTCCCCATTTCTCTCTTTCTCATTCTCAGCATCCTTTGGCATCACCCTTTTCTCTCCTCCCTCGCACTATCTTCATCTCATCTGTTCTACATTGCTTTTTAGCTCAAAATTCCACGCTCCTGTTTGTGTATATATTTCTTCTTCCTCCGGGTCCTATGTATGCCCGCATAATTTCCCTTCACGTCATTACGTATGTCGGCTCGTTCGGTCTCTCGTTTCGCAAAAGCAACTATATCGTCGCAACGATACGCCCGACCAGCAGTCGTCTTTGATCGCAAAATTATTCCAAGAAGGCCGCGCGTCAAAAAGCCAATAGGCCACAATGATAAATGTGCCCTTATTATCTCCCATAATGCGACTGCATCGAAGGAAATATACACCCAAATTTGAGTGCTTTAACGCGATAACTATATCCAATGCACAATAATGTTAAATGGACTTGACTCATCAACAAGCAAAATTTAATTTACCAAATGTACTACAACGTGTTGCAGTGATTAAAATTCATTTTCAGTTCATCAACACACATTTTCAATCATTCCACGTTTTCAAAATGTCATTCATTCCAGTCGCTGGTTCGATGTTATTAACTAAAAGGTCTGATAAACGTGTATGGGTCGTTGTAGTTACTTAAAACACCCTTCTCTGAAATTTCCATCGGTAACTCTCTAGTGTGCTCTTATTTGGATTTGTAATCCGGATATGTGCATGGATTATCGCGATTAATCAATACTGTATACAAGAGTCTACACATGTGAGTCTGAAATGATAATTAATCGGGAATGAACTAAAAAGAATTGATCGCGAACCACAGATAGAGGTGTAGATAAATGATTCTCTGTCGCACTTCCATATCGCGTCCTCTTTGGCGGTAACTATACTGTAAGAAAAAAGAATGATATATTGTGTAACAGTAAAAAAGTAGTTAGGGGTGGCTGTGACGGAGCGTTAAGCCGTGGAGAAAAGTCGTGAATTAACGGTATGAAGACGCGACACTTCCGTTCACCGCGCGTATAGTGCGACCGCAAAAGGCGCCTCCCGAAATCACTCAAAGAGGATGAGGATCACAAAGTCGTACACTTTGACGTTCCCCTTGAGACTAACTAGTTAGAAACGCGTACCCGCGCGTATGGAAACGAACAAAAAAACGATAACATCAGAAGGAAAGAAAAAAAAAACAAAAAGGGAATTAACAGAATAAAAGCGAAACGAAGACTGGCTGCTAGGGGTCTCGGAAAAGGAAAGAACATAAAGAACCATGCAAAGACCCGACGTGACGGTTTTGTCAAAAAAGTATTTTCGTAACACGTCATCCTATACCTAATCCACATGTTTTTATATTTGAAAACGGTAGCGCCGCGAATCCGCGGGACTTTATTTTTCGTTTGGATTCTCTTCCAACAGGGATATGTAGGAGTGAGTGTGGTGGTGAAATAGGCACGCGAGCATATGTGTGCAATATAACATCACGGACGAGCATATAGCCGAGGGGGTAATTAATCGATCGTAAAGCCGGCTGACAAATTCGTGAACCATAGGAGAGAAAGACGACAAAGCGTGTTATATGTTAACCCGAGATGGAGAGGAGCGCTAGTGTAGAAGAAAATATAAGGGAGAGAAGAGGAGAAAAACGAGAAGCTCTCTCTGCGTCCTTTACTCGCTGAGAAATATGTTCAGAGGCACGCGGTCTCCACGCGTCTTAGAATTTTGTCGAAATATATATACGTTAATGTATGTATGAGTGTGTGTTTTATATGTTTACATACAGCGTCACTGCGCAAAGCCTTCGGTAGCGGAGGCGAAAAGAAATAAAAAGGAAGGGCAATCGTTAAAATTTCCTTGCGCCTACACCCAGCACTTCTCAAAGATCCCGTTACACACACAAACATATATATCTTCAAATATTTCCACATGTACACCACTGTGTAAAATATCATGAACATCGTCGTAATAAAAAAGAAGATATTTTGATGGCCTGTATTTCTTTTTCTCTCTTTCCCTCTAACTTCCTCTGCCGCTCACTCTCTTTCTCTCATTTCTGTCTGCTGTATTAAGTGTAAAGCTAGACGTGGAAGCCGGGAATGCGCTTCTCAACGTTTTTTTTTTTTTTTTCCTCGTGCGTGTGGCCGTGGACCACAAACGAGTTTAATTGTAGCCACGTCCGTGATTGCTTTCGAGCGTACTCCGGCAGAGGTTATGGACAATTGAATAGAAACAAGGGGGGGGGGGGAGAAATGCACAGATACGAGAGGGTATCAGATGAGAAACATTCGTAGATTCAAAAACCGGCACGCAACGATCGATCGAATTACAGAGTTGAGAAATTTTTTCAACATTTATAGACAATTTCTTATGATTATAAATTTTGAAAAACCAATATATACTTTATCGTTTTTAGCGAAATAAAGTGCTGTTCTTAAATTTGAAGATGAAGAAAACGAGGAAGAAATAGAAGTCACGTCTCGCTATCTCATCTCGTATGTACCGTATAAAATGGTATGTGTCTGTATGACGCGCACGAACTCCCTTTATTTCTCCTTCGACTGCAGTACGTAAGATCTAGATATCGTCAATGTCTACGTAGTGACTGTACATACACACATACTCCGATGTGCACCGCATATGAGAAGCCATAAATGTACTCATCTATAGCTCTCTCTCCCTCTCTCTCTCTCTCTTTCTCTCTTTCTCTCTCCCCCTCTTTCCTTCATCTCTTTTTCTCTATCCAGCTTTCTCTCGGACGGAAGCCTCGTCAGGATAGATCCGAGGAGCATTGCGACCACCCGGTTTATGCTACTCGCCGTTTTCTCTCTCACTTCCTCTCTCATCGTGAGAGTGAAACGACTATAAATTAATTAGCGACCCCGCGGGCAGCTCTCGTCGAATTGATACTAATTTTTTTTCCTCATCATCGCTACCGCGAGCTGTGTTCCGAGAATAATGCGAGGTTTGCATCGTCACGATGAAGTACTTTGCTCGTGTTTCTCATCCGCTTTCATCTCTCCATCTTTATCCCAGTAGACGTTATTCGTTTATTATTCCCTTCAACTCTGTGTCATAGTCTTTTTCTTCGGTTGTGTGCGTGTGTGTCTCTCGAAATCGTGAGATATACCGAAAGTGTACAATTAGAGAGTTCGACGATTTACAAAGTGCGCTGGTAAAACACAAGACTATCGAGCAGTCTGGGGAATGCTCGTGTGGGCGTATGGCGGGACCGAGTCAAATTTTTTATTCGTGTATATTTTACGACACGAAGGGCCGCTGATATCGTGATCTCGAATGAACATGCAAGAGACACGAACGAATAAGAGAAGGAAAAAATAAACAGAAACAGAGGGAGAAAGAGGCAGAGAGAACAGGAGAAAATGTCTTCGAACCCTTTAATTCGTGAGACAGCGAATGCTCGGTTGGATTAATAGGGAGAATTAAATGTACAGTCTCGCAGTGCGAATAAAACTGTTACGAGATTGGCGATATATAGACATATAATACGAATTTGTGTTGTCCTTAAGGAATTAAAGACACAAGAGTCGCACGCGTGCTATTTCTCGGTCATTTGGCCGTTGCTCTTTGATGACGCTCATCTCAAATTGGCTCGTCTCAAAAGCTCCAGAAGAGAGAGAGAGAGAGAGACGGACAGAGAAAGAGCGAGTAAAAAAGGACTGAAAGGGGTGGTGTCTACCAGAACAAAAATACGTGTAGCATAGAAAGCCAGAAAAAAATGATGCCCTCTGCTGAAATTTCAAATATAATTCAAGCACCCTTTTGCATAGGGCGAGAGAGACCGAAAAGGAGAATGGAAAAAAAGTTCAAGTGGGAGAGAATATAAAATGACGGTATTTGGGCGGACTTAATCTCGTCGCCCTTTCTAAATTACCGGGTCGTATGGTCATGCGTCGCGTGAGTTTTGCCACGATGCTTCGTTTCCCTCTCTTTACTCGTTCGGACCAAGTATAGAGGCCTATGTTATGTGCAGGGCTGATTTCTATTCACCGTAATTCCCAAGTGCAACCCTGCAGGGTCTTTTGCTGTCGGAGCCAAAAATCCCTTTTCCGCCCATTCGACCCCGCTCGTCCCATATTCTTTTGGTCTTCCTCGCCAACATCCTCGGCAACGATACAGCCAGTTCTGGCCAAATTATAGATCGTACACGAGCTGTTACTCCTTCTTTCCTTCTCTTGCTGTGCTGACTCTCTCTCTCTCTCTTTCTCTCTCCCTCTCATTCTGTTCCGTTCAAGCCTTTCATCAAAAGATCAGAAGGGCTTCGCACCTATCCTTGTTTGCACACTGATACACTTCTTTCTCACTTTATTGCTACATACAGGGTGAATCATAATTCGAAACAAATGAATATGTCAAAAAGACAAACGTATGGCTCTTGAAAAATCTTAAGTCTTCAAGCAAAACCAAACGATATGGTTTTCCAGTTTTCGTTAAAAAGCAAGTTTTTGCGATTGTCTGCATTATTATCTTCCATCAGTGTTCCCAATATGAGTTTGTAAGAAAATATTTCTATTTAAACACCATTTACGTTATCTCTGAAGCCAAGAAAATCGATAGTCTCAGTGATTTCTTGTTGAAATGCATCATTTCATAAATATTCATTCGTCTCGAGTTAAATGACTCACACTGTATATCAGTACTTTGTGTTACACGTATCCGAAGAGACCGTAGTTTCGTCGCATTTCGGCTAACAGGCTAATGGCCCAGTGAACAAACGAACTGTGTGATGACGGCGGGATGAGCTCTCCGAGAAACCGTCAAGAGATTCGTCAAAGCATTCGTGTTGCATTTTATCCCTCTGTCTCTCTCGGCTTCAGCACAATCGTGCACAGGTATACGTAATTCACCTGCAATTAACGCGTGCGACGGTAGAGAGACCTGTTCGCTCTATTACGCACAATTTCCTCTCCACACCTTATAGCGTCGAAAGTCTGCCACAACCCATAGTACATACGTCAGCATTAAAGGGCATCTGTTCGAGTTCGCTCTTATCCCCGGTCCTCGAGCTTTCGCGTATAGCCAGAGCCATTACGCTTAATTGGACTTTGCATTCTTGATGATGAGGCGAAAAATAAAAGAATGAAACCTCGTAAACGAGACAAGAGGACAAGGATGCATGTTAAATAACTTGCATTTCCTTCATTTCATATAATATTAAGAATAAGGATATTCATAAGAGTTTCCTATCAATAAGGTGATGAAGGAAATGAAAATGAATTATTGAAGCGTGAACTCGATCAGAGAAATTGATAACAAGTCGACGTGGAATATGAACTCTTCACAATTCTTCGAAAGAGCTTGGCAAACTGGATAGTTTCTTGAAATAAAGTTAAGTTTTCGGGAATTCAATCAAACTCATTGCTCCGTTTGATAAACTTATATATATCCTCAAAGTGAAAGTTGTTGTGATTACACAAGAAACGAAATTTTTGGATCAAATCAAATTTTTGTTGTTACCGATTAGACACTTGTCCGTAACAAGCAAGCAAGTGGAAAACATGTGTAACTTTTAATTGCAACCACGAAAAGGACGTAAAAATCGCGAGGCAGAGTACGCGTCAGGGATTTCATTCTTTAGAATTATTGGACCTTGTTATAGGGCAACTCGCCAAACCTCGTCAAGTATGTATTCTTAACAACATTATCACGTATACACCGATGCGGTTGGGCTCAAAGGGTTCGCCTATCAACAGTCTAATCTTGAGAACCATGCAACTTGACGACGTTTAACACGTGTGATCGCAAGTGTCGACGAAGTTATATACACCTGCATTTGTAAAACGAGTTGTACACCTTCGAGTATCTTGGATTACGTGAATATGTATGTGCATATATGGAGAAAACAGCGTCGCACCCAAGCACAAACTTAAAATGTATTTGAATGTGAGTCGTGTTCCGTTGGAGCGTTCTAACTTGGGCCTCTAAAGTGCTAACCTTCTATATATCTATATACAAATATATAATAATGATCGTACAACCCAACACACCGTCGGTGGCGCCCTCCTCGAAACCTTGCTTGTGAACTCGTCGCACGTCCTTGACTCGCGGACTCTCCAAACCTTCGTTCCTCTCACAGAAGGGAAGTCCCCGAACTGGAGCAAAGAGTGGAGGTAACACAGCAACGTGCTTAGCGAGCGAGACTTTCGTCTCTGATATGCTCAGGTTTTTGAAAGTCCCAACGGAAAAAAAGGGAGTAAATGGTGAAATGGAATTGAAAAAAAAAAAAAAAAAAAAAAAATAGCAGTATAACGTGAAGAATTTTTTCACTTAATCTACACTCGAGTATGATTTCAGTAATTGGTATAGTATTGATTGCAGCCGAGACTTTTCAACCATGAGCTAATTGTTTAAATCAGCCTGAATGTGAAGATTTAGCGGATTCATAATCTATCGACGTTCGAATAAAAGTAATCATCGAAATATGTACAATTGTATAAAATCGAAAATATTTTAAGAAATAACAACGCTTAAACTCCGAAGCTGGACAAGCTGTGAAATTGTGCTCAATTGAAAGAAAAAATGTTTGATTTTCATCGCACGATATTCTATAAAATCTCATGTTCTATAAAATTGGCAAAAAAAAAATGTGATGCTCATCGCGCATAAATTACTACCGCCTTAACATCGATAAATCAAGAAGTAAAAATCGCTGCTAAAAATTTATCTCCATGATCATTATTCGTTTACAAAAAAAAAAAAAAAAAAAAGAAATAAAAACGATCAACCTTCTTCATTCCAGCCGTTGTAGTGATTAATGGTTCAGCAAATCCAATACACGCGTTGAACCCCTTCCACACTATCTTTACGCTACTTGATACGTGAAAATTGCGATCAAGGGGATGAGAATGTGAGTGAAAATGCACGTTGATTCTGCACGAGACGAGCATCTGTCGTACACAAACTGAATTCGCTGGTCCACGAGGATATAGTGAAACGGAGTAGAAATTATGACCACGGGATTCGGGGTAATTGGACTTTGGACCTTCCATGGGTAACCTCCTGCGCAGCATGATTCTCTACATATAACCATAATTCGCTTTACCCCGCGCGCCCCTCGCGAATCATGCAAACGTTTCCGTCGCTGTGACCCTTGGTCCACACATGCAAACTTATATCTGTCGATACATAAATATATATGTATCCCTAGTAATACGTGTATGTGTGTGTCACGTGTCCGTTCATTACTGCGACCTCTCGCGTAATTCAGATTTCGCTAATTGGAATTATCGGACCACGCTGGTTCGTCGTATTTACGATAAAGCAATACAGAAAGTGCGGGCGGGGGGGGGGGGGGGAGAGAGAGAGAGAGAAAGAGAGAAGATCCATTGGCTAGCAAGAGAACTAGCGTCAGCCAGATATTATTAATTTACGGACTGATTGGCGTCGTTCCCCCGCGCATAACGATATTCGGTGCCCCGTTCGCGGCTCGTTAATATATATGCTATGATAAATATTTACATATAGACATTTATATATATAACCTCCACACATAGAAAGTCGATGCAGAATCCTCGAACCTGGAAACTGAGTTTAATTCGTACAAGTATATCGTATATGATTTCAACGATCTGACAACAAAAACCGTTAGAGGAAGTGCAGCATATGTGGAATATACTGCAAGTCATTTGGCAATCCTCAATTTCTTAAAAATTACTAGCACTATTCCTGATTCAATGCCATACGAACTCGAATTAAACTTGACTGTAAATATCAATATATACTAAACAAATAAAAGGTTAGGAATAGCTGCTCTATTCAAATTTGCGATGCAAACTGCAGAAGAACCGAACGTTGATTTACACAGTTTAGAATTAATCAGTACTATTATCAGTAGTTTATGGTTTTGTTTTCATTTTTTTTCAACTACAAGAACTAAACGTGCTCCGTCATAATTTACGTATAGCATTAGTGCTATTGCATTGAATCCGAAGTCAAATGTCACTTTCTGCTGTTTTCTGATCTAAAATGAAATTTTTGTAAAGTTCCTGTTCATATCGTTATCATAGAGATATTGATGATGATCGATATAGTTGTCCAACATTTTCACGCATTTTGTTTAGTCCTGTCTTCAGTAATGTTTAATATTCTATAGAATCAAACTGGCCTTTCAAATATGCCGTACTCTCTCTCTCTCTCTCTCTCTCTCTCTCTCTCTCTCTCTCTCTCTCTTTTATTTCCATGTGTATAACCAGATGACAGAAGCTAGTACGTCACTGCACACCAGAACTCCCACAACTGCTATATCTCTCCGTTAATATTATATAGTTTGACCGCCAGAGTTCAACGAGAAGACCAGAACATCAGCGTCCGAAACTCTCCTCTCGGGCTGGACAATGGTGAGATATAGCCAGCGGGTCGTTCTCGTGGTTTCTCTCGCTTTTCGATCTTCTCATCTCCTCCGGGAAAGGAGGTGAGTTTTTTAAAAAAATGTTTTCTTTTTTGCGTCCTCGTTTGAACGTCCTTTGGTCTGTGAGGCTCTATATTTATAGGCATAAAACGCTTCTGCGGGTAATGTTCACGTATTTATATAGATATTGTGAAGGATAAAAGGGGCGTAATTGCAAGGATTTAAGGCGTAAAGAGACATTGACTTGAGCCCCTTCGTTTACCGCGAAGGCCCTTCGTGGCACAGGCAGCAGTTTGGCTGGAGCGAGCAAGATACCAAGAAAGAGAGAGAGAGAGAGATAAAGAGAAAAAGAGTGAAAGAAATAAATAGTTGGTGCGATTCTGTGGCAATTCACAGGGCGATTCTACGAGCAAATTCTGGAAAGCGTTCCGCGGTACTATTGTCGAAAAAAAAGAAAATGAGAGGGGAAGGTGTACGATAAAAATAATAAAAGAAAAAAAAGGGAAGAAAGAACAGAGAGAAACGATGAAAGAAATGAAAAAAAGGTAATACAAAAAAAGTGGTACAGAAAATGCGGTGGAATGAATGGAGCGTGAGATGCGCCGGAGAAAATTAGAGCCCACGACGACTTCGGTAGCCCTGTAATCTATATTATATACCAGCGCGATAGTGTTATATACATGTCTATATGTCTATAAATATATGCTGACCCGATGGCTGAACAGAGAAGAACGAGAGAAAAAAATAAGAAAATATAAAAAAAACATCAAGCGTACGAAAGAAATGGATGCTAGGTCAGGCGGCCAGTGGTAAGGAAAGAGCGAAACTCTCGACTATTCAGAGTACGATAGCCTCACCTGAACAGCGCTTCTTTCGTTTAAAGGAGATATGCGGAAACGAAGCTCCGCAGCGTAGCATTTTTTCGGGTATAAAGGCACGTTCAACATTTATTTCATGCCGTATATTCGAAAATGCAAATATAATCCGACCCCCACGGTTCTTCCAAGATAACCTCGTGAAATTGATCAATTATTTAAACATCGCGTTGGTATCGTCTTCAATGAGGTTAACAAGCTGAGAAAATTACTTTACCCACAAGCGATCGCATATGAAAACAAAAAAAATATTAACTT
This sequence comes from Campoletis sonorensis, assembly GCA_013761285.1. NCBI lineage: Eukaryota > Metazoa > Arthropoda > Insecta > Hymenoptera > Ichneumonidae > Campoletis > Campoletis sonorensis. The sequence continues at coordinate 1,089,086 of JACEOJ010000093.1, forward strand.
TTCCACAATTTTGATATTCATACGATGTTGAACGATAATTAAAACCTTTGTCCAGTACCAAAAGTGGAATAATAATATTACAAAAAAAACGAGACATTTTTTATTTGGTATGCAACGCGAGTTATTTTCAGTTAAACGGCAAAAACTTTTTGCATCGTTTTCTGTTTCCTAACAACCGTTATCACAAGCTTCTCCATTATTTCGTCGTTATGCACACATTCTACTTCTGTGTCCTTTTTCCTTTTTTTCTTCTCTATCGTATACTCATTTCCCGCTCATTTTGAAGAAGGATTCTCGTCGCCTTGGCCTGTTGTAAGAAAAGAGGCCGCGTGAGAGGCATAAGATGGGCGCCGCTTGCCACGAGAACGTCGACACTTTCGCTCCCCGTCAACTCCAGCCCAAGATTTACCGAGTTTTCCCTATATATCTGCTTTTTTTGTGCTTTATGCAACGGGCAAGGAACACGCAGGGGAGACAAGGGGGAGCTAGAGAACGAGAAAACGAGAGAAAAACTCGACGGGAGTTTCATGGGCAAAGCTTCCATCCCAAAGCCACACGTTTCGTAAAAGATATCTATACACGTTTGGAGCATATAACTAGACAACACCCCGCTTGGATGGCTGGAGGAGCCGTGGCAACGAACTTTTCTTGTTTCCTTGGCACTCATGTGCCACCGATCCCCCTTAATTTCATTCCAGTGGGTTGCTGGGGATAGATAGCAGTAAGAAAAAGGATGCGGAGGGTATGAAGAAATATAAGAAGGCAAAATATGCGTAAGGAGTGACGCGAAGGAACCGCGAAAATTCCATAGTTAATATTATTCAAGAAATTCCGCTTACGTGAAACTACGCGGTGAATATTTGGAAACGACGAGAATTATAGGAGACGTATCCTCGACGCGTATACGAATCCTCAGAGTGAAAATTTTATTATTTGTATACGAGAATGTGAAAATATAATAATAATAAAACTACTATGCGTGCCACACGAATAAAAAATATCCGAATAATCTGTCTCAGTTGTTTTATATTCACGACCAAATATTCCGACTTCGTGAATTGAAGTTTAAATGAATTGCATCGTTTTTTATTTTACAACTTTAAATTGTGTTTTTGGTAAATATATGGAATTATTTAACGCATGAAAATCGTCAATAAAATAATGGCATATATCTGAATGAATTATTTTTCCTTGCGTGCGATCAACTTCAAATTTGGTATTCAAGGTTTTCCTAGGTCAATGATTCTGACTTTGAACCCAGAATTCCTAAACTCGAAATCCATTGATTCGTCGTTTTTTAAAACGAGAACCAGCGTACGAAAATTTTTGGAAAAAATTACCATTTTAACGTTCGTAGTGGTTTAGTAGAAAGTGAATTTCTTTTAAATGAGAAATTATGAAAATTATGACTATTTTTTCATACGGGATATTTGTTAATTTAACGAATGTGTATTAAAAATTCTTTATTAAGGGTGATGAATATGATGATAAGTCTGTGACATGAGCCATATTATTGTTAGCTTCGGCATTATTCGACTTTCTCATTTCAAATCAACGTGAATTAAATGCTCGTTGGTATCAAAGTATCATAATGTGAAATATAAATTACGTATACGCACACAAACACACATGTATCCGTACGAAAGATTAAGTTGAGCTCAGCTGTCAGATAGTTCCAACATAGTAGAAACTTTTACACACACAGACACACAAAAATAGCTACACACGCCGTAATTTGTTGAATCCTTTACGAACTCTTTGACTTTGATCGACGAGAAACAGTTTAAGTTTTAAATATCATTATCTCTAAATCTCTACACATATATATACACGAAGATATTTATTCTGATTTGCTGCTGCCACATGTACCCAAATACATTGAACGCAACGACAAATACCATCTGACAGATTTCACGACTTAATGATATTACTTAATCTCGACACGCGAAAGACCATAATTATCTCCTTCGAAATCTCCACATTTCAACGCAACACCGTGTTAAACAACTCCTGCCCAAATTCTATTAATTATCAAATATTATCAGCTCAGTTGATGGTGTACCAAAAAAATGCGATAAACGATTTTAAATTTGCAAAAAATTGAGATGAGGGAGCATTAAATTCTGTTTCAGACCATCATTTCAAAAGAAGAGAGATATCAAATTGATTTAGCAGACTTGAATGAAAACTTTCAAAATCGATTGCCAATAAGAATTCCTGAATGAGTTCATTACTTTTAAGTCTAGATACAAAACGTTAATGGCAATTTTCTTACATGATGTAAAAAAAAAAGAAAACACACAGGATGACACGTCCAGCTGTTGAATTCGTGGAAATAATCGAGATGTGAATAGACACACGTATAAATAGCAGAGTTTTTAGAAGATGATTTTACAGTCGCAGCGGCGAGTACATATATCGATACACATATATATTCACATATCGACAATAATTCTTGTTCATTTATTTGCCTTCGTTCCGAATGCCTGTCGACGAGTATTTACGAGGTTTCGCGTCGAGTGCAGTGTGTGCAGCATCACCAAGGGCTGTTTTGCAACGGTTGGTTATGCGGCAGTTCGAGATTGAAAGAGAAAAAGAGAAAAAGTGATAGCCAGTGAGAGAAGGAGAAGAGAGTACGCTCTGCAACGGTGGCAATCGATTTCGACGAGATATCGAGTGTGTGCAACCAGCTTTACCGGTTTCTCGGGCACGTTCGACGCGCGATTCTCCTCATCTTCTTCCTCACCCGTACTCGGTGCATTACATCCGTGCGTAATGATACCGGTGCATCGAATGAAAACCAGTCAAAGAGATACTTGCGGATGGTGCGCAAGAAAAAAGAATAGAAGGAACGATACAGAAATAGAGGAACAGAGAGAGAGAGAGAGAGAGAGAGAGAGAAAGAGAGCCACAAAAAGAAGCAGGAAAATGAAGAGAGAGAGAGAGAGAGAAAGAGACTGAAAGGAAAGACTCGCGAGGCTTCCGATCGTGCCATTTACGTGAGCATCGCATCACGCAAGTATGCATTCATCTCTCTCGTTCTCCCTGCATCCGTTGCTTCAGAACTCGATTCTTTATAGTGCTCTTTTACAGTACGTATGCACACGTGTACCGATCTCGTACACGCGTGTTCAAGACTTGGGTCCTTCTCTCGTCGTCGCAATGCGTTGCACGTAAACAGAATATATGGTTTTTCGATCTATATATATTACACGCTGGTACATACCATTGATGAATTACTTTTTCAACCACTCTCTACCCGGCCCCTTTATTCCCCGTTTATTTATTTTTCTTGTATACCCGCTCAATCCAGTAGCTCGTAATAACAAATATATATGTATATAAACTTGTATTTTTTTATATGTATCTATATCGATATATATCATGACTGATGAGTAGTCCCCTTGTGTTGTTTTACGTTCTAATGAGCCTTTCGTATATAATTTACGTCTCCCTTGGGTTGGTCCTTAATTGCTCGATTAATCAACTATCAAGAAACCGAACTATTTATACGTTTTTTTCGCTCTAATTCCGAGTACAGGGAAAACAAGAAAAATGTTTGTAGAGTTCAAAAATTTGGGGGGATTTGGCTTTCAATATTTTTTTCTAAATCCCTCGAAGAATCATAAGTATAAAAAACGATTATCGTAATATTCTGTTCACGAAGATTCTGTTAAGATTTCCAATCGATAAAACATGCAGGAGATTTTCGAAATATGAGCAACTTGCTCTTGTCCTGTTCGTAACTATCTCTTTGATCGTATCGAAGATTTTACCGGTTACGAGGCATTGACAGATGAGAATTTCAAAGGGCGAAGTTTGTTTGACGATTCGAGGATGTGACGTCAAAAATGCAGTGAGAAAAAAAATTAAGTTTGACTGTTTTCTTTAGTCTCATACTCGGTAGACGATCTATGCTTTTTTTTCATTTTCTTAGACCAAGTACGAAAAATGTCATGAGGAAAATGACAAATTTTTTGTAATTCCGTATCCCCGAATATCGAATAAAAAAAAAGAACGATAAGTCGAATACTAAACAATGTCGAGTCAAATATTATTGCACAAAAAGACATCTCTTGGAAATGACTCTTCGATTTAGAGTTGGGAAGACGAATGAAAATACACGTCATGGTTCTTTCTAACAATTACTTTGTTATCGTTTTCATCGAGTCTTCCTAAAGACTCTTGAAACCGTAGCCGAAAATTCATGGGCTCATAAATAAACGATTCAACTGATGACAGCGAGAAAAATGCATGTTAGACATCATAGCATTGAACGATTGATACTTTCACCGATTGATATCTTCAAAGAGATTCCAGGACTGAAGGAACCTTTTTACCCCTGACGCAGTTTTCGATGAAAACTCTAATAGTCAGACTGTTAACAAGATCAATGAATCCTTCAAAGAGATATTGAATTCCTTACAAACGAATTTTTCATTATTTTTTCGAGCCTTCATACATTTTTTCACTGTTCGTCTGTCTTTTGAAAAATGTAAATGATTGAAATCTCCATGTTTCATAAAAACTTGATAAATTTCGTTGAAGACAGTAATTATCGAGGCTTAACAACGATTCGATTACGAAAAAAAGAAAACAATAGCGTGCCTGGGCTAAAAGAAAGACGAGATTTTCATATTTTTCTTAGAAAATGCTGCCAGTTCTACGTTCCGCCAATTCTGCTTCCTACAAATTCGGAGAATTATCAGAGTGATGAAATCACAACATATCTCTGGAGATCCATAAACGTTTGTCGTTTTGGGGAAAACAATATAATTATTTGACAGTCCATTAGCAGCGAATGAGTCACTTCAACTACATATTTTTTTATCGGGTTTTACAGCATTATCTTTTCCCGGTTGGGTGTTTATAATGATCCAATGCAGAGACACAGACACACGCACAATTCACCGCAAAGCCTTCCTCATATTTAATGAAGCGAGTTTTTAGAGATGTCGAGTGTATAATCGCTGGTATAAAATAATTCTTGCGTTATTCAAAAAACGTTTCTCCTCTCGCTTCTCATTTACTGGCAAAGATGAACGAGAAAGGAAAGAAAAAATGAAGAAGAAAAAAAACACTTACCACTCTCGGTCGATGAATCGCTTTCAAGTTGCCGCAACCGCCGCTGATGTTAACAATCTGCAGTGATGGCTTCAACGTGTCCGCTTCAATCGATATACACACAAGCACGAAAATGCGATAAATTCCAAAATATCTGTATCTCTTTTCGTGAATATTATATTTGCGTAATAACACAGATCCTTTTACTAATTCGCGACTAATCGAATTTCCAGTTAGAAGCAACTTTTTATTTTATTTGTCACCGCACTATCACGTGTTTTAATGTATACAAATATTTTTATGTGTATACATGGACGATAGAATTTATTCGAACCAGTCACGAAACACTTGCCACTTTTTATTACTATATTTACGTAGTTATATTTATACGTGTAATTAATAAACTATTATTAGTTACACTTCCGGTAGAAAAGCTTTCTACTGAACAAAATAAAGAATAAAAAAAGACGCACTAACACTCCGAAGTACTCTTGCGTATTATAATCAAGTTTCACTTTTCTGTCTCGAAATTTCGTCGTTTAATAATCCTTCGATCTACGAATATTTCGACATGGAAAAAAGACGTTTAGAATAATCCAAAAATTCAATTCGATTCTCTTAACAATCGATTCCCACCAATTTCTCTGCTCGCTTTCAATAACAACACCGCAATTATTTTGTCTCTCTCACGTTTTTTATTCTAACTAGAATTTTTTTAATTTCTATCACAATCCAATCATGAAAATGAAATATTTCGATAATGAGAGAAACGAAAAACAATGATAACACAACAATCAGCGCGCTTTAATATCCGACACGATTTGGTTTTTTGTTCCAAACTTTTTCTTTCTCGGTTTGTTTATGTTTCGCGAACGCGTAGAACCGGTCACAAAATTGTTTTGATTTCGTTGTTGTCAAGACTCGCCAACTCTTAGAAGAAGTATTGAACGTGAGTTTTCCCGGCGACAGTTGTTCGTACCGTTCGTAAGAATTTCCGAGAACGCTACAATAGAAAGGACGATAACAAGAGGCCCAACAACCGCACGCTACGGCACTCGCCTGTTAACTGAATAGCCCGACGCGTCGAAAGGACGGCGCTCGACTGGGCTTTTCCCCCCGCCGTTCCAACTCCTCCCCTCTCCCCGCGCTTCTCGTAACTGGCGCTGCCGTAGGCGCGCAGGGAGAATCTGCCGCGTCGAGCTTAGACCGTATCCGACCGTAGAGATGCTCGGACCGACCCAAAGAGAGTAAGGACTGGATGTCAGCGATTAACCCTTCGTCTACAGACTCTAAAACTCATCTCAAACTTTCATCTCTTTGGCATTATTAACTAATTTTTTTTCGCTACTTTCGAAACATCTTTTTCTCTTTCACTTTCGTAGTCCAATATAAAATTCTTCAAACTATTGCTAAACAAATTATATTTGAAAAAAAAAAGTATTTTTTATCGAAACATTTAAATACGTTCGGGGAGTACTCCAGACACAGTTTATTAAAAAAAACTTTATTTCTGTTAAAGCGTCGTTTATGTGCATGAATAAAAATTGGTGATTCGTTGACCACAAGAGTTGGTTTAACGTTTAAACCGTTAGAAAATTTTTGGGATCGTAAATCCATTTAAAATGAGTGTAAAAAAATCGCTTGTACGTTTAAATAGAACATTTCCTTCAACGGAGAACTATTTTTATTTTATTTTGTTATTTTTTTATTATTATTAAGACGGAGGACCCATGACAAAAGAATTCTTATATTCTTTTTTTTCATTTCTTAGAAAAAAAAAAATTCTTATAGAAAATACTTCGTAACTGTGGAATTTTTTCAGAGGAAGTTTTATCAAAAATGGATACCATTAATAATTTAGCTAAAAAAATTCCAGCAACTAGGTCACTCGTACGGTCTAGAAGCAGTCAAAAAAAAATTCTCTTCTAATTCATAACTCAATGCTTTCGAACTGCTGATTTTTAAGCGACGAAGAAAGCTCCGCTTTTTTTATTGCATTGTTAAAAAACGCGTAAGAATTCCAGAAAAAGAAAATGTTGTTCCGAATTTAAAACGATCCCTGTGCATGGAGAATTCATTTGGGGAATGGTCGAGAGAGAGAGAGAGAAAGAAAGAGAAAAAAGTTCTCATCTAGGTTGCTCTTTACGCCCTACGTGTTCGCTAACCCCCTGCTGCTAGGTCGCCCTCTTCGTGCCCTAAAAGAGCCCACACGCTTACAGCTGCCCTAAGCTGTATGCTCTGCCATCCTGAACTCTCTCTTTCTCTCTCTCTCTCTCTCTCTCTCTCTCTCTCTCTCTCACTCACTCTCTCTCGTTCACTCATTCTTTCTTAGTGCGTGGTTGCATTAGTCCCGGGATTTTCTGACTGAGGGAGAATAAAAAAGAGAAAAAAGAAAACACTGTTGCAGCATCGCTTCAACACATGCTTTTTTACCCCAACGAGGGACGTGTTACACCGATACCCTTTTTACCCCCCCCCCCTCCCTTCACTCCTTTCCGCCATGCACCTCTTCTCTCGCTCGTGTGTGTATCTTGTTATGGGTTCTTTTTTTTTTCAAAAGGAAAACGAGCCCCCAGGAAACTAGATACGAATTGGTTTCTATTCACATATTTTATTCACAGGTGAAACAGATCCGAGAATAGAGCCAGAAATGAATTTTGTAATGTTGCCAAATTCGTTGGAAAATTAATGAGAATGATGGTGAAATTTGTGACACTAATCAACTGATCAGTTTATTCCATATTAATTTAGCAAAATAACTCTGTTCAATTACAATTCGACCGACATATAATTTGCGAGAAATCATTTTAATGGAAATAAGGTGATTTTTTTCATGTCGTTTTTTCAATTCATCTCGATGACATTCTTCATGTGATCATCATAATGATCCAAAAGTTCCAAATATATATTTGTATCAAGACGTTGTCAATAATATAATTATTCAGAATTCGTTCCAACTGGAAATAAGTGAGCCTTGAATAATGCCACTAACTCGATAGTCGTTGAGCTCATCACTATTACTGTCGGAAGCGATTCATCATCATTTTGACACTTGTCGGTTCAACCTATTCGAAAGTTTCAATAAAAATAATTCTCAACGGAAAGGCTAGTTTGTTTGTTCTCTTCTAAAACATATGTTTCCATTTAATCGAATGGATGTATCAACATTTCGATTGTTTATTAACCAAAAAAAGGGAGATTGTGAGTCAATAATGAAGTGTTTATTCATTCATCGATTTGAAAATCCGACCCTCACGATCATTGGATCGGAAGCTATAAACATTTGTGTCGAATCGTAAAGAAAATAATTCCGTCATCAATAAATGTTTGAATACGTGAAAAGAAAATACAAGAGGGTGTTCGCCAATTTATAAATTGGATGTATTTTTTTTTGTTATTGCTCTCGAGGATGTTATCGAAATCGAAATCTCTAAAGAGCCGCCGGATGAGGTTGACAGAGAACGAAAAGAAAACGAAGCAGTGTACGCGGTATGTAGAAATCAAATTTGGTTTCTTCTCGGCCGTTATAGTATTTGGGAGGAAGTATATCTATATTTTCATGGGTTGAGGCTATAGCCATCAGAGTATCAATCGAATCGTTTAGCATAAGGACCCTCGTACACCCCAGGCATTTTTCTCCCTCATATATACATCGTGTGTATACTCGAGAAATGGCTCGTTCCAGCCCCGGGAATTCAACCCCTACGTGAGTGACGAGACCACCGACATTTTCACTCACAAACTCTTCGTCTTCGTCTTGTCGGTTTACCCGCCCCAAAATATCTCTTTGGCTACTATTCACGTTTCAATGTCCATATACATGTATATATGAACACAAAAATACTTCTGTACATGAACGCAGTGGCATATTATGTATTAGGTGCGATGTACAGAACGCTCAGACACGTAGAAAGACCAGAAGTCACTGGCATTTTGTGGCTTCTTTTTCTTCAACCCAAATTTAGTCTGAGTGCTCTGTACCATTCTGTTCTGAGAGTCACGCGTTGACAACACGTGATCGGGTAATTGAGTTTCAATGTAAGCACGAAAGTGAGAAGAGCTGTCGGTCCCCGCGACTCCATGTTCGCTCATTGAGAATTTACGACAATCAGCATGCGGTTGTATTTCTAATTATTCACCAAATTATTCATTAATTATTAAGTTAGTATTGCAATCAACAAGATATCAATTCGTTATATTGCAATTTTTATTTTATTCTCAGTGTCGCAGAAGAGTGCGAGTATTCTGAACGATTTTTCAATTCACGTACCAAAGCGTTGTGTATGACTGTAAAAAACACATATATCTCGAATTTTGGTATTCAAGCTCTATTATGACGTTCGTGTTCTGGAAATCGAATTATGGTGATTTCTATTTTTTTTTTTTTTTTTTCATTTTTTTTTTTTTTGCTATAAAACGTCAGTGTATGAAATATCAATGTGTGTTCCTTTTTTACCTTTGAGATTCTATTCGTTTTTATGGAACTCCCTTTGAAGTTCACGCAGATATTTGAAATTAAAATTGACGTATTCTGACCTAGATATTTTTTATTATTGTCGCTCCCTTCATCGCTCTGCCGATGCACTTTTTTACTCTTTTTATTCTGCCACCCCTTGTGAACCCCTTCACATCCGTCCACAAACGATTTTCACCCCATTAACGTACCACATTGTCAGGAGAGCACTAAAAAAAAGTTTGTGCCCATAAAAACCTTTTGACAGAACTAGATTTTCCACAGGGATTCGGTGATCTCCGGAAAAATGATCCATTCTGCGATTTATTGCTTCAGCTACGTCATGCATGCAAGAGCGGTTATCCATCCAAGTATTGGCAACACCTATTGTCGCACGTGTACGCAATGTCACTGTTGTTACCAACTTCTGGGCATGAAAGATGTGCCCATTTGTTACAGGGATCGTGTTCAACTCAGCTTTGGTGTAGAAATCCTGAAAAAGATTCATGCTGCATCGTTCGAACCATGCTGTTGTTCTCTGTTCTAGAAAACTTATCCTTTATCAAGGGATTTGAGCACTCGGTATCAAAACAATAAAAAAAAGGAATAAAATGTAAAATACAATGAATTATATAAATTAAGATGCAGTGACTCAAACTGTAACTTTGATTGATAACAATTCCTATCCGCATTGCTGAAGAATTGGACTTAATATCAATCATAAATTTAGCTCTACAATAAAATAAAATCGCCCATATGACCCCATCGAATGTACAACTAAGACTGGCTTCCTGTGGTGTGCACATAAGTAATCCCTTGAATAAACGAAATCTATATAATACATCGCACGCAACCTAAATTTGACAAATCGATTTACTTAAAATGATCCATTGTAAATCTTGTCTTCTATCGCGCTCTATTACCATTAAAGGAGATTGCTTTTTTTTTTTTTTTCGTTTCAACGATTGAATTATGATGACGAACTCTACTGATATTGGCCCACGTTGAATTATCATATCGAGGGTTTCGAATGTACAAAACACGATTGAAAAACGGTGATGGATACATCACCCTAAAGATATTATGTTATGCCCCTGGATAAGGGGGCAGGTTGTCATAAATCGGAACTGCGAAGGGTTACGTTTGTATTTAAGTGCAGTAGAAAGAATAGTGTAAACGAAGTCATACTTGGTGTAGATTTATGTATACATATATCGAATATAACTCGAGTATATATGCAAGTTTTTTTACCCTGCCATATGGCGTGTGCTATATATTTCTAAATAACAACGTTGAAAACGACTATCAGAGAGTGAAGCACTCCGTTCTACCACTAAAGTGCATCACGGCATATTATAAGTATATAAACTGTTTAGTTCTATTCTAAAGGTTTCCTAGAATATTTCCTGATATTCACCATAGCTGCCGTATATTCACCATGCACGAAAACTCGCCAGTTTTAATTATGATCGTTTAATTCAATATCGTTCGATCCTTGATGGTGGCCATGGCAGTAACGTTGACGAGCTAAACCGCCTCTTTGAGGGTTGCTCACTGCTCGCATACCTGCCGCACGTTCATTGAAGCTATGAAGACCTTCGTTATTGATAATAAAAGATGAAAACGTTGAAAAAATGAAAAAAAAAAAAAAAAAAAATTGAAGTAGCCGAAATATCGCTGGGGTTTTTTTTTTTTTTTTTTTTTTTTTTTTTTTCAGTAGCCGCCTTCCGCAGCGCAGCTCATACTTAATACCCGTTTGCCAAGGCTGAAAACCACTTATTTATATTATCCACAAAAATGCTGGATGAGTGATCGATCGTAAAAAGGACGACTCAGTGCCCTCTGTTGGGGGTTTTTTTTTCTAGTGTTTTACCGAACCCATTATCCCCTACGGAGTTTATTACAGTACATTTCCGAACTTTCGGTTTTACATGGAGATCCCTCGCAGATTATCGAGGACCTGAGAGAGAAAAAAATGTTTCGCTCGGTTTGAAAAATAAAAATATTAACGTGCAATAAAACGTGGTTATAATCAAGAGGGATGATGGAAGGTAACAGTTAATTTATGTATCTTCGAGCGAGTGCCCTCGTACAGGAAAATTCGGCTTAGCCAGTAATCACGAGATTATCGAGAGGAAACCATCGCGGTGTAAAAGCAGCAAAAACTAGCGTTTCTGGTAAAAATCAGGGGATGAATTCCGGGCGTTATTGGACGGTGAACGATCGATTAACACCTACAATATTTTCAACATTTCCTTCCACATCTCCTTATCAATACGACATAGATCTATGAAAAGAAGGAAAGAATCAAAGAAAAAAACGTTTGAAATGTGCCGACTAAAAGGGCCGGCGCTTACAGGAAGAGATTATTTTTCGTTCGTTCCATATTTCTTGACACGCGTATTTCCAGGTTTTATTATTATCACCAACGATTTTCATAATGCGTCGGAGAAAATGTCGTTCTGCAAGTTCGCCCAAGTTTCAAAGTGAATTCAGTTTTTTCATGAAGGATAATTCTTTTCATAAAAAGTGGCACGCAAACCGTAATACGTAAGACTTGCTTTTTTCGTATTCAAAAATTCAAACTTACGAAGGTGAATGCGCGTTTTGTCTATATAGGTATATGAGACACTGTGATACATAAAAAAAGCGACAGAAGGCTCATCTCTTTCTCTCTCGTCTTTCTTGTTCCGGGAAGCTCTCTTCATGCTACCGGAACGCTTTATAAACGTTTTCTTAAACCCTTCACCTCGACTGTGCACTTGCAGCATCTCTGGATTCACCCACACGCACTCATACTCAACTTTGCTCCAGTATTACTCGAACTCTTTTTCACTCGTATTTTTCTCCCATCCATCTTTTTCCCCTTCTCAAATCTCTCGCATACCACTCTCTTGCTCCATCGCCTTATCTACATATACCTCCTATCTCTCGTGGCGTTGAACAAGCAGGATTTCATTTTCTTGCGGAGCTCCTTCGCGTAAATTTTGAAGAGAGAGGAGCTCGCTCTCACGTAAGTAATGCAAATTTGCAGGTGCAGCGACAGAAGCCTTTCTTAAGAAGAAGAAGAAGAAGCGAGTAAGCATGAGGAGCTATATATAACAACACACGCGTCGCTCCTTTATACTCCACTCTATTCTTTTTGAATCTTTATTTTTCTCTCCTTTCGCTATTTTTATCTCGCTCTTTTTTTCTTTCTCAGTCGTTTCAGCCTCATGGGTGCATTACAAGAGCGAGGTCAACGAGCTATTGCAAAGCCACCACGACTTATCTGCCTTGTAGAAACAGACGCTTGGGCGAGAGTGACGAAGAGGAAGAGGAAAAACCGGAAGACATGAGAATCAGGTAACAGCAACATACGTCAGAAGTAAGAATGATTACATAGATATTGTGGAATCTCCAGAGATATGAGAATCAAGCAGTGAAACAAAAAAAATTCTCGTTCATATACGACGCGGAAACGAGAGAAAAGATAGAGACGTGCGACCTCACCGTGCGACGATGACAGTGTGGTGTCGTATCACAGGTTAGATGAGGATGCACGCGAGTTGTTGTCTTCACGCAATTGAAAAAAATTGCAACCATATACAGAAGTTGAAAAAAAACGAACCTCGCTTGAGGAAATCATTTTGAAACGTAATCACTAATCAATCCTTTGTATAACAACAAACGAACAGCGCTTCAAAAGTAGTCTTTCATTTGCTGCAAAGGAATAAAGACGAAACAAACAACCGTCTCATACTTCGCATGTCATTTCGATACTACTCTTGTTATGATTTGTTTGACTTTAGCATGCAGATAATTTTTCCAAAACTTCTAAATGGTTGCTTTGATAAACTTAGTTCATAATGGGCGTTTTTTAGTTGCTTTTTGTTTCAAAGCCACCATCTCGTGTTAGGGTTTAATTCCTTAAAATTATGAAATTCCTATGGTCGTAAAAAACTATTATAAAAACGGAAAACTAATTTTCAACGGATATGTGACTAAAAAGCAAGCCTTGATTTGCCAAAGCAGAGGTTGTAAATATACTCAATTATTAATCCTTGATTCAAGTATTGGAGTGTAATTATTGCTAAAATATTGAGCCTTCCGAAATCGTATAAAATGTCATTCAAGATAGAAAATGAATTTAATGTGACAGCTCATAATGCGTCGATTTTAATGGGCTCAATAGAAAATATACGTCTATATATTTATAACTTGATGAAATGATTATTCCAGCATCCGATGTTCACGAAAATCCTCTGTATCTTCTTTTTCATCGACTTTCAAAGGACCTGATCGATAAATAAACATTTATATGCATACGAGAATAATTCGTGGGCACACGGATAAATGGATATAGGGTGTTGAGGTTATGGACCAATATTTGTGAATGTTTTTAATGTCCCCTGTGTGACGATACCCATACGAAAACGTGTATAGTGTTATCGTACAAAGAACTCGCCGCACGAGGAAAGCTTTTCGTGAAAGCCGAGTTCTCGCACGGACGATCGTTATGTACAAAACTTCATTGCCATTCTCCCATATACGTATGTATACGAGAAGTATTATAGTGTTTTTTGCACTCACAACGGGTTTTTGCACGCTAACGCCACTATATGCTCAGACTCCTCAATTCTCCGATATGAAAGAACTAACGTTGACCGACAAAAATCATATACGATATTGCTATTGCCATTGGTGGGATCTTCGGTGCTGGTTGAATAATGCTTTCTTCGTCTCCGTTCACGATCGTGCACATATAATCGTATAATTCCATTGCAGTAGCTCCTTTCGACGTTTGTACAATTGGAAAATACTCTATGACTGACGCCTGTTGTCGAAGAAATATTGACACTCATATTTGTGCGTCTTTATTTTCTTTACTATTATTGCGGGTTCCCTGGCATCGAGAAAAAACATCTAATTCGTTCAGATAAAATGTAGTTACGTCTTGTAGTATGATTAGATGTTATTTCGAGTGTCGCCCATGGCCACTCTTTGAAAATGTTCTTCTCTATGCCATTAGCACGAGGGAAACTGTGGGAAACTTGGCCTATACGTGTCGCTATATTTTTAACGAGTTACATTCAGTTTGCGCCATCAAAAACTGAGAAAAATTCCCTCTCGTCCAGCGATGGATACTCAAGCCATAGTGGATGGCTAAGCAGTCACTCAACCAAGTATTAACCTTATTCGAGGGACCTTTAAATTTGGTGATCCGCGAAGGCATACACTGACCAAGCACACATGATAATTAAACAGATTTTTATAAATGTATTCATGCAATCGTACCACGTTTATTTCAAAGTTTTGAAATATAGGTTAAAAAGGCGGTAGTGTTCAGCAAAAAATTGAGTTAAAAGAAAAAGACTCATGGCATGGAAATAGGTCGTTACGGTATTGAGAAAATACGATAGATCGAGGATCGTCGATCTCGCGTCAAGCAAAAAATAAAAGTCTCGATGTGGCCCCCAGACAGAAATGTTTATCCCCGGAGCCGTGAGATTTGGAATTCTGCCACTTGCTCTACATACGCAAATTGCAATGCTAGTACAGAAACATCCACAAAAACGACGCTTGGTATAAAATATCAAGAGACATCGTAACGATTTATGGACTATCTTATTACACGATTTTGAGGATTATCGTAAAATGAGGATTTCGCGGACCGTGAAATAATATTTCTCAGTATTAACGATATTTGCATTATGTCAAGAGTTTCAGGAGCCGCGTGAGAATCGTGGGCGATACAGCATCAATTTTTTAATTGATTTAATTGTCAAAACCGTATGAAATAATAAAAAAAAGGTAAAGTATTTAGTCTCGGTTTTTATAGGTTTCGAGATTTTACAGCCGATCGATAATTCACTCAAATATAATTTTAAATAAAAACCGGATTTCACTGATGTAAACAGCCGTTCAGCGAGAATGCCGGAAACTTATAGTCGTCCTACGAATTTTTGAATGGCTTCCGAAATTGTTTTTATCGAACTATTAGGATTATTTATTGCGATATAATTCGTAGTATTATAATTAAGGATTATTGTACCTGTGGAGCTTAATGGTTCGACAGGAACGGGTTGTATCATCTATTAAAATACTCCTACTTTCGGTGCCGCCTCGAATCTCTAATACAAGAGTGTATAAACGATAAAAGGGAAGAGGTCATAGTGTGTGGGGTGTAACGAAAAACTAGTCGTAAAATCGAATTACGTTCGAGACGAGTTGAGAGTATGAACGAGAGTGGGCTATGTTCCAAAGGATCGTTTGCCGGCAGGAAAACGAACTTAAAGCGGAACAGCTTTTCATCGTGTGTTTACATTGGAATATACGTGTGCGATCTTTTTTGTCGATATGGAAGATGGTAAAATGGCTCGAATATCCGACAAATAACAAGTTTTGCACGAATTCATTAAAATGAGTCTTGATGACATTTACAAAGTTAAAGAAAGTGCAACATAAAGCGCTTCACAGAAAATTTAAAATATCGATCAAAAGTTCTAAACACCGTAAACATAAAAAATAACAAAAATAAAAACTGATGAAAACGTCAAAAGTGACAGCTTTCGTATCGAATAAATTAAATAAATTAACGCTGACTCGATTGCCTTTGATTATATGATATTACAGGGATAGTGCGAGCAGTTTTTGAGAATTTGAGGTATTCCAATTGACCTGGAATATTTCATGCATGCTTCACTCCCTCTACCAGATGAGGAAGAACGACGTTACGATATTTTGTCAGTTCAAGTGTCTCGGGTATCGTAGACTTCAGGGATGGTTGTAAAACTCGTTTTTTTTTTCAATCAACCCACACTTCACTTTGGAACATGAGAGTTCTTGTTGTCAGAATAGAATTCCAAAATAAAAGACACTCGCAGTCATTGTGAAAAGCAAAATCTAGGAGTTAAAATTCTCGATTTCATAAGTCTAAAAAAAAATCCAATTATTCGCTTGACATAATATTCAATCGCGGTACATAAATGTGATTTCTTCAAGGGACATGGAAAAATGGGGATTCGTACGTAGGACACGTAATACGAGGGGTGGTTACTATTTTGTGTCGAGTTCCCTAGGTATGTTTGAAAGGAGCCTGCTGCACGCGTGTCTGCTACGTTTCATTTCGTTTCGTTCCGCGAGGAACGATGACGAGAAAGCAGTCATGTATCTCCGGCTTGCAGCGACGGCCAAGGACGAGAGTGAAGTCATCCCTTCGGGGCTTATAGGAAACATTGGAGGGCCCTCCTGCCGGGGGGGGTAAATTCGTCTCTTTACACGCGTACCCTCGTAGTGATGGTCGTAAAAATTTGTGGTTAACAACCACCACCTCGGTATCACCTAAATCCTGCGTCAGGGGTTCAATGTTTCGAAGGGGGTTGAAAAAAAAGGGAGAGAAGTCAGGAGGCCGAGTAAAAGTGCACTGGGCCGCAAACAAATGCCATTGAGTACGTCTCGTTGCTGCTGGAAACTGCTCCTTCCGATCTTCTTTCACTAACTTTCTCTTTCTCTTTAATATCTTCCTCGTTTCTAGATTCTCTTTTCCTGGCGTCAAAAGTACCGGAATAATCTTAAAAACGTTTGTCTCGAGTGCCGTTGAAGGTTTGCTCGATGCTCGATACATTTCGGACTCCCTACTGCGTCTTCTACCAGAACGGACCTACCGCTGCGTTTTAAGACTCTCAAGACTTTGACGATGCGGTACCGCTTTTTTTTCGTTACACTCTTTCAATCTATAGATAAACACATCTACACGCACATGATCTTTTTGAAGATCTCTCTACGTGTCTCCGTGATCACCTGGTGTTGCCAGCAAATTAAATCGAGTGAATAATGTCTATCTTGTGTCTATGCGAATGGTGCATAATATGAGCATTGACAATAATCAAAATGCTGGTAATTTGGATTCACTAAACAGTATTGGATAAGCTCAGACTTTAGTGAGTCTTGGGAATAAATTAGTGCGTAAATAGTATTGTGTGCGACGTACAAATGATGGATAGTGAAATATAAACGATTTTTGGGCAACTATGAAAACAATTGAACATAAGAATGGAGTTTTCAAGCTATTTTTTTCTCAGATTTTTTTTTTTCTAAGGAGACACTGGTTGAAATGCAAGACTGTTGAAGTAATCTTTACGGAAGGATGTCGTTGCTCCAAATGCTGCGTATGAAATTGCCCATATATGTAATATAATGTTTAGTTTCACATATGCATACAAACAAATCCGTAAAGAGCCTCTGGCGGCGGAGTCCTTGTTCGCGAAAACCGCCAACGCCACCGGGTCTATTGTTCTCGCGTCGAGTGTGGCTCGTTGCGTGTCGATAACTCACAGTACCGCCGGCAAAATAGCGCCAGATCCTGAATACAGGGATAGATCGAAAGTCTCCTGTGGCCCCATACACGTAAGCCCATATAACGATATATCGTGTCACCACGCTACTCAGTGTGACTACTCTTGGTTATCCTTTCTAAGCACTATGTATATATTTTTTTGTCCCTGCTCTCGTTTTGAGAATCCCGACCACTATGGTTTGCCAGGACGTGGCGATGGAAAGATTGCGGGGGCGTTCGCATTCCTCGTATGTTTTCTAGAAATCGTTATTTTCTCAAAGAAAAAAAAACTAGTTTGGATAATTTCGATGAAATTAACCATTAGTTATTTTTCAACGAGTTTCGGAACTATTCGAAATGAACGAGCTATATGTTTGGCTTCAATCCAAAAAACAGGTGTTTTTTAAATCTTTTTTCTTATTTTGACGATGGAATGTGCTCAGTTAACAGAGAGTTACAGCTGTTCTGGCCGGAGTCCGTCATTCTTTCGATTATTGATCATATGAAAAATATTCTCAATTCCAAAAATGCGGTTACAGCACATAAAACTTTCCAAATTTTTCATTTTATTGTTAGATAAGCCAAACCTGAGGAATCGTCGTGACAACAAAGGAATTTTTTGCTTTTATGATGGTAACAGGAAATCATGGAATGCTCCTTTAAAATTAAAAAAATGAGTGATTCTAGTAAGGGAGATAGTTATTTGCATGGCGGTAACATTCTGATTGATAAATACGATTTGATATTCTGCGCAACATTACGATTTCCTTCTTTTAAAAATAATAACAAACAAAATAACGTGTGAAAATGGAAAAAAGATTGGGAGCCTGCAATTTCGAGACGGATGAAAGATTGGTTTCGTTGGTTTTGCGGTGGTACGTCTATCTGGTATGAAGGATAAAGTCTAGGATTTTTCTTGGGTACATCGTAAAATGAATTCGATTTTACTGGAGAATACGTACGTTATATATATGTATATATTTGTATGGGAGGTTTTCCTCGGGACGCGAAATCTTCCAGAGCTTTTCCACTGGCTGATGGTACTTCTGGAGTATTGGTCTGTATCTTACTCTATCGACGCTTCTGCAGCCACATTTTGTTACGAGAGTCGCACAGTTCGTGTACCTTTTATTGGCTGATCCACTCATCCTCGTGATAGAATCCGTCGCACGAGTCCGATTTCCCCTGTAACTCCAACGGTTTATTGGCGAGCCCCGATCATTCTTTTGTGAGCTTCTCTATTGTGTGAGCATTGGTCCACGTAAACGAAATTGCCATTCGTCCGTATTCGGAAACGGGGAAATCCTAGCGATCCATATAGAGACACACGGTTGGCCTTTCCGATCATTCTATAACTACTTATTTATGTATGTGTGAAAATATCTATATGCATGCATATATATGAAGAAAAGGATGCGGAGGATATCATATGTGATGTGCTGGAAAGATGAAAAATTCTTCCATACAGCGTCCCATCATATGGACCGAATACAAAAGCGACAGTATTAGGGCGTGACTGCATCCAAGTTCTGACGATCCGCCACGCTCTTGCCCACCCCTATTTTCACGCTACGCCGCGAATGAAAAACTTCACTACGGCTTATCGTATCCAGATACGGAGAAAGAGAAAAAGAGAGACAGCAATGCATCTCCCAATGTCACTCTGCTCTTGTGATTGTGCACTAAATATACGCTTTTTTCTGACACGTTATTCCAACTCCCTGAACTTTTCTTACATCCCTTTTTCCTTTTGCATATCCACAAATGATCTCCGTGTATAATATATTACATTATATATCTGCGGGTGGATGCTTCGCCCATCAATCCTCCAAATCTACGTGGCGAATTCGTAGAAAAAAAATGACAAAAAAATAGTGCAGCCCCTGTCTTTAAATCCCACTAGAACTCGTCAGGCCTAGCGAATGAATCTTGCACACTTCGATTATTCCAATAGTATTGTTTTTGTTCCATCCCAGTTATTTATGTATAAAGGATACCGAACCGACAACGTGCCCGGTCGGTGCATGGTTTCGACGATTTCAACGACGAGGTCACCATTTTGTTGGGTGATCGTTTACCCACGCACCGACTTGTGCATCAATCGGTTAATCGCAGGCAGCTTTTCTGAGTTTCTGATGATGCTAATCAAATATAACTCGGTAAAAATATAACAATCTGCATTGACCAAATTTGATTCTTCAGAAACATGTAAATGAGTGAAGTACAGAAAGTATTTTGCGAAAAAGTTCATCGAATAGTTTCGATGGATTGCTACCAATCATGTCATGTGTATCGAACGTCATCGTGGAAACGTTTTGCGCGAAACTGAAACTTTTAGGCTGACTTTTCATTTCTTTTTCCACAATTATAGAGAAAAAATATCACCAAGTCAATTTCAAGTTTGTATTCCGATTTATAAGATGTAAGAACTATCATTGTTCGATGGTTTGGAAAAATTTACCAGTTTGTTCACTTTATAACGTATAAATGTGGCGGGAAAACTACCTCAAACACATTCATTCGTTTTCTGATTCAAGAGTGATGTATATCGTAGCATTCTGAAAAAAATCAAGGATTTTTAGCGACGATTTAATAGATTTGTATTGAACCCAGAGGATGACAGCCGGAGGATTATGCCTTGTTTCCTGTGTGTCCTCTCATATCTCCCTTCCTCTCTCACTATTCCTCTACGTCGTCGTTATGCGAAGGATTGGCATACATTGATTACCATCGGCATAGTGACGAAAGCACATTGCACAACATATACAGGAACAAAAGAAGTGTGACGAAGAGGAAAATGAGAAAGAGGGTGATACGGGACGATGAAGATTTTCTCAACAGGCACTCTGAGTTCGCAAAGAGATCTCGGATTACCGTGGAAAATTAACGCGAATACCAGGTCCCCGTAATTGGCGTAAAAAATGCAGACGTTTCGAGCTCTTGGCTAGGCGAACAGGCGATCCTTAATGAGGTTGCCGACGCTCTTCGTATTTTATGATTCGCACTACCATCATCACCCTTTTCGACGAGGGACGTACATTAAAAAACCACCAGAGCAAAGCGCTTGATGCTGATCTCTCGGAATATTTCGATCGTTAAAATAGAAGAAATAATATATATCGTTTGTTCGTAGATTGTTCATACTGTTTTTCGAAGAGAAGAGAACTTCAATATTCTAACACGAAAATCTTCCGTTCGTTATCGATGTGCCCGTTGAAGTATCGAAAGGATCGCGAAATACGTCGCAATCCTTCCGTTAATCACATCAAAAGATCACACATACTCATTTTCTTTACGTTGATCATCAAAGAGTGTGCAAATTCGAAAAATACAGTCGCAGCTTCATGGAAAAAGCTTCCGATCCAATCCAGCCCTGCATTGGATGCGCAGAAAAAGAAAAACGAGGAGTTCACAACCTCAATTATTGCTAGGATCATTCGATAATTTTGAAAAATTAAACATTAAAAATTCTATTTATTTTTTATTTTTAAAAAATAGAATTTCACATTCTTTTTAACGATTGGAATTAACCTCATTTTTGTTACCTTTCGAGACGTCAGCCTTCAAAGTACAAATTGAATGACGACGACACCGAACGTTTTGATTTTACGTTATTTAACTAAGAAATATCCAACAAAGAAATAGCTACCAGTTGAACAAATATTGAATTAAAGACATTACTAAAAACGTAACAAGCAAGAAATAAAACAAGAATATTTTCTTGAGACCCCAAGAGAGTAAAGCAACCTCAAAGCATTTTACCAATTGGTAGGTTGTACTTTACCGGGAGATCGAGCTAAAGGCACCTGCCAAGTGTAAATAGATATAGTGGCTCAAAACTCAATCGCTATAATATTGTAAAAGTTGGTGGATTCTATACACAAGCATATATACGTGATCACGTATATCTATGTATAAAAATAGATATAAATAAAAGTAGAGAAACTTGGTTGGTGCGAAAATGTGAGAGGATGCCTTCGAGGGATATCCTTCCCCAGTGTATCGATACATACCGCAACCTCTCTATCTCCGTCGTGTACTCCAAATACCGTTTTCTATATGTGTGTTTCTTTTAGTTTCATGGTTTTCTTTTATTTTATCTATTTTTTATTCTCTCACGACGAACGTCATCAGAGGAGGAGTTCTGTCTCCGTAACTTTTGACTCCTAGCTATAAAATACGATATATGTCTAATGTGTATGTGAATATAAGTATAGAATTGTATTCGAAGCTTTTTTTCCGTTCCTGCTCTTCTTTCTTTCTCTTCCAAGCAACTACGATGTACTCTTCTCGACGTCGGTGAGTTTTGGAACGGAGGAAGCATCGAGAGAGTCACGGATCGAGCACGCAAGACAGGATCGCCTCTATGTACCAGAGAATTCGCCTGGGGATATGTCTGTCCGCGAAACTTATTGTTGCGGCCGATGCTCGCCCACGGCTACCTCAGCCAACAAAGTTATATGTATAGCTAGCTATACGCCGTGATCAAATTAACTCTGGCATGCCTGTTGCCGTTATAGGGCGTTCGAACACTTCGAGAAACTGCAAGCTCCCGATCTTTCTTTCTCCCTCTTTCGTAACATATTATTTTTTCTTTTAACTCACACATCCTTTCATCCCACTTAAGATAATGCTCATAATTCTCTTTCACATTGTCTTAAGTGTACTATTGCACCTCTTGTTATTACTACTGCATTTAAAAAAAAACTGATTTTTACGATCCTTATCCTTCAATACTATACTGAAAACCGCGAGAGTTTTGTCAAGAATTCCGTTTTCGGAAAATATTTTCAGGATAAAATGAAATGATGACGCCTTCATGGAGTTTTCCTTAAAAGTATGATTTTCCAATCGAATTGAATCGAAATAATCGTTCAGGTTTGTTTTATTACGAGTCGAAGGGGCAAAACGTTTGGGAAAAAATGAGATTTTCAAAAAAAAACTCAAAATGTTGTACACCAATTCCAACATCTAGCAAATATAGCCTCTGAAAGGAGTATTCAAAATAACAATACGGTCTTGAACAGACAGATTTTCATTTGAATGAAATTTTAGTGCGACAATATTTACTTTATTTACTGCAATAATAATATTCATTTTATTGAAATCGTCTTCTGCGTTTAAAAAAAACCTAATTTATCGGCATATTTGCTATTCTTTCATGCAAGTCCTAACGAACGTACGAAAAACTTTATTTTTTTCATGCACAGTTAAATACGATGTGTACAGTGCATTTTCGTAATTAAGCGACAAGTAATAATTTTCCCTGCATAATTACGATAGGACAAATAAAAATCGAGCACTTCGAACAGCAAAATTGGATGGTCACGTCGTGTTACATTTTTCGAATAACAAGAAAAATAGTCATGTGTGCTTCAACGATTTTCCGCCGTTGGTGAATGCTCGTTGGACAAACGCTCATTAAAAATTTTATTCGAATCGTTATTTGCGTTTATCAACATATGCACACATGAATATTTCCTGTGCTTGAAATTTTGTATATTTAACAAGACCGAAAAAAAGTCTCTACGGTATCATTTTTTGTGATATAATCACCCCTGAATATATACGTAAAACAAATATAACAAACGCCATGAATGCATTGGATCTGCAATAATATAATATTCAGAGGGGGCGAAAAATATGCTCGAACCATCAACACTATTGTCCTTTTCTCGTCACTCGAATGCCAAATTATTTATTGTGCAATTAAACGCACGGTTTTATTCAGTACGTCACAAATTATAATCGGAAAATTCTGGGCAAATGCATATGTTGCTTTGGGTGAGTGGATGAGGAGATGTCGCTTTACTCGAGTTCCAAATCTGCAAGGGGAACACTCATTTTCGTTAACTATGAAAAAAGAGATCGTTACCTAACAACAAATTTTCTTATCCTCTTTGCTCTGAAAATCTCATTTTTATTCCAACAATGTCTATGCTGCGTATTCAATTTCGAGAGAATCATGAAATAAATGTGATTATGTTTAGATGAAGCAGGCAAATGCGTCAGTTTTGCAGTGAATATTAGTAGAGTACACACTGGGTGAGTAATAGGAGTTGACTTCGGTCATGAATCAGAATCAAGAGAGGAAGAACGAGTATGAATGACACGTCATTTATCTAACGAATTTTCGTCTTTCTTACTCTGCCATGTTGGCTCGTACGGAAAGATGCAAAAGAGACTCTCGTCTTGGGTTGTACTGGGGAACTTGGGGGCGTCCCATATCCACAGCTCTCTCGTGTGTCTCTCGCGTCTCATCCATGGTACATGTACCGAGAGACTCTGCGGACAGGTAAAATATAACGCGCAACGAGCAAAGAAGACAGCGAAGGTTTTTTGTCCGAACCGCGGATAAAAACTACCATGGAGAGCTCCGCTGGCTCACGGCAGGATATCTCGCTTATACACACGCACATACTACAGGTTAGACTTTAGAGAGGAAAAAAATTCTCGCGTGGAACGCCCGCGTGGGACAAGAAGCCGGAAATCTTGTGGCGATAACTCACGCACCTCATCCGGACTTATATCGGGCATTCCATGTCAACGTTTTTTCTACATGCATAGTCAAAATACCATAAATATGGGGTTTCCATATTTTTTGTGGTTCACAGTTCTTATATGTTACTTGCATTTTTGACGTGGTATTTTTGCCACCGACACGTTGAAAAATAAACTCATCTCCAAATGGGTTCTGAAAACTTGAATATAACTCGCGAAATAATCTCACTATGATAGGTTTTGTGTTTTGAAGAAATGTCTAGAAGTTTTAACTCTCGAGAAAAAGGTCTAAGGAGAAATTTAGCGTTGGAGAAGTAAACGCACCTTTCTTAAATGTAATACACGACACTTGTGCTTTATATCCCTGTATGTTTAAAACTGGACGGGTGTAACTATTGATTTTTTTAGACAAACTTTGTCACATGGTGCTCTGTAACGGAAAAGAAAACAAAACGAAATTTGGACAAAAGTTTCGGAGTTATTCCGCGGAATATAAATTTTTATGCTCCCCAGAATATAGCGTGTAATACGGAGCAATCTTTGATTGCCGCAATATCGCGGATACGGGATCGAAGGGACAGTAAATCCTTCTAAATACTCACACATATTATTAAGGTCCGTAATAGTTGCTTAATTATGTCTTAAGAGTTCTTTACAATTCTGTAGAAAGACGTTTTAGCGAGACTAGTTTTCTCGAGTTCCTGAATGCCTTCTAACTCGCTCTTTGGGATTCTGGGATATTGAAAATCATGTTTTTTTTTTTCAATGAGAGAAATTTCGATCAGTAGTGTCTTTAGGAGGTCTCCGATGACCTTCTCCTGTTTTTATTGCTACAGTCGATCTCGTCTTCCATTTTGTCTCTTTTCTTTTCATATTTACCACGGAGAGACCCCTTCCCTGTAATTCACACCTCAATTTATCGTAATGGCATCGCCGACCGGAGGCGTGCCGGATTTTTCTAGCGATAAAAGTGAAAAATGCTCACTTTTTTTGCAGTAGCCATGCACCAATGTACCACATGTATTCACTCGGTTGAATTTTTCACTTCCATTCCATCACTCGCAATTCCACAAACTTGAATACCATCGTAACTAATAAAGATTGTGATTTTTCATTCCCCTGTGAAATAAGTGCAACAAATACATTCCTGCATATAAAAACGAAGCGATAACACAAATTGATGTCAGAAAAGTATGTCGCTATGGAAAGAAATTAATGAGAAATCAAGATTCTTTCAAGGGAAGAAATACATGTATATCCTTTTAAAAAAGTGTCAATGATCTTTTTTTAATAAGAATGCTTTGGTTTCATGTCCACAAATTTGCATTTTTTTTGTTCTCAGTTATTCTTATACTATCGGATTTGATAGGCAGGATTGTTCAACTCAAACAGCGGCTTTGCAAACTTTAGCATCGAGCTGTTTATCGTTATTGTGAACACGTTACAGTTTATAATTGGTGCACATCCTTAGGTTCAAATAGAGAGTCGCACTACGTAAGTTGAAAAGAAGAACGTAGTCTATTTACATGTCTCGTATATTATGAACTTAGTTTGTGTAAAGAAACGTTTTTACGAGACATCTGGTTCATTTACCAGGTATTCGAGGTAAAATTATGGAGAGGAAGATATTTTTAATTAGAGAGGGAGTTCTTTCAGGCTGTCGTATAATGAGGGTTAAAATCAAGGGGTGGAAGAGTGTTGAATACGTGACTGGGAACGCTCAAGATGCTGTGGTGGTGGTGCAGTTCACTTTCCGGATAAAGAAACTCCGACTTTCCACACCCTCTTGCCCGCGAGGCTTCGCCGAGAGTATTAGAGTCCCTCTGGGCTAGAGTATTCAAACTTATATATTTTCTTATTATATAAAGACAAGGATATATATATATTTATACATAAAAAATGTTGAAAATAAAACAGGCGTATCGAATGTTGTCGTAAGGGTGAATTTAAGTCCTTCCGATATTTTCTATTCATGCATACACTCCACAGACGAACTATGTACAATATTGTTCTCTTTTCCTTGAGTCCCGAGCGATTTATTTCCAAACTGCCTGCTGTGTGGACAATGAACTAATCTCGCAATGTATTGTTTTTCGGACTTTTCGTTAGATTCGTTGAGAGTCATTGACAAGCGGCCACATTCCCTCCAGATTTTCCATTACACTGTACAAAGAGGTACGTAGAGATACGAGAGAAACAGAAAATAAAAACGCGTCTCTTTTGATCGATAAGGGTTGCATACCCTCGTCATCCGCTGTCGCGATTCCGCATTCGTTTCAGCGTCATATTCTCACTCGTTATTTTCCTTATTATCGAGAAAACGAATTATTCATTGCAAAAAAGTTGTGATTTAAAATCTTCGAAACGTTCATCCACATTTACTACGGGGAAAAATTGGCTTTGATGGCATCCAAAGAGCTTGGCAAATTATTCATTTCTGTAGAGATGAAAATGTGTAAAAGCTTCATGGTAAAAAATCTTGCAAATATGGACTTCAAAGAATTATGCTTTTTATGATAATTGCACTTTGCGATGAATTATAAAAATTCTTGATATAGCTCGAAGGATGAAATATAAAAATGTATTGCTTTGCCGTTGGCAGCGCGAGAAAATAACGAAGTTTTCGTGTGCCACTTTTTTTCAATCGTTTTCATGTTCTTTTGTACATAATATCGCAGACAAGAATAATGTCCTATCTATTATTCAAAAAAGACTTTGGTATAGAAGCCCGCCAATGCGTTTCTGAATAAGATTGGCTTAAAAATAATTACATTTTCGTACTGTTCCACCTCAACCCGGATTTTTTCTCCATAATAAAATATATTTATACTTGTGTCAATATTTTACGCTTTTGCATTGATGCACCAAATTGCATTGGAGTCCCACTGATTACTTTCGAAAAAATGCAACATCCTTTTCAATAAAATGACACAATCATTTGCCCAAAATACGAAAAACGTAGAGGTGGTGAAAAATTTGACACAATAAGGTAGAATTAATTGTAGAACGAATCCACAATATCTAGGGCTATACTAAATCGCAGCCCCACGTGCTTCAACTGAAATCATCGAGTTTCGACCCTTCATCCGTCATGATAGTCGTTCGTTTCGTTTTTCCCCGCTCCACATTTAAATAATTACAATCCGTGCGTCGTTTAAGCAGAGCGATAATTTATGGGTGCGATTCGCGTCGGACCAACAGAACCATCCAAAACGGGTACCTATGTATATATGTGTGTGTGTGTATCTGGATTTGGTATGCGTTCCGTAACGAATTCCAGTAGCTGTTTCGGGTTTACAAGCCTGCGTGCCGATCGCGATTCGTTCCTATAACGTAAAACGTACATACACCAAACGCCCTTTTCTCAATCTTCCACGCTGTTCTTCCACTGCATACAGGATACCAATCCTGTTCAGGTCTTACTGAAGATTCATCGGGATTAACTCGGGCAAACTGGTTTAAACTAAATCAACCTTTTTCGATCTAATTATGCCAATAACAAAGGTTCACTGGCGAATGTATATGAAATAAAATGAAAGAGACAATGGGGGGAGGGGATAAAACGTGGTTACATCTAAAATTATTGTCAATTTTATCGATCGTTTTTTGTTTTTGTTTTTTTTTTAAGTTTGAAATATCGATTTTCTGGCAATTCTCATGTACAATTTAACGTCTTAATGGTGAAATTCTTTCAAACCGTTGGAATAACTGATAATCATTCACACACCCCCTGAATTTCTTCAACGCACACGCACCGAATACGCCTCTTGTATTATATTCGACAGTACCATAACGTCCCATAGCCGATGGGACTTTCCTTTTCGCACTCGCGAATATATAACCTCGTCACTATTGTTCGCACACCCCAGCATAATTCATTCCTCTCGCGACTCAAAGCTGCTTCCCTTATTTCTTAACACTCCTCTGTCGAACCGATCTAGTTCTTTTTCTCTCTCTCTCTCCCTCCCTCTCTCAGTCAAAGTTCTTATCCCGGTGATTATTTCACTTTTTTTCTTCCCCTCCGATTTCCCACTAGCACCGCCGCGTATATACGTCTTATTCCAGTCGCACTGTACGATCGTTCCCGCCCAACAACCCTCAGCTTTAGAAGCTTCCCACCTCTCAAAAGGTTTGATAAACGACCACAGTTTTTTTGATTCATCTATCGATTCGTAATGTCGTTGGAAAAAAAAGAACGAGTCTCTCATTCTCCTCGATACAATTGAACGACTCGTGTGCGAACGACGAAAACGACTGAAAAAATCAAGATTTATTTTATTTTAACTACGTACAGAACACAGTGCTGCTGTAAAATGTCCCGAAGTTGACTTCTACTTTTGTTCACTCGACACCCCATTTTCGGGACCTTCGCCGAATTTATTTTGGGAGCGATTTACGTCTAACAAAGAACTTTAAAAAATGAACTACACATTTTTGTAAAATGAATATTTCTACAATGCATAAAAACTCTTCTTCATCACTGTTTCGCTTGAATTCCGAATGCCCCTTTCCAATAACCTCTTTTTCTCAAAAATCTACAAATAAATTTTGTCTTTATCGATCTAAACCGAACAGCATGTAATCGCGGTATGATTTCAAAATTTTCACATTTTTTTTTGTGAATCGTCTAAAAAAATGATCGAAATTACGAACTGTGTAATACAGATGATCTCGTATATACACGACTTTTGAATCCAGCTCGTGACTACAAGGGCAGCAATTTCGGATTAACGCAGCGCAGTCGCATGGGACAAAAATCCCATGCACCCCACGTTCGTTCCGATTTTCACGGTAGAAGTAAATATTCCGGAATGTTTTTTATTTTTTATTTCTATTTGTGGTCGCACCCCTGATCCACCCGCCAGAAAAAACATAGTTGGCCTCATATAAAAAGAAATAGCGAATAGGAGCAATGGCTCTGTACGCGT
Organism: Campoletis sonorensis; assembly: GCA_013761285.1. NCBI lineage: Eukaryota > Metazoa > Arthropoda > Insecta > Hymenoptera > Ichneumonidae > Campoletis > Campoletis sonorensis. The sequence continues at coordinate 1,118,349 of JACEOJ010000093.1, forward strand.
AAACGTGAATACCGCATCATCAAAACATTCCTATTTCGTATACGCGTGTGTTTGAGGCGCATATACTCGGGCGTATTTAAATCCGTGTGTGTACATTCGCAGAGAGGCTAAACAACGTTTTGCGAAGACCGTTCATACGCTCCTATTTTTCTGTTTTTATAGTCGTTTTTTTTGATAACATACGACCACCGCTAAAAGCCGTTCGATCGTTTTTTTTTTCGCGGAAAAAAACGGCCAGACAGAGAAAAAGCAGGGTGTTCTACTTCATGTATGCATACATGGACGAGAAAGTGAATCTTCGTGAACGTTCACCACCCCCGCGTGAAAGGAAAAGCTTTTTTCCTCGTGTGCGAATCGATTCCAGTTCGCCACGATGCGGGGACTCTTGCCCCTTACAAATTTCCTGTTTATCTTCGTATAATTCTCTAGTTTTAATCCACGCATATGATTCGTGCATGTATACCATTGTTTTTCAAATTTCATCAAGTTTCGTTAATATGCCGAGAGCATATACTTTCTAGATTTTTCGTATTTTGATTATACGGAGAATAGAGTTTGTCGTGAACGGAGAACAAAACATTGTGTTCATCCAATAATGATTTGATTGTTCGAACTACTGAATGCGCTGACTTAAATAAATATCGTTCACTACGAAAATTCTATTGTTGAATTAACATATTTCATTTTGTGCGCCACATTTTGCTGTCTGAACGAGAATTTATTTTCTCAGTATATTGAAGTTAGATTTCAAAGATGTTTATGGATGACAAAGACTGTTCGAAAAAATATGAAAATACAATATTGATGAAATCGCATTAGAAATTCGATTCTTGGACGCGTCCTACCGTGGTTTTCATTTGAAATTCAGAAATAATAAATAAATAATAAATAAAAAATCCAATTCCGAGAATAGATGAGTCGAGTGACATTGCTTTTCACTTTGAAACTTTTATTTTTCAACTTTAAGACGCTTCTGCGTCTCTAAATAATAAGAGCAAAATTCACGAGTTTATAAATAAATGTGAATTGAACTGCGACAATAAAAATATAAAACACGAGTGTAAATAAAAAAAAAGTGTTCACGGTCTACCCTGCTTTGGACACCGAACCATTGGGAAGTGTCCTAAATCTGAAATTGGGTACACGTTTTCGGCTCCGAAAACTCCTTCGACATGTTTATTCCCGTGACACAAGTGAGAAAATAAAGAAAAAAAAGAAATAACGCGTATGTCATCGTGTCTCTTTGTTTCCCATGAGCAAAGTGGAAACTTTACGTACCCTCATGGGATTCAACACAGAAACACACAGAAGTAGGCGATCGAGGGGCGTCGAGGTCTTAAGGTCTCGAAGGGTCTTGGGTTCCAGCGGTTCATCACGCTTCGAGAGCTCGCGTCGTCTGCACACCCGAGTAGAAGTTCAAAAAAGATAGTACACGGTTCGATCGATGGAAGAGACAAAGCAAGGAAATAAAGAAGAAATCCGAGAGAAGATATTGAAGGACGAAAGCGTTGTGACGTGTCTTCCGGATATTTTTGTGCTTCTATGCATGGCAACGGGACAGAAAAGGCTCATTTGGTAGAAAAGGACAGTTAAGAACATTTTTCGAATTACATGAATGTATGTGCAGGGGACTATGAATTTTAGGAATACTTAATTAGTGTTGCTTTACGAGCACCCTTCGGCTCAGAGATTCAGTCATCGTATATTCTTTTTCCTCTATATTTGGTCGTGTATATAACACGCTATATCTCGCAGTATGGAGTGTAGGAGTAAAGAGAGTGCGTTCAATTCGAACCAGCAAATCGTTATGTATACTGTCGGTCAAAAACATTTGGGTAACATAACAAATCAGTATAAACTTCTATAATATTGTACATTCCACAATGAAGCATTCCAGCAATAGAGTTTTTAAAAATAATTCCAATATTATTACTTATATTGCCTAACGTGGTTATTAAGTTTTCCATCGGAGAATATCAAATTTGCTGAATCGTTTCGGAATCACCACAAGCGAGGGTTTGGACAGTACTTTTGCACGTCAGTGTACACGAAAATATATAAACATATGTATATACATTTGCAGCGAGAGGGTTTGAGACACGAGCAAGATCTCTGCGATCGGATCCCCGCAGCGCTCGAGTCCCAACGGAACGACGTAAAATAATCCGCCAAAACACTTTTACATATTGGACCGAGGACATTTGCATATCGCCTCGCGGCACACGTTTCGGCCACTGCGGGATGTGCTGTAAAGCCTGGTCGATCGAGTTGCCATGTCCCAACATGAACTTGTACCGCACGAGTCTCGCCATAACAACATTCGAACGGTAACTCTCTGCTCCTTCCTTTAATTCCATCTCCATTGCTCCATTTGCTTCCCTCAAATCTCTCATGTAACCCACATACTTGAAGCACCTTCCTCTTTCTCCGCCTCACAGAGGCTTCTTGTTGCTGTGTTCTTTCTTCTTTTTGTTTTTCGTTCTTTCACCATCTCCGGTTTCTCTCGCGCTCGCAACCAAGCTATGGTAATCAAAACAGAGCGTAGTTTGCGCCGGGACAACTAAGTCCCAAATGAAGTAATTAAGGATCAACAAACGAGTTAAATCCTCTTCTCTCTCATCTTGGATTCTCTTTCTCTTCCATCCTCACATTTCATAACTTTCTCAGTTCACACTTTGTTTCTCACTCTTTTACCTCTTACAACAAAAGACAGCCTGACTATTCAGAGAAAACATCAACCTCTGCTCGTACAACGCTAATAAGACACTTTGATCATCCGTTATTTTTGCCCCTCAACCCATATACAGTTTAATTATAAACGAATCCCTAACTTGACAAGAGATACACTGAGACAAGAATAATGAAAATTGAAGCGTAACAGTATATATTTTCATAACGAAAAGTCTGTAAGTATAAAAAGATAAAAAGAAAGAGAGAGAGAGAGAGAGAGAGGAGAGACATAGAGTAAGTAAAGAAAAAAATTGATACTGGAATTTGATTATGACAATTTATAAAATGAAATTATTGCAGTTTCGAAACGTTTGCATAAACTGAATATTATATCTCTGTCGAGCAAGTAATTGAACATGTCTTTTAACTTGCATTCTATTAAGTGTGCAAAAATGGTAGACTGCCGTGTACATTTTTGGGCATTAATTACCTGGCTATAAATATTATGCAACCAAAGATAATGTAGTTCCACAACGTGGACTGGTAAGTTTTAAAGAAACTTGCAACTTTTTAAGAGCAAAAAATACTCGTTTTCGTCATGGGAGGGTCACACCAAACGGTCTGTTCTTACTTATATTGGTGAATTATGTATACATATTGTATACATACCTATATAAGTATATTGTAGCAGTTTCCATAGCTTTATAACGATGCTGTATGTATACCTGAGAGTCTCTCGGGGGTGCTGTCATGGAATTTCAGAAAAGTCTGTGACCCAAGAGAACCAGACGTGTTGAACAGTTCAAAATATTGACTAGACCTGCCCAGTTGCCTATGCGTAGGAGTTTCTTCAACGTCCTCTCGTTTCTATGTTCATGTTTATGTGTGTATTATCTTCCTCTAAACTTTTCCCGAACGTACGGTCAGCACACATTTTCAGTTTTCCCAGTAGTGCTTCTAAGGGCGACGCACCTCTTTTCCCTCAGTCTTTTTCTCGATCTTTGTCTTTTTCTATCAACGTAGTTTTTCTTCCTTCATCTGGAGTTTACCACATTGACCCTCTCTCTTCTTCATTTTTGCTGTGTATTTACGTGTAAGAATTTCGAGATGAAAGAAAACGTCATGCTCTTTCACGAGCCCTTGGGACCAAGGATTAGAAGATTTGGAGGAAATAAACAAGGTTAAGAGACATGTAATTTTCTCGATGAATTCACCGAGCAAAGCCCCTCATTATAACGCATATAAACTGTCAAAAATTATATACACACTGTTCACCTCGACAGTGATGTTGCCCTACAGAAACACTTAAATATTTAGGCTCGTGTTGAGTACGTGGGCAATGGAGATTCGGAAATGTGCTGACCAATCGTTATAAATTTTACCTCCTTTTTTTTGTAGAAAAAAAAATATAAGGTAGACAACGTGTACGATCACTTGCACGATCTGCATGCACGCTTTTTTTATATGCAGGCTCTATAAAATGCAAACCAAAAGCTTCCATCGCTATTTTTTTTTATTTCCTTTACTTTCAGTAATATCGTAAAAAGGAAAAAAATACACTGTGCAGCTTTACACACAGGTTTATTTCGATACAAGAGGAAAATAAAATACAGCCGTTTTAGAGGGTTTATAATCGAATTGATACTACATTTTTACTGAGCCTATACCTCGTGCCAGACTTTAACACATGGAAAGACGTCGACCAATCATTTCCATGCATTAACAATTTTTTTTTTTTTGCCAACGATTTCAACCCTTGACGAAGGTGAGTGAACTTTGTAAAAGAATTATTTACTTGGGATTTTTTATCTCTCGACGAACAGGTAAAGCAAAATAATAACAACCCTGTTGTTTTTTCGGATATTATCCATGAAATGAAGCATTCATAGAGCGTCCATGCAAATTGCTTGCAATTAATTTATTATACACATAGCTTTTATGTTTGTTTTCTCTATGGGAAGGTTCTTGCGGGCAAAGAAAGAAGAAATAAAGAAACTCTTAGTTACAAAAGGGACATTGTATATAGGCAAATAAACGTACTAAGCAGGGTGTAAATTTTGGTGGAATTAGAGGAAAGGCACATAAAAATTAACCACTCTCGTTCTGCCATGTTTTATAGGATAATTGACATTATAGAAGAGTAATCATGAGGAGATCCCGTTTGACGGGGACCATTATTTTGGTACTATTATTTATGGCAGAAATGGCCGACCGAAACGGTTTCGGTGTTCACTGAGGCAAAGTAGACGACATGCGAAGGAAAACGAGAGGGGTGACTCGCCGATAATATTTTTTTCTACCATCCTTGGCAGTCACTTTTGCAAGGGTGTCGTGGTCCAGTGGACACGCCACATCCAGAACTTTTAGCGCTCTTTCTCATTTTTTCTCTCGCTCACTCTTTTCCGCGTCGTATCAATTTTTTCTTCTGCAACTGCTCTCTCATTTTCTTTCTTTCTCTTTCATTTTACTCCCTCGCCGTTTATACAACATAAGTATGGCCATATACCGAGCACCACAGAACCAAAACGAAATCCCTATAAACTACCCTGTCGTATTTCGTCATGACCGTTTCACTCCCCTCAGACTTGCCTCGTACCATCAACTTTTCGGCAATACATACGACCCAGAGTTTTCCCGAGCCTCTTTCGCGTATTTTTCTCGTACAAAATCATTTCTGTAAGAGTCCTCGAACCCTTGAAAGTGTCCCTTCTTCGATATTTCCCGTTGTGTTAAACCGTAGAAATCGAAATATTTTTGTAGTTTGTGGTTCTCGAGGTTGAACATTTTTTTTCCCAACATTCACTTCCATATTTCTTTCGACATTTTTTTTTTCTTTTTCATGGCTTCCAGGAACTAAAATGAGTATTTTATGGCACGAAGGTTGTTACCACCATATACCTTTGCCGTATTTAGTTTAAAAAGCAAAGTCCGCGGAGTGCCATCACGCATTTGCAGCCGAAGCATGATTTATCATTGATAACTGCCCTGGAGGTATCCATGCAGGCCACCCACTTCCTAAATATTAACGATAGAGGGAGAGAGAGAAAGAGAAAGGCAGAAGCGGTTTTGTAAATAATTACTATTTATCTTACACAGCGGTCACCTCACGCTAAGCTACTGCTTTTATACGTTGCTTCTAAGTATATTGTATATACAGATTTATCCGTACACTTGCTTTCGAATGCGTTGTGGATGCATTTTATATATCTCCTTTTGGTATTGCAAGCCGATTGCGATTTATAAATCAAGTTAACGAGCTTTTGATTACCCGTGGCTTTTTCATGCCTGCCGCATAAAATTGTCACTACTTATTGAGGCAACTACCGGCTACCAACCTGTGTAGTACCGGCTTTACCGACAGCCACCACCGCGTGGAGTCGTACCACACACTGAGCTTATAGCTCAACCCTTTCTCTCTCTCTTTCTCGCTTTTTTTTCTTCTCTGTTCGTTTGAAACGCCCACGGGAACGTGCACTCTCGTGTATGAATCATTCGAGGCATCAACTCCACGGCAGTAGCACATCCGAGCAGGAGAAACAGCGACACCGCTGAAATCGCACGCGAGCATAACGATCGAGTAATCGAAGCGATTTGTGAGCCCAGAGGGTTGAGAATAAAAAGTCTACACAAGACTATATAACAACCTCCCTGAATTATCCATCTTGTTCCAATTGGATTTTGCTCGCTTTTATCCTTTTCTTATTTTTATTAGCCAGTCCATTTGAAGGATGCAATTAAAACATATTTCAGTCTATTTTATTACTTCGCGTCACATTTATTTTTATTGTTTCAATCGATCGATCAAAAGTTTAATTGACTCCGGTTTTAATTCAGTAGTCGATTCATTGCTAATGAAATTCGTGCCAATTCCATCGCATTCCAGGCTATCAGAATTTATTGGAATCAATCGAATATGAATATTCAATGAGATTCAGTTTTTAGATCTTCGGTGCGAATAAACATTCCAAGGATTCCTTCAATTCGTACCATTGTATGTCTGCACATTTTCTCCAGAGATAGCTCATATATTTTTATAATTATGACACATACTTTTTAGACCTGAAGTATTTAACTTGAGCCCGATGTAATCACGAATCCACGCATCATTAGATACTCTTTTTCTTTTCACCCCAAATTCTTTCGTATCTCTCGCTTCGTTCGAGACGTGTATGAAAGGAATGAATAAAAAAGGCTATTCACCATTGCCCGCCTTGTCCATTTCGAAGCGGCAACACCGAGCCTCAAAATGAATGATGCTGGAACATTCACTGTCACTGCAAGACTCACAAGATATTATAATGTAACCATCGACTACACTAATAGACGCTTAAGTACTGGAGTGATTTAGTCAGTCAAGGATTCGATACAGTGTACTATGCTGTTTTGTACCCATACAACATTTCTCGTCTGCGAGTCTCTTTGAACGTTCGGAACTAGAATAAATGCGTGGGTTATTATGTTCCGTGCTCGAGGAATAAACGCTTCAATGAAAGGATAAAAGAAGGAGTGAAAAATTACTCGTTTCACGCGGGAGTTGCCTTGTATAGCCTCCACAAAGTTGTTACAATTGACCCACGGGCTGGATTCTCGTAGCGATGAAATAATAATAATGTGTAATCTTGCGGAACGAACATCGTAGAATCAGTACGATACTATTATATTTCGTTAAATGTTACTTTTCTTTATTTAATAGACTTTTTGTAGAACGTTTTTGGAGAAAAACGCATTTGACAGGAAGTAATGGCCGGAACCAAGACAAGCCAACAATCTAGTCATACAAGTTCGCATCAAGATCAACCTCCTGATGCCGTGAACTTCGGCAAGTGTTTCGTCGTAAAATAACTTGGTCTCTGTCAGCCTGGAGCTGTCGTTCTCGTTCGTTTTTTAAACTGAGAACCACGAAGATCGAATTATAAAGTTGAACTTTTTTTCTGAGCCCCTAACTTCATACTGTGCTCATGATCCCTATAGTTAAACTCTCGTAACTTGGCAACATAAGAGGCGAGAAGGAATTACTTGGATTTCGAAGTTGCTACGATGTGCACAGGTGAGGAAAAAGAACGAAAAAGGAACTGGCCGTGTGGCTCGTGACGACACGTTTAACGGAGGCGAAAAGAGAGAGAAAGAGAGAGAGAGAGAGAGTTAGAGAAGTAGCTTGGGGAAAGAATCAGTCGATATCCGCGACGAGAAACTCTTTGCAACATCTAGGCGCATTTGTTATGCTTCAAGAGTCCCGAGTGTTCCGCTCGATACTCAATCTTTCTCTCTCTCTCTCTCTTTACCTCCCTTTCACCACTCGACACTTTGCCAATCATCGTAAGTACTTGCACGCCCTCTCTCCCGTCACTCACCCACCGGACGCCTGACTCTTCGACATGCACCCAGGATCAGCAGAGCGGAAGGAAGGATGAAAAAAAGACGATTCGAAAAATAAAATTAAACGAAAAAGGTGCCAATGGAGAACAACTTCCGCAAGTCGATAGTGTGACAAGAATAATGTCCAGGAAAAAGGTTCGTCCTGGTTAATAAACGATCGTACCTCGATGAAGCTCGACCGGAACTTATACTTGGGAATAGGATATAACCATTTCACAAACCCATCAGCTTTTTAGTAACCTGCGTTCAAACTTGGGCAGGCCTTTGAAAGCACAATGATTATTGGTTTATTTTTCTTGATTATTTGTTCGTTAAGTGTTCAATTACTGGTCAAAGTTTTAAGATTGCCTTCATTTATAATTTATTGAAAACAAAACTAATCAATTTTGAATTGTCTTTGAATCTGCCGTTTTTTGCGTGAGAACTTAAGGAGCATGTAGAGGCTAAATCGTTTACGCTCAAGTCTAAACAATGCATCTCTACATAGTCGATCGAGGATCAACAAGATTTCATTTTCTATGCATTGAAACTCTCCACCCTGAGGTTGACATTTCGGAACATCTCGATCGTCACAGAGCCACGTCACAGTAGAAATCTCACGAATAATTTCCAGTGTGACGTACAGTTATTAAGTGGCAATGATACAGGAAAAACAATGTCATCTAAATATCCATCTTTTCAACGTTGCGCTGAACGAGAACATTCAGAATTGAAGGTTTTAAAATGAGCAATATGCGACGAAGACTTTTGGTATTCGTGGAGCACTGGAGCCTTTTCTATATATGTATATTGAGGGTTTTAACCAGAGTTCCTTTTACCCAAAAAGTGCTTATGCCACGAGCCAGAACATTCGAGTCGTGGTTTATCTTGACGAGCGATTCTCAAGTTCTTGGATGACCGGCTGGGCGTCTACACGTGTTGAAGAGGTTCGAAGTCTCGGCGAAAATGGAGTTGCCTCTCGTGGGAGTAGGATCAATCGTAGTCGTCATGAAGAAGCAGAAGAAACGTCTGTGAGGTTGGATAAGCCTCGTAGATGAAAGAGAGTGCCTCAGCGCGTTAGGTGGATGTTTATGTTCAGAATAAGTGAAGGTAGGGTGGTAGATGGCATGTAGTACAAAGCCCTGGCTCCGCGGTCTCAATAATACAGATAGCCAACTGGACGGAAAAGAAAATTATGTTATCGCGTGGAACGCGTTCCCCAACGCAGCGCGTGCATTATATATTTATTCATGTTTATAGATATACCTATAGGTATAAAATGCATGGTGCAGAGGAACCGAAATTCTTGTCTCCTCATAAATATCGGGGAGATCGGGTAGAGGGTAAACCTGCTCGTCGCTGTTGCCCCCGTTGGTTCCCAAAAATTATTATGTAGATATAACATGGAGCATACTATGTATGGAACATGATCATCCTGACCAATATGTACGGGGCCCACGCACCTCTTTCCTTTCAGTTCTTCTGACTCAGATGAAGCTAAAACCGAGAAATTCTGCTGACTCTTAATTTCCGAGCGAGTGTATACATCTTTATCTCCGTTAAATACTGCACGACGAATGTACTACAATGACGTATCTCCATAGGGTAGTGAGTCAGCGAAATACTTTTCAAGATCAAAGTCAATGTCGTTTCTTTCTCTGTCCTCTCTTGCCCCTCGGTATCTCTTTCACTATGTACTACGTTTATGTACTTGTACGTTTTGTCTTCTGAGACAGTACGATGTGTGAAGGGTTTCGTTTTGTATCCCGTAAATGCTTAAACGAATATCGAAGTACCAATGAAAGAATATTCTTTTTACGACGGCTGAAAATTTTTCCTTGGGTTCTTGCCGAGAATGCGGATCATCGTTTTTTTCAGTATGTTGAGTCGTTAACGACACTCCTCTCTTGCCTGTCGGAGACGAACGCATTTTGAGTATGTGGATGTGAAAGATGATCGTAAAAGCTTCGAGTGGACAACACCGAGTTAAGCCGATGGTCGTTGGACTTTACTTGCAGTTATTCTCTTATATTATGCCTGGAGTACGGCCACGCCACACTGACAAACCAGGAGACAACCACTAGACAGACGACAAACCCCGCACCCGCACAATGCCCAACTGACCTGACCATTTCTCGTCCCTCTCTCCCTTTACCCCGTCTCTCTTGCTCTTTCACTTTTGCCTCGAATAGCCTACTCACTTGCTCTTTTAGCCAGCCTCCCAGGTCCAGCGTTATTAAACCTAAATCATTTGCGTCGAGTCTCGACTGCCATAACTCACTGGTTGCCGTGAAATATGGCCGTTGGTTCAAATTGTGGCCCACAGCACCCGCGAGTAAAGATGCGCGCGAGGCCATCGAGCATTTCAATGCCAGGCAAAAGATATTTTCTCTCTCTTTTGCTCGCTCCGGCGACTTAACAAAACCTTCTCCTTCCATATGCACACTTATCTTCAAATGTTTCATCCATACACGTGAGGAACACGCATACCATACACTCTCCGACATCAACTTTGGATCTCTTTCTTCTCATTTTATTCTTGTTCGTCTTTCGCACGTCTCTCGCCGGCGGACTCACTCTCTTGTGAATTTCTCGCAAAATCCGCTCTCTTCGATTCTCCTTCTCCGACCATTTCTCTCCCTTCCTCCCTGCAGCTTCCTCTTCTTCATCCAACCAATAACCCAGTGCACGAGCTACCACTTTAACTCGTGACACGGATGTGATTTCGTAAACAGCCTATTGATTTACCGCTCGTTCACCGATAATGCGAATTTGAGGGCCAAGGCTGTATGTGGTAGGTCAAACCACACAGTGATTGCTTTTTTTAACATCACTTGGTTTCTATAGTTATTGTCAGTCAAGAAACTAAAATTAAGTACATGTCCCTTTAAACAATGAACATGAATGTTGATAATAATATTAACGATCACCCAATCAAATAATTTTGATGGATAAGATGTTCTTCAATTGTAAAATATCAGCAAACATCTGTCTAATAAGTCACATTTCATTAATTAATGTGAACGATTAAGTCCCAGCTGTCACAAACGCGTAGAACTAAATTTACGCCTACAAAAATCTATAACTATACTATTTATAGATGTTTTTACGCAACCCACTCTTAGAAATATGAGATCCAGAACCCCCACAATGTCCACATACATTCTCAAACCTGTAAGAAATTGGTTTCAGACCGAACCCACCGGTTGATCGAGATTATCGTTCAGCGCATGGGAATTTTGCGAAAAATCCTTTCAGGGAACTTGCCCTGTTTGTGGCCATGACGACAATGGATTATCGTTCGTGCCAGAAGTTATCTCAAGACGCCCAAGGTGCAAGGTGCCGAAGAATCTTCATTTAAAAAAAGTCATCAAAAAAAAAACACAACCATGTAGACAAAACTCTGGTAGAAGAAAACTGGGAGGTCAGGCCGACATGAGACTTATGCGGGATAATCCGACTGATGGACTCTCGTATGACTATACATAATGATTTCCAGTTGAATACTTGATTTCTCCACGTCCCTATAAGCTACGTGGGTGTGAGTCTTCGTGATGTAAATATTACGCAGTCAAAAATCTAGAACAGATGAATCATCGCCCTAAATCTCTTCGACTATTAAATTACTATTCAAAAATCCATCTCTTCTAGAAATATGTCTGAACGTTCCATCTCGTTCCTCTTATCCTTGCATCGTTGATGACCCTTAGAAATAATAAATGTTTAGTACTAGAGGAAAATCTCGTACTGTAAAATATGTTCTGTGTACAAATAAAAGTAGTTGATGCGAATGACTGCAAAAACATTTGGAAGTGCAACTAATGTAAACAGATATGTTGTGGTAAAAGTCCAGAATATATTCAACGGTAAATCGCAACAACGGGTAGTTTCCTTGCTTGTCAATCTCTTGTGAGAACAGCATTCGTGGTCATAAACTGCTGAGAAAGAAAGAGAGAGCAGAGCATGTGAAATTAAGCGAAGGGAGAAATAGTGGATAGGGTGCTGCAGGCGGACGAGTCCCACTGCAAAATCTAAATTGGCTGCTGCACCTAAACAGCTAAACGAAAAATTGTAAGGCTGGTGCATCAAAAAGGTGCAGCCAGTGAAGGTTTCAGGCTACACTCCAAATAAAGTACATCACGACGGAAGATACATTTAGGAGATAGGGCCATTCGTCTATGCCTGAACAATTGGTCGAGTGAAAAGTGTTTTTCTATTGTATGAAATAGATCAGGACAAAATCTCTGGTTCAAGTCGACATATCAGCTCTCTACAAAATATGAGGGACGCGGAGTTTATTATGAAGAGAAAGAACGACGGGGAACGTCAAGTCAACCCAACGAATACCTGTTGGAAACTTGAAGCGAGAAAGAGTTATGTTCTTGGGAACATAGTTTTTAAAATGAATTAGCCCTGCTTACTCATTCCCTCAGGGGCCAATGGGACTTCGGGGGACCCCCCCGAAATGGTGCATAGGGTCGTTAAGAACCATCATTCAAGTTGCCTCCCAACATTCTGCAGGTTCATGAAGAATTTATTGTCCTTGAAACAGAGCAGATACCATTGATACTTTAATAATAATTATACTATTTATAATCCAACTTTTGTTAAGAGAGCAGACCTTGCTACGAATTAGCCTCGCAGAGTATTCGAGATTTGCTGTCTGTAAAAATTATGGGAGATCTAGCTTTGTCGACCATAGCCTCATTCGTCAGGCGGATCTTTATACAAATCCATGTGGAAGTGGAACAACTGTTACATATTATTATTACAACATATAAATAAAGAATGTCTTCAGATTCTGTAATATTCTCTTCATTTTGATTCACGGTCATTGTGGAATAATCTGGTTCTCCCAAACGAAAGAGTCTCTCGCTGAGCGTGTCGAACAGACTGCGGGAGAATGAAGAAGGGATTAGTCAAAAAGGCCCTTGATAAATTAATGGCTACAGGCACAGTTTCTTGTCGCAACGCTATGTGTATACGACATGGACGAAAATATATAGTTATAGTTGTACCAAATCGAGCGTTACAACTAATCGCTGGTGGAAGACCCAAACGCATTCCGTTCGAGTTCGAGATTGGTTTCAACGGTTGCTACGGCTGTAGCAAACATGGAGAAAGAGAGAGAGAGAGAGAGGGAGGGAGGGAGGAAGAGAAAGAAGAAGAGAAACATCATATTCGACAGTCGCAGAGATATGGACAGAACCCGATTTCCCCAGTATCTCCCTTCAAGTCGATGTGCATTACGTCAAATGCATAGTTAACAAATGCGACATTCGAGATAAAGAACGAAACGGTCGACCATATAAATGATGGACATAAATCATAAATGATGAATAAGGAAGGAAACAAATAATCGTAAAAAGTGTCATGAAACTACTGGAGAAAGAAAAAAATGGAATGGGTAGGCAAACTTACCTGCTGAAGTTGGGGCAAGGCAAAAAAATGTAATGAGAAAGTTTTCGTTCGTAGTGTAGCCTGACCGAGATTCCTAGGTACTCAAGGGGCCAGCGTGTTACTAGAGTAAACGAGGTTTAATGAGGGTAAGAGGAGGTTTTACCCGGTAGCTCCGGAAGCTTCGTATCGCCGTGGCTAAGAGGGTGGCCTTTTCCCTTGGAAGACCAACAATGAACTTGGTGACCGCCCGGACGGTCCCAGTGGGTGGACAACTCTGTCACAACTCACGTTGTCCTGGGTCACTAAGAAAAGGATCTTTTCCTTGACCTATGCAGCGCTGTAGGGAGGTCCGCTTTTCGTTGCAGCCATCTCTCTTCACAATTCTACAACGTTTCTCAGCTCATCCTGCGTCTTCTAGCCATTTCCTCCTCCTATACTACTGCACTTTGCTTTCTCTCTCTCTCTCTCTCTCTCTCTCTCTCTCTCTCTCTCTCGCTCTCTCCCACTCTCTCTTTTAGTCTTTATTTGCTGTTGCTCTAACCTGCTGCCTTCAACCTCTCTCATCCCGTGTTTGTAGAGGCGGACCAATACATCATTCTTTCCACAATTTGTCCCCGTTGCATCCTCGAAAGATCCGTGAAAGCTGTGGCTTTTTTTCAGCGTCAAACCGGATATATATATAGTTTCATAGCACCCCATGTATACAATGCCAAAGTGTACAATATATCTTGGTCTAGGTGGTTCCCACTACGTATAATTTCTTGCTGTGCTCCTAGCTAGGGCAACTTTAGCATACGGAAGCCAGAGGCTACCTATCTTTCGGGTCTCATCCAAGGCCCTGGTATAAATTTTCTTTGAATAACGTGCTTTGTCCCATTCGTTTCTTCTTCCTTTCTCTCTCTTTCTCTCTCTCTCTCTCTCTCTCGCTCTCCTTCTAGTTCTCCTTTTCTCTTAGAGAATTTAGTGTGTGTTTCAAGAGTAAGTTTAACTCAACTGAATTGGCGTACCGATTCGCTTCTAAATTAAACTCTCTACGAGTTTCCCGCATGTGACTTAAAGTCTCATGGGACAAGAAATAGCGCGGGTGATCGATAACATCGATTGCCTTTCTTACTACCTATGCTGATACTTGGTTTCAATCTCTCCAACCAGACTTCTGGTCCCCAAAGAATCGCATTACTTCCGATATTCTTGAGCACATTTGAGCTCTGTCTTTTTGTAAATTATTCACTTCTACCTTTAAAATAAAAAAATCGTATGTTTTATTGGAAAATGATCGAACACAAATCAACCAGAAGTAGTAAATGAAGAAAGTTGTCTCTCTGTTAAAATAATCTGAAGACAGGAGTCATAATGAGTACGATAAACGTCTAGTCGATATAAGAGCAAAGAACAGAAACCTTTTTTACTTGTTTTTATTGCTATTTGGCCCTCGGAACTAACCATTTTAATGATTATGGCATTTATCAAAACCATAAGAGAGTCGTAAAGTTTTGAAATCGTTAGAAACTGCAAAATCTAAGGATTTCAGAGGATCCAAATGAAGTATCTTGAACAAGACTTTGACGCAAGGATTTTCAATGAATTCACATATCTATGTACCACTTATCACAACCTATGCCGTAGTACTCTTGGTGTCATTGAGTGGCAACCATCACTTTCAAACTGACGAGGGTGAATTGCAGATAATAAAGGAAAACTGATTGCGTAGTTCGTACACACAGAGTGGGGTAAAGCACGTAAAGGGGATCGAATCTCAAGCATCATATTGTCTTGTCGTCAGAAGCGTGCAAATATTGCCACCGTGTCAATCCCCCCAGTGGGCATAAGTGAATGAAAGAGCACTCTTTACATATCCAAGTCCATCTGTGCTCTTATAAACTATTGTGAAGCTCTGCGTGGATGAGTTATCCACAGATGTGAAAATGTTTCGCGGTGGATATTGTGGAATGAAAATTATGAAATTTTATTCAATCGATTGACGGATAATCTGTCGATAAATCATTACCTATCGTGGGAATATATTTTTCAAGAATTAAATGAACGAAAGTGTTATTCTAAAAAAAAAAAAAAAAAAAAAAAAAAAAAAAAAAAAAAAAAAAAAAAACTGTTGTGGGTAACGAAATGCCGAGGGAACTCTGTAGATTTATATTTTCGTTGTCGTAGTTTTCTATCATCGCAATGACCCAATATAGATTCCAATAGTGTCTTTGGATAAATTCAACAGAGTCCTATTGATTTTTCATATTGTGCTGAGGGATATAAAACCTCAGAAATAATTTAATCCTAGAAACACCTGACCCAAAAAAATAGTATATCGGGTTTAGCATTCGGAAATTTATGTTCTCGGTGGCAGACAGTAGTAGACCGATTGTCTCCTTTTGGATGGACAAAGATAGTTCGTGGAGCTTCATAAGCTGGCATAGGTGCAACGGATATGACACATATGTTTTAGTTGTAGAATGGAAGATGTGTATATGCGGCTATATACGTGGAGAACGTGGTTTATACGGCAAAGTTCTTCCATATTCCACGTGTCTTTGACCTGGTCCGTACGAACTTCACGCAGCTGTACACTCATACATATATGGATGCATCAATGTGTATACATATGTATAAAGCATATTGCGAAGAGTCAGGTCATTCAAGGTGCCCATATTCGGCCAACGGATGCATCCGTGTCTGTATTCCTTCCTTTCTCTCTTCGACGTTCTAGCCATGGATCCCATCTTGTAGATACGAATCAGACTCAAAGGATATCAAACGGTTTGGCCAGCTTCCTACTGATTCTCTGACATCACAAGCATGACTGAATACCTCACTATGCACTGTCTGGAGCTTTCTACTCTTTCTCTCGTCTTCTCATCGTGCCATCAAAATTCAGCATTTTCAACCATTTCAAAATCAGCACCATAGACGTTTCCACATAAGCAGAGGAAATTCTGGCTTGTTCCCTTTGTGTCGTACGTGAAGGAAACGAAGTACAAGACTCAAGCATTTAAATGAAAAGCGTCCTCGAAACAGAGAAGAGACATATGAGAGAAAGGGAAATATTTGGTTCGTACAAAACATTCGTACGAATGCCTGGACACGAAATTCGTAAAAAAATGAATAGTAAGGGTTAGGAAACTATAGAGACGTTCCGATAGAAAATCTGGGAATTTCAACGGTTCACGAAGGTCGATATGCAGATTTAAAAAATAAATTTAGCAACGTGAACCAGCGGGGGGAAAGAAAGTTTTGGAGAAATCTCTATTTTATTACATTTCCCAAAAAGATGGAGATTGAGGTGTCTCTATTACTAGTGATGGGTCGCATCCTGTGGTGAGGAAGAGATGGAATAATACTTCCTACCTTAGGCGACGATCTGCTACGATCTTGTTCAAGCTTTGTCGCCTCGCATTTTGGGTGGCAATGCGAACAAAATATACATCCGATGAGGTAGGGAAAGAGAGACCTTCGAATACTAGTTGTAAAGAACAAGAGAGAAAGAGGGATAAAGAGGAGGCAGAAAAAGTGTGGACTATTTCGTCGAACAGCCGGGAATGTACAAACATTATCCTATCCGCGATGAGATCTGACTTATACGAGCATCACTAAAATGAATTAACCTGAAATTTCGAATACCCTCGCCTCAGCTGTGGGTATTCCTAATTTTCTACTTTTTATCTCAAACTCCAATCTTCCAGAGTACGAGTTCCATAGGGGCTCGTCTCATCTGCTTTAGCAGATATACTGTATATTCTTAAAATACATGTTCGTGTGCTAAACAATTTACAGGTAGATATTCTTGAAAGAATGATTTCTTACTTCTTCACGGCTTGGCACGAAAAGATCAGAGAATATTCAAAGAATAAAAACAAATATGATATTTGCTTTATTATTATCTTACGAACGTCGGGTTCGTCGCGGAATTGAGAGATCAAAGGATTAGGTGTGTCCCTTTCTCTACCTCCTGGCATTCTCGTCTTCCCACTGCTAACAATCCTCAAGCATTACCATCGTATTATCTTACCTCTCTTGCATATTATTGCATGTATACATTCATGTAATATGCATTCAGTTTACATCTGTACAGCTATAATGAAAGCTGTATATTGAGATGAAGCTTACGAAACGTGCATGAAGATATGCATATCTACGACATGACAACGTCTGTTCCGTATAACAAGTATTTCACATGTCTCTTTAGTTGTAGGTGCTCAAATTTCGATCTTCAAAATCATCCAGGCTGAACCATGCTATCCAAGGAAATTCGATAAGATTTCAAAATGGGTTACTCTATCGTCTTAACGAAACTCGACTTAAACAGGCACTTTGTTATGAGAAAAAACGTCCGGTAGAAAATCTGGGCCATTTCAATGAATCCACTCATTATACTATCTTGATGCGGAGCAGCAGATCGAAATCTGTTCTACATTAGAAGAGTTTAAATTACACAATTTCGTTTGAGGCATCATCGTTTTTATGAGGTTGTGATTTGAAAAAAAAAAAATGTATTTTCGACTCATCTTTTGGATGTAATATAACAGAAGGTTTTATTGTCTTCGGGTAGAAGATAATTAAAGCGTGACCGCCAGAAATGTGCTAGGTTATATTTATATTTGGAACTGGGGAGTTTACCTGCGAGCCTTACAGCATTTCTCTTTGACTACAGATTCTTTGCCCGAGGACTTTCTTCCTTCGTTGGATAGGTACTTGACCGCTTAGAGCCTCAATGCGCCAAACTCCGATACACCAAACGTCCGCTATAGTCTTTTTTTAAAAATCTTTCTTTCGCCAGCATGGCCAGAAGAGAGAACCATATAACCGTCGAACGACAAAGAACTCTGCCGGTCACGCCCCCGAAAAAGTCATCATTTTCTTGGTCGAGAGGGTCAAATGATGTTCTTGAACCACTTTTGGAACCTTTCATCGCGAGAGACAAAAGTTTATTTGGAATGAACTGCAGTAAAATTATTTTTGCTTCTTCAATGAAAGTTATTCTCTTCTCATCGAAGTATTTCTAATTTCTCCAGAATAAACGTCACACGAGAAGGTTTTCGAAATTTTAAACTGAAATTTTGTTCGATTCAGTTGTTTGTCGTTATTCTTTTCTGTGCATCGCATGTGAAGTCTAAAACTTATTTAAACATTTTTTTTTTCTATTTTTTAACGAAAGATCCATTAAAAGTTCGACGCTGACGATGAAATTGCGTGACAAATGCTCGGCACACGGTTCGTTTCACAACATTTGGCCAATTCTGTAGTTTTCTACTCCTTTCTTACACTCGCCTGTCTTTCACGATTTTTCTTGAGTTTTTTTCATTCATTCAACCGTATCCGTTTCCTCACGCCGCGACAGAGGAAAATTGCCCGTAGGGCACAGTCGTGACGTGCGAACTTGGCGGAAAGTTTGTCTCGGATTAATGGTCTCGTAGCATTGTCCCCGAAGTTTCTTGGGAACAAGTAACCGAGACGAACTTGGTTGAACTTTAGGTCTGCGAGCTTTAACCGACGAGGACTGCGAGAATGAGGAAGAAGAAAGATATATCGTCGTAATACGGAACGCAGTACAAGCTCCACGTTTTCGCAGTCACGATTGTACATGCCATGTGTTATAAATGAATAAGCTCTATGTATTTATACATGAATACATGCTATTTATGTAAGTTTGTTGTAAAACTGACAAGATTCGTGCCCCTGAAGCGTTTAGTAGACAAATGTGCAAGGTCGCAGTCATTAAAACATTTCTCGTGACTTATCTCCATTCGTCTTGCGCTTTTCTGCGAATTTTGTTCGCCCATAAATGTTATATTGACGCAGAAAGATTTTTTATTTTATAGGTTTCATTGCGAACGAGATTGTATACTTTTGACGTAATCGACATTGAACTGCTATATATGTGTAGCATTAGCGAATCCCCTAAATACAGCTTCATATGGATTATTATTTATAGCCGATAATTGACCACCGTTCGACATTGGTGATTTATATCTCGGCCCACTGGGGCCATATAAAGGTTCCTAAACTTTGCTTATACGTATTAGTATATAAATCCTAGTGTATAGTTATATGGTTGGTGAGATCGTAAAACGTCAAACTCAATCATTCGAAAAACCACACAGTCATCAATGTGCCGTTGCCGAAGAATGGTGCGTATTGCAATGGCCAAGTATTGTATACATTTCAATAGGGCCGTTTGAATTTTTATTACAGCAATTAGCTCAAGATTACGAAGTTGAGGCAAATAATTGGGTTATTTTCTTATCAAGGATAATTATTAACGAAGTTTAAAAACAGTTTGATATGTGATTTACTGTTCAATTGCTTCATCACGAATGTTCATTTGTGAAACTGAAAATATCTGAGATCGATATCCATCGGCATTTTTATGGCTTGAAATACCGTTCCGGGAATTCTTTCTCACATCAAAACATACGAGAGCTTCCGCTTTGGAATCCTCGAACGTGCCAGCAAGAGGCTTCTAACGTGTGCAGCTGTTACACGCCAACGATCTCACCCAGTTTTTATGTTCGAGGAAACGAACCTAGCTCCTTCAATCACTCCACACTCCATAATTATTCGAGATCGTTCCTACTCTTGTCAAATATATAAAGAAAGTAAAGAAAACAAGAAGGGGAAAATAAAATAAAAACTAGGAACGCGTGCTGCAGCGATAAACCACTTAGAGGTCACGACGAGTGTTAAATAATCCACAATTTTTTCGTCTTTCGGGTAAACTATTCGCGGTGGTACGCTCGATCAACAAATTAAGTTGACGGTACGATCGTCCACGTGTCGTTATGTCTTCAAGAAAAACCTTTGTTCGAGTCCTTGGAGCAAAAAAAGAGCCATCTCATGCACGCTCTTTTTCTCTCTCGTAATGAACGAAAGAAAAGAAACCTGTAGCTTAGGACTTCGACTCATCGAAGAGTCTTATGGGCCTGTCAGCGTTCGGGGCTACTCGTCATCTCTTTTGCTTTTTTTTTTGTGCATTGATGTATGATCGAACGCACCATACCACTGTGCCGCGTATTCTTCGACATGCTAGAAAGGTTAAGGGTGAAGTCAGCCAGTCGCGTCGTGTTTCACAGATATATACTTTGGTTATACAGATATAAAACAGCCGTGGGCAAGGCAAAGACGAAGGTGGCATTTTATCATGCGGGACGGTACTCTGCCTGAAGCGGATCCTACAGGACCATCCACTTGCTATCTGTTGAACGACTAAACCGTACGTGAGAAATTCTTGCCTCTGGCTTCCAAAGCTGCTAACTTACAGTCCTTCTCGTTTTTTTATGTCGTTTTTTTTTTTGTTATCATGGCATGCCAGATAACAGCAAATCTGGGCCAAGTATAAGATTGAAAATTGATAATTGCCATAGAAATTTTACTGCTTGTGAGTTACATTGTAATCCAGAAATGAAAAAAATAAGATAATGATCATTTTCGAATAATATTAGTGAGTTGAAAGGCTTAATACGGATTTGGAAGTTCGTTGACGACGATAATGGTCCACGATTACGTGAATAATTTTCCTTTCGAAATCGTACTTCTTGGCATGATACATATTCAGCACTGTAGCCTTGCTATAGTTCAACCGATGACATTTTAATAAAATATCTCGAGAAATAAGGTCAGAAGGACGGCCCCAAACCTGTTAAAAATCGGACAGACAATTTGTATGGCTAGGAAAAAGTGTAATGCGTGAGCAGCTTCACGTACTTGGGTGTACCGGCCGATACGGTTGTCCAATTACTATTCCACCTACTCGCGATGATGCTCAGTTGCTTAAATGTCAATAGATACATGAATCCACACGCAATGACTGCGTAAATCATTGTAAATAAAATACAATACGCACTTTGTGTGCAAAAGGTCAAGAATAATAAACATTCCGTCACGAAACTATAAACTTTAAACATTCGGGTTTTGTTGCAGGAATGAGAACAAGGAAAATATAAAGAATCATTTTTAATTCCCACTGGCTTGAAGGTTTTCGTCTGGTTTTTTTTCTCTCGTTGATTTTCTCTTCGTTTTATTCCCCAGTGGATACTCCATCAATCCACAATACTTTTTATTTTACTTTTCGTACCGAACCTTCGTTTCACAGAGCCCGCAAAATCGGAACTGTGTCACTTTGTGCCTTTAAAATGTTCCCTCGAGAATCATGGAGGATTTGAGTCATCCTCAGAAAGAAGCATCGAAATGGCTGAGGAACCTGAAGATGTGCTATTTCGCATCTTCGTAGCATGTTTTATACACCAAGAAAACATGACAGTAAGAAAAGGGAATTCTCATTTTGCCCTCAGTTTTCGATGCTGAATGCTTGAGAGTTTTAGGCGATGGCGTGAATTTGCCAGCCTCCGGAGAATTCTCTTGTCTTTTTCATTCGCCAAAAGCATACGCGCGGCTACTCAGCCGTGTTGTTTTTGTAGGCTAGAATGGAACGACCGATTCGTGAACGCATTCTGTGCTCAATGGGTAAAGACTACAGGGAGGCAACACCAAATGCTAAGGAATGTAGGAATTCACGAAGCTTCGGTGTTGCTCGCCCTCTAGAGAATTCATTCGGCGTCTATTGAAAAGGGAAAGCAGAACCGAAAGACAGCAAAGAAACCGAATCAGAAACTTTCGCTATGAAGGGAGAACGGACTTTTAATGATTCTTCGAAAAATATCACAGGATGATGAATTCTGACTGTAATCCGTAAGCATACATTTTTTTCAATAAATATTAGAGAGCCTTGCAAAATGTTCTGAATAACCATTCATGGATTGCTACATTTTTTTTCATACTCAAGAAACAAAACATCGTCGACAATGGCAAAACAATAAATTAATAGCCGATTTTGAATAATTGTTTAACTTCTGAAATTGCTTTATAAAAACGAAAATATACAAAATGTTAGAAAAAAAAGAAAACAAAAATACTAGTTACCAAGACTTTTACGATTTGATTTTATGAACGAGGTTGATCGAATTTGTTAATTAATCAGCGATCTGGTCTCGTTATACTCAGCAATATTTTATTGTTACCCAAAAAGTAATATTTTTATTCATGAGATCCTGAACGCCAGGTGATAGTATGTCGGCAAGGTAAGAAATAGAATGAGGGTAAGAAAGAAGAGCGATCGGGAAGTGAAGACCTCCTAGTGGGCGCCGAAGCCACGGGGGTGACCTCCGAAAAGCCAATTTCTTCGACATTGTCCGCGTATAAATACTGAATCATCGTGCAACAGAGCCACACTCATGGGATATTTAACGGCTTTTAAGTCAGGCTCTATGGCTGACGGGTTTGCCGGGCTTTTGAATTCTAACAATTTATTTCTCCGGTCTAGTCCGTTTCACTATCATTCTTCATCGATATTTTTCATTATTTTGTTTTTTCTTTTTCCATCCAAACTTTTGCATTGTTCCCGTTCAATTTTTTGATGAACAATGAGTGCACTTGCTGAGCGATAACATACCAAATCGTTTCCTGACTCTGTGTTGGAAAAATGAACCTGCATGGTTATATAAAAAAGATCGCCACATGGTCGAGCTACAAGGAAATAGAGTTTTGAGATAGGATGAGATTTGATGTAGCATGTAAAGAGTATTGACAGATGGGACTGGCTGGATGGATTCGGTTCAACCAATTTTGGACATCGATTCACTGGCATACATATATCGTCCAGTTTTGGCACATAGGGTTTTGCTTGACTCTGGAAACGCTTCAATACGTATGTGTATTTTGCCATGAAATGAGTCGAAAGTTAGTTAAAGGAAAATGAGGAAGTAAAGTGGGTCTTAACTTGCACAATTTACCGAGTAGATAGCGATGCTATGACATGGTATTGAAGGATTCGAAATATAAAACGGTGAAGAAGCAATCATACCAACTAAAAAATGGGAGGGCATGAAATCCTGTGAATTAGAACAGCGAAAGACCACAGCTACCTTTTTCAATCATATTGAGGACTAATCAGACTGAAAGCTCGTGTAGATTTTAGCTGATCAACTTTTTTGGAAAATAACACTGTGTGCAGAATATTCATAAAATGTTTATCATTCATGTGCTCTTTTCTCGAATGCCTCAACGAGAATAACTCTCAAGCACAAGCTATGAAACTCGTGCATTGTGCCATTCGTGACAGCTCATCAATCAAATTTGTCAAATGCAGCTGCAGTAAAATAAGGCTCCGTCGGAGTAAGCAGCAAAGAAGTGTACGAAAAGATAAAAATAATCTTGAGAAATCTTACGGAAGATTCTTATTTCATTGCTTACATTTTTCTGTGACGAGACACAAGCACTGCAAGATCTCCATGTGTATACCCACAAAGTGTATTATGAATTTTTTTCGATCAATGGCAAAATACGCAATACCTTTAGGAGTCTAAAGACTATTGAGCGGCAAATATTTTTCAGGAAATATGAGCAGTCGTCGACTGAGACCTTTGCTAGTACGTACAGTGTGTATGCACCAGCACCTTTTCATTTATAACTGGTGAATTGGAGGACGGAGGGTGAAGAGGTCATACAAAAATCTATTGCATTCAATACGATTGAAGTTATGACTGCGTGTGGAATATTACATGGTGAGGCAGGACTAAACGACGGAGCGAGCAGGTTTTTCGAAGCATGGAACACACGCCAATGGTTCTGGGGATGCTGCATCGTAAGATCTATGAGTTCGAAAAACGAGTGAGAAATAAAGTGAAAGATATTTTCAGCACGAGTTTTCACCTATGAGAGTTCAATGTCGTTTTGACGACGAGTTTGAAATATATTCAATATTATTTCCGAGACCGGTTGGTGTACACATAAAAATAGGTTTTAGTATTAGTGGTAGGTGTGTGTAAACTCGGGTCCACAGGTCTCGACGGGGTGGGCCTTCTCCCTCGGTCTCGGTGACAGGGACAACAAGGGATATGTCTCAATGTTTTGGCCGCTCCTTCAGCTGGCTCATTGTGAAGGATCAGAAAATACAATGGCTTGGTCGCGGAGACCCGGCTTCGAATAACGCCGTCTTGTGCGTGTATTAGAAATATATACGAATGCCATATTTACACCGAAAATAAACGGGAATAAAGAGGAGACATCGAATGGCAAAACAGGTGAGAGAGAGCGAGTGAACACGATATCCCTCTCGCATTGCCGTGGCATTAATGCTTCGTGTGGAGCGACGCTCATCTGTAAAAGCAGGAGCCCCCGGAGGTCTCGCCCATTTCCAAGCAATTCCGGACGGTTTGTGAACACTTAGGGTATATCGCACCACAATGTGAACTTGCTCTTTTGTGGGAGCCCATACATACTACTGTGCCATGCTCCTAAACATCTATTTGGATCTACGAGAACCACAGAGACAGAGTGACACAAACATGTCTCGGATACACGCATTGCTGGATATACCTTCTCGGTCTGAACCCGGATTCCTAGTACTGTAGTATCGAGAAGATGAATTTTTGTACCTGTGTATATGCGCGAATGAATGCACACAATCGCTAACACCAAAGACGCCCATGAATGAGGAAGACTTTATTTCCAGGTGGCAGAACTCTGATTGCGGGGGTGGAATCCAGTGTCCTGCAGACGACACAGGGCCCAAAAGAGGGTGATTGCTTTCAGAACGAAACATCCAGTCGAGCAACCAGGACACACAAACATTATGGAGGAAGTTTACCCATCGAGGTTTGTCTAGCCTCACCTCCATTGTGTCTCGCTTTGACACTGCCATAATTATGAATAAACATACGCTGTCCCTTCAAAATTACACCCACAAAATTATTTTGTTGATCCATCAAGTTGGAGATCTTCTATGATATTGTGACAATTCGTGATAAACGCTAAATGAGTGAAACGCTAATGTAAAATATTTGGGAAACTCTCAATCAAACATATGGTAAGCTAGATGGCAGAAAAATCACATTTTTGTAATGAGACTGTCACTCGAAGGCTCCCAAGAATAACAATTTCATCGGGTTGGATAGATTTACTTAAAATACATGCATCTGGGAATTCTATGGAAAAGCTGATAATTTTTGAGCAAAATTTTAAAATAATTCTTTGATTCTAGATGCTGTGGATACAACGAAAGGAACAAATGTGTATTCTTAATGCTAGAGGAGGGAAAAAAAAGGAAAACTCGAATGAAAGTTGACAGGATTAATACCGGGTTCACAATTTCAAATGAAATTCCTTCTCGTCAAAAAGACGGGTGAACGAATACACGGACGACAAAGTTTCCGAACAATATGCTATGTCCCGTTCCTTTTGGGATGAACGTTCATGTTCACGCTCTTTTAAATACGTCAATCTTCGGAATTGGTATCTGTTTGAGAGGCTATACGGCTTAGCTCAAATTACACACCATTGGCTCGGCCACCAATGTGCTAGGAACAGTAAGCACACCCGGTCTATTCGTCCAAACGATGAGCTGCTAAACGCTGGGATCGCCTGTCCGCCATCAGTACTGGAGCTCGTTGACGGAACCGGTAATTACGTTCTCGAACGATTTTGTAATTTTGGACGGTAGATCACCTTTCCATGTGCTCGAATTATACAAATGTTTGTTACGTAACCATGAAAACCCGTTATGCAGGATATATTAAAAGTGTGGAACAGCGGCATCCCAATTACTATCGAACGGATAAGATCGAACGGAGTAAAGTCCTTATTGTTTCCCTACAGTTGCTGACGCTTAGTTTCCCTAAAAAGACAAACAGACCAAGGGATTGGACTCAATCAAGATTTATGTGTATCCAGGTCCAGGAGGCGTAAATCAGTTCCATATAGCACACTTTTCTAGCTCTTCCTGACCCGGAAGAGCTAAAAATATCAAACGTTAAAAAAAACTAGCACGTGAGACTTCAGACGAATGTTAGTTTGATAACTGCATCATGTATGTTACAGAGAATACGCGATATTTTCCTAACCAAGTCGTTATTCTTTCGTCGTCTTGGGCTCAAGTAAATCTCAGAAGGCCTTATTTCCATCACTGCTCGACGCGCGGCCCCGGCTGTTGGGGCACATGCCAGCCATTCTTAATCATTGCTTTTCGAACGCCGTTACCGCTGTCTCCTAGGGAGCGACTGTTTTCCGATTCCTATATCCAGAATTTCTCACATGGATGATCATCCTGTAGACGACTCACATGTGAGTTTTCTAGGATGTTGTTTTTGGGAGGAAGAAAACAAATATAAAGGGGAAACGAAATAAAAAAGAAGCGATGAGTTATACTTCAAGATAAAAAATAACAATTATTCGAATGCGACATATTTTAGTTCGCCAGAAACAATCATTTTGATTGGACCAACATTGACGACGGTCCAAGACACACACATCCCCACAGCAACTGTGAAGGTAAATACCCATCTCATCAGGTTTAATGCCAACGAAGCGGAAAGGTTTTTTCTATGAAGCACAAATTTACTCTACTACCTTGGTCACGCGGTTTGCAAAGACAAATGAGGGAAGGTGGTTGAGACCAAAGCGAAGGAAAGAAATACACAAGCTAGCAGCTAGCCTGTGCAAACTTTGACCGCTATTTACTGCTCTATAAACGTCAGACCTATGGAAACATAATTTTCGTACTTGATGGATGGCTACTTCGAAGCTAAACGAAAAATAAGGTGTACTTTTTGTCTTAAAAGTCCATGGTGTATTTCCCGATTGCATTCGTATGAAGCAGTATTTGAAAGTTGATCATTTGTTTCGTAACAAAAACATTATTTCCGTCTATAATTATTTTACGAAAAGTAATAAATATTTTTTAGACTTTTTTTTTACTTTAGTTAGAAATGAATGGGACATTTGTTTGGCGTATTGAGTATCTAAATTCATCAATGATGACCATCGTTAATTGTAGATTCTTTATCAAAAGACGGTGCAGAAGATTTCAGGAAAGGGATTGCCTATTCCATGCCCGTAGAAATGCACGGACGCTGCGACGAATATTAATCGATGAAACGTGCATGTGACATTACGAAGAGTGACTCGGGCAGATGGTGACGTCAACTCCTCGTCATTCTCTTCCTTTCTGGCTCATCCCTTTCGCTTTCGCTATCTCTTCAGTTATCCTGTACGTAGTACAGCACACTGAAGGTACGAGGAGAATAATAGAACGAGACTACTTTGGTCTAGGCTGGTAAACGAACGAGAGGATGTGGAAGAATCGATTAATCTCCCGAAAGTAATAGATCTAACACGTGTCGAGGCAAATCCCAGGGAATTTCGAATCATAAATTAAGTTCCCATTACCGAGTCATATTCCAAAGGCTGGATACGGTGAATTCGTATGGATATCATTATCCGATTGCAAGAAGACCGACATACATGAGGACTGATGTTTTAATCGTCGTTTCTTCGTTCATGCAGTTACTAATCTCCTATACCCTGGTCCTGGTATCGGAACTAATATTCGATAGAGTGCATGATATATGTAAGGAATTCAGTTCCGATATCAAACGAAAAACACTCAGTTCTATGAAATATACTCGTAATCGTTAGATAGCAGTCCGAAACGATCTTATCACGCGAGTTCATGTAATAAAGACTTCTTACCTTGGATGATTAGTATTCTGGCGTTGGTCGTTCATTGTTGGAGTTTGCCTTACGAAACCAGCGACTAATGAACTGGATATGATCTTGAAATCTTCAATACTCGTTGTTCTGGGTATCAAACGGTCCGTGATGCTCCAGTAATGCAGCATATTTAGTACGGAGCAATGTGATGACTCCGAAACTTGATCAGCAGCACTGAAAAACGATGACAGCTGATGCAGATATGCCACGAATGAGAATTCTAGAAGATTATGAACTTCTTTTGCAAGAAAAAAAAAACCAGAGACATTATGAATCGGCATATGATGTAAATGGTGTTCTAAGTAAAGATTATTTCAATTTGTTTACTTATAAAAGTAGAAAGAGAAAAAAAAACAAGTACAGGCATCTTAATAGGTCGTTTGATGTTTTTATATGGATGAAGTATATGTGCTTCTGAAGATTTTCTATCCGTCTGTGTAACAGTTCGAAAAGTTCAACGAGTACGAGGATATAGCTGGTAAGCGTTTTTTATTCTGAAATGGACAAACCCTGTAGGAAAAAGCTACTGCAACAGACGTCATTTTCTCATGTATGTCGATTTTTGAAGGCTTACGTGGAATTGGTTTGGCTATGGTCCACAGAAAACTCTTAGTGTCTGTTTGAATTTTTGCGACGTTCTGTGTTTCAAGTTTTTGTCAGGATTTATTACGATGGTCTGTCTGCGCAAGGCTTTTGCCTCTCTCGAACGTAGGTCTGAACCTACGATGATTAAAATCCTATTCATTGGGAAAGTGAGACTTAACGAGAGCGGCCAGTAGTGTATAGCTTTTATAAGTTGTTGCGCGCATGAGCGAGCATAGGAAGACCCGAGCACATCCTTTGATGTCACTCCACCGTAGCAATTCGTCCTGAGCCGCTGAACTATTTTCTCCTTCCATGCTACTATTCCGGGAACCCTTGAAGCAGACCATGTAAAAAACAGTAATGCTCCCTCGTACAGATATACAGAGGGCCAATGGTCAAATCGATAAAGTCTTTTACTTTGAGGATTATGACTGCCGGTCTTCTCTTAGTCAATT
The DNA here is from genome assembly GCA_013761285.1 of Campoletis sonorensis. NCBI lineage: Eukaryota > Metazoa > Arthropoda > Insecta > Hymenoptera > Ichneumonidae > Campoletis > Campoletis sonorensis. Next base: position 1,147,361 of record JACEOJ010000093.1, read on the forward strand.
GCAGACAAGCGTTTTTTTTTCCATGCTTGTATACAGCTCTTAACTTTGCTGTCTCTGGGTATTACCAGCAAAGCAGACTTTCGTTCGAAATGGATATTGAAGCAAAAATCGAGGCAGTCTGCGAAAATTTTTCGAAGAGAAAATCAAAAATACGGTAACCCGTTCGAAAAATAGCTGAAGCGTTGAATCTTTTGCTACGTAGCTAGGTTGCATTGCGGCGTGCATAATAAGTTTGGTATTGGTGAATATGTTGAATAAACATATCTATATAGATTGGATCAAGGATGTATATACGTGACTCAGCGAACGAGCACTCAATTAAGTGAAAAAGGTATCGCAAAGTCTGACGCCCTAAAACGCCCAGCCTGACTTCCGCGTCGGCGAGCGAGACCACAAAGATCTTTTTTTTACGTGTCTTTTATTTATTTTTCTTTTTTTTTAAATATCTATATACATAAGTATATTGCGAAAAGTGGCATACTATATGGATCGAGTCGAAAGCACACGAGATGTAAGGGCGTTACCGCACCAACTTCTATCAGACTGCTATATATATTCGCGCGCGCGCTGGGACCGCCTTGGCCTCTGAATTGCATACACGGACAAAGAAGAGGCGAGACAGAATCAAAAGATCGAAGCAGGTTCCGTTTTGCTCGGGTTCGATCTCTTCTTCTACCGATGCTATCCTTTGCTCATGGATTTTTCTTTCCTTCTTTATTTTTTATTCTCAACACATTTTATATCCCCTTCTCACCAATCGCCCCCTTTTCTTTTCGTATTGCTCCTCCGATACGGCGCCGTATATATTTTCTTCAACTGATAGTCCGAGCCGTGCTGCCGAAATTCCTCGGGTCCACGAGTTCCACACGAGTGCACCCTATGAACCAACGATCTTTCGTCCTTCTCCTTCCAATGATGCAGCTCAGGCTGTTGTACTTTACGATATGCAAATTCACGTTACGTTGAACCGAGTGGGAAAAAGAACACCCGAAAGCACCGAGTATTTTATACCTCAGCCAAGTTAAACGTCGAACAAATTAATCCAAGCCGAAAATAAAATCCTTTCACTGCTGCAACGCTTGCGATTACCCGCACGCATACCATCAGACCATAATTATACCATCAGATATCCATCCAATGAGATTACACAGAATTATATTCGAAACGTTAAAATCTAGCATGGAGCGAGTACCGTCCTTTTGTTTCACAATTAACGTATATTATTATATCCGTAAGCTTAAAAACTCGGCAAACACTCGGACAGTACTAAATTGATAATGTTAATAATTCTGTTGTAGATTTGTGAATATAGGACGAAAATCATAGCAATGAAAACTGGGCGTTGAGCAACCTCAACGGGAGTGTATCACTGAAAGAGATACAGAGAAAAAGAGCAAAACAGAAAGAAAGATAGAGTTGATGTCACTCTGCTCGACATTACAGTTAAAACTTATACTTATACGTGTAACACGCGAAGGCGGAAACTGCCTCGGCAGATCTCAAGTTATGAGACATCTCTTCTGGGCTCACGTACCCAGCGAGTCGTTGCAGCTCGTTAGGACTTTAGGTCGTTTGCTATGTGGCGCTATATACCGTCTCTTTTACCAGAAAACACACGGGACTATACGACATATATAGTTGGCCGCCGCTGCCGCCATCCCGGTAACTCCCTCTCCTGCCACCCCTGGCACGTGTATTTCGTGAAATGTCCTATTCAAAGAGGAACCAGAGGGAGAACGAAAGAGAAACGTAAGAATATATATACGTTAGTGTGTACGTATGTATATGTATAATAAATATACATGAAGATAAAGGGGTTGGATAGGGTTTAGTAAGGTGAAGAGAGAAAGAAAGTAAAAAAGGGTGAGCGCGAAAGATAGAACAGCCGGTGAGAGGAAACTAGTCCGGGTTGAAGAAAAAGAGATGAAGGAACTGCTGTCAAATTGGCGGGTAAAGACCTTGCCTTAAAGGCCGAGGCGTGACTCGCATAACCGTGTGGAAGCGAGCTTCCACAAGTCTCACTCTTCTTCTCTTCTCGCACTGTCGAGTACCTAAGCAAATATTCTACTAGCCCTCTCCTCCTCTTTTCCCTTCTTCTGTTCTATAGTTATCTCTTTTGCTCTTTCCTCTCTCACCTCCACACACCACACTCTCCGTCTGTTATTTTCTCGTCACTGAACAAAAGCCGAGAAGCTCGCGTACAGTTACGCTCTCATAAATGCAAAGACATATTTAGATTCTTCGTTGACGATGTGAAGCACGAATTTTGTAAGTTTGTGCGAATATAAATAACGAAACAAGTTTTTGTACGAGCATTGAAAATCAAACTTTCGAGGCAAACATGACAAAAAAAATCCTACGTTTAAGCTCTTCGAACTTTAATCTTCGATAAGTTTGTTTTCACTGCTCTGGTTGAATCCTTGAGAGTTTGTAATTCATGTTAGTATTCGTCGTTGCTCTCTACGCACAACTGAAACACCAAAATATGTGGTTGAGGTTCAACAGCATCGGATACCTCGAATATGCGAGAGGAACCGCACTAGTGGCTAGCATCAATGCAGACCACACGTTAACATTCATATTAGGGTTCACGGAAAAGTTAGCGATAACAACAGTAGCAGTGACCTGCAGCTTTCATCGCGTTACTACTATGCATGTGCGTGTATTTGTTTTAAACCGCAGACCTGCGGTCGTATATGCTCAAAGATGTTTAAAACTTGTGCATGATATTGTGCCATGCATACTGTAGTGTGTAACGAATGATCGGTCAACCAAACGGTAATGCGCTACACCAGGAAAATGAACGAACTCTGGGTATTCACAGTTTTCTTTTACCAAATGAACAATAAACATTTTGAAAAGCCATTTCGATTGAATCAAAATTGTATTTCAATTTGATTTTTCGCTCTTGATTCTATAAGAAACGCAATAACAAACAAAATTCCGGAACACTCTGTTAGAATGCATTTTATTCTAAAATCCCATCCAGCAACGTAGCTTTTTCGAACGTTGTGACGTGGCAATTGCCATGTGAATTGGGTCCGAAGCAACACTTGAACTGAGGTTGTAAAGGGTGAGCCCTTTACCGAACTAGCGATGAAAATCAAAGAATACATTATTTCAATGAATAAAACATGAAAAATGTGTAAATATCCACTTACACATTAATTCAATGTTTCTACTAAACGATCAACATCTAGTGCCTGTGTTGCTACTGAGCGACCAGTTAACCCTTCATAAATCACTCGTTACGTAAAACGAACGAGCAAGACCCTTCAGCATCTCACTTGTTGGCCACTCGGTTACTCTCGTATAACATTTTCGATGTATTACAGCACGTGTAAAACACAGTCCGCAAGCATACTCTATACGCGAGCTCACTGAGTGTCTAAATATGATGATAAAAATACAGATAATTCAGGTCAACTCAGTTATTTTTGTTGCTGATGTTCCCAGCTGTCACATTATTATTGACAATTAATAATAACGGATCTTCTGCAGCTATATCTCGTTCCATCTCCCTTAACGCTTCTTTTTCGTATGACCGAGAACAGTACCAACACGTGGACTCTGTCCGGTTTTCGGCTCGAACACCGGAATTTAATTGGCTGCTGGGAACAGTCCTATAATTATGGCGTCTCACGGGTGTAAATTATCAAACACGCCGTTATAACAGCACGTCATACAAGTACTCGTTTCCTCTGCCACTCGAAAACGAAATGAAAATGAGTATATACGTGTTCATGTATACTTTTGAGCTTTTACTGCAGCCCTGACGAGCACAGTTTATACAACATTTGATATACAAATGGAATTACGTCCAATGAAAAATTGGAAAGCCCTCACACGTTTAGACATATTCTATATATTTGATCGCGTTAAGCCTCAATATCCCGAATATCCGAAGTGACGTGTATATTCAACACCAATCGAATAGGATATATATTCAACATAGTCAAAAACAAAAATGTACAGATGGTTGTCGTTTGTCAGCATTGAAAAAATCCCTCCATGATGATTGCAATATCACATGGGCCACCCATTTACATACAGCTTCGTGTTACGTTGAGCACACGTCATTCGCCGAAATGGACGCGACAGTCGAAAACACATGTTAACCTTTTTTTTTATTCCACTCGTACTAATCTCGTTTCTGTTACTTTTTTTTCCTACATTTTTTTGACACAAGGGAATCAGAAGAGTTTTGTATTGCATAAATGGTAACACGTCACGAACAGAACACTGTGGACCCGATGAACTAAAAAATAAAAATGCATGCAGACGACTCGTCCCTCTTACAATTCCTAGACGACATGATTCCCCATCGTCACTCCCCGGAGTCCATATTCAGAGCCACCACAGTCAACTATCGAGAGTGATCGCTCTATTGTAACTAATTCCGCCACTTCAAATGAATGTTTTCATCATTTACACGATAACCTATTTTCTGTGCACAGCATTAATACTTTGGGGCTATTCTTGAGAAGTGGTTGCGGACAGTCAAGTCTGCATCGTAAATAATGAAGCACGATATTGGAATACCTGCAGTTTTATTGAAACAAAAACTTTGATTGGAAGTGAACGTTTGTAAAGATCTTGTGACAAGGTCTAGACGCGGCAAAGCAAGTTTTTGCTTGGGTTTAATGAAATATTTACGGTGATAGATCAGTCACGGAGCCTCACCTCGAATTCACTTTTTTAAATGGTTAAACCGTGTCAAAAATTTTCAATTTCGAAAGTTGCAGCTATCCCTCTCTCGCACTCAAAGTGGAGAGATAGCGACTGATCCCTCACCTTAAGGGCTTATCGAAGGATTGAAGGATCAAAGCATCAGGAACGCCATCGGTGAATGCGGATGAATTTAATTTACCGCAAAACTGATTTCGTCCGTCCTTTCACTGGATGGTGAACCCTATTAACATCACCCAAGGTAAAAGAAATGCTGCTTAACATATTACAGGGGAATTAATTGAAACCGAAAAATCTACAAGTGGCTTGTTCTCGCCCTGGTACAGCATCAGATTATATCTCATTGCCTAGAGCGTCCAGCAAGCACAAAAGTCCGAGAATAACTGTCTGACTCGCTTAATGAAATGGTTGATGGTCGAATGCACATCCCTGGTGTAGTTTCACTTGGCTTTCCTACGTACTCTCGTTACTACCGCAGCTTATATTATGTGTGCTTACCGTGCATCGGTTACAGCGAGCTCGTGGGTTGCAGTAAAGCGTGGATGAAACTTCCAGCGGGATGATTCGAGTATGTATTTTGAGCATCCCAGTCGGGAATACTCGACCCGGTATATATCCTCCCGAGGGTACGATTCTCATTCTCGTTGCCATCGCCAACGATATCTCCAACTGCAAATGTGTTTATATGCATGCATAAATTTGGTAAGTGCTATTTGGTACATGCATACTAAAATATAAACGTAGATGGTTCATAGAGACACGAGAACGAACAGGCAAAATAATTGGATCCCATGGAGACAATTTTGATAATGAAGTTTGCCCAGCGTAACAGACACAAATGCAAGGAATTCGTGAAACGCAGCAAATATTGAAATGCGACTGGACTCGCTACTAACAATATTGACAAAATGTAATACACGACGCATCAGGGGGACGAATATTTTTCTTCGACCTTATATACATTTTCGTCAATCTGAGCTTAATGAGATTTGCATGATTAGTCCCTGAATTTTATGACGAGCTAAACACTTTTTGTTCTTCTTTTTCTTTTTTCTATACCGCCACTTGTGAAGCCAGCAAAGCTCGTTAAGTCCGTCTGGAAAATCTGTTATCAAGCGTACCACGGAGAGTGCGGTCTATATTTGCTCCGTTGGGTGGTCGAGAGATAATGAGAGCGAGAGAATGAGAGGCAGGAGGAAAGAGAGAGAGAGAGAATGAAAGAATGGCAGAGGGAGAACATACAGGACTTGTCCTCTCGACGCTTTATTGGTTAATCGAGAGAGGCTTCTGGCCACTTTGCGGCGAGTATCTGGCTCAGGCGTTTCAAGATCTTCCCTTACGTGCGCGACTCACCAACGTTATATGTACTTCGGACACATATACCATCCACTAACTATCCCTCCGAGTGGTTTCCACACCCATTTGTATCATACAAGAAACCCAGAGAATAAAAAGTTAAAGAGGAAGAGAGAGAAAGAACGCGATAAATTTACAGAATGGGTTCGAGTGGATTCAGTTTAAACTATCGGACTGACGGGATGCGACGACACGTGATTTTCAAGCGCAGTTCAGCCTCTAACGAGATCGTTTCATTTTTCAAGAATGTGCATGTGGCGACGGTTTATCTCTTGATTGCATTAGATATCTTTTATGAATCGACAAATCTTTATGCATCGTGTAGCATTAAAAATATAAATATCCTCGCATGAATCCGCATCCATACATTGAAAAAAAGAGAGATTACTTCATATAATATCAACGATATTTCGCTAATTTACTGGCGGATTTGTACCTATACATATAAATGTATCTTATATTTTGCGTTCCCTTATAAAAAAGTACCGAAAATATTTTTTCCCGAACACTCAACGAATTCTCCTTCCATAATTCACTGCTGCAAGGATACACCCGGTGCGAGACTTAATTAACGTTAAAACCACTTCACATCGGAGTAAAAAATTCATCGATAATATACACACACGCACAGTCATAAATATATATAGATATATATTTGGAAATGTGTACATTGGTGCACCGACGGTCGTCGTCGTCGTCGTCGTCGCAGAGAATGAATATTCATTGGTACTTTTCCAGAGCATTTTCAGTTCCCTGTGTTTGTATCTGTGCGTGCGTGCATATATATCGTGGAATATATCTCGGTACGAGCAGTCCTCGACCCGATTGCCAGGCTCCAGAGAGGTGCAGAGAGGAGAACAAGTGCGAAACTCGGGCAGCGTTCGAGCAGCTGCGTTTACTGCGTGCGTAATATAGGTATCGTCGAAGCTTGGATGGACCCACATGCTACAGCTTGAGAGAAAGACAAAGAGAGAGAGAGAGAGAGAGACAGAGAGAAAGAGTGGAAGAGAAAAAACGACACACACACACGCACACACAGTCATAAATTCGAATATATATGCAGATGGTTCTGGCTGAGGATGTTGGTAGAGGGGCCCATGGGACCCATTACCGAGCATACGATAAACAGGAATAATTATATCCACCACAAAAAAGGCAAATTTATTCAGACTTTGTAAGATATATCTATAGTCCACCAGTCTTCACTGTACACTCGGGGATCATATGTATTTCTATATATATATAAACACAGATATGTGCAAATTATTATATATATTTATACGTAGACGATAATAAAGTGTATAAATGAGGAGGCGAGAGAAAAACTGCTCTCTGGTCTCTTTGTCGGGATACACGCGTGGGAGAATGAATAAAAAAAGTAAGAATAAAAATAAAAATTGATATAAAAGCGACTTGGTGTATATAAAAAAGTAACAAACAATCTGGTCTTAACAAAACGACACGAATTCCTCGCACTTGCCAGCAGGGTGCACAGCCCGAAAGTTAATTACACGTTACACGCTTTTACCATTTAATCTCGAGTGAAACGAGCGTGCAAAGCTAAAGGTGGCAGACAAGAAGAAGGCGAAGATTTGGAGGGGAAGAAAAAGAAGAAGAGGCGAAGGCGTCGGGTCGCGGGACACACCGCCTGCCACCGCGATAGCGCGCGAACGCCGACCCGGGCGAAGCTTTGATAAATTTTACTTTCAAATCGTCCTTAATTAGTCGTGGACTCTCGCGAATATTCAGGCTCAAGAAACCTTTCCACCATTCACCAATATACGTATATATGTTGACTGCTTTTGTGGCTTCTAATCTACTGGTCGGCCGGATTCAACACAAATGTTTGCTTCTTTTGTCCCTATTAACTTTTGTTGCTTTATTGTTTAAAAAAAAAACTCTATAACTAACCGTGGCTTCAACGACTCGTGCAAAGCACAAAAGAACTCTTTTATGAAAAAAAGAAAATTGAATTTCTAGCCTGCGCAACTCACTCGCTTGCCGGAAATACTTTAAAATAGCATTCCTCCTTGATTATTTTTTTCTTTCTTTTGCATGGCGAATTTTTCCCAAAATTATTTCTCATTAATTTATACTAACAATCGAATTTTTTAAAACAATCATCCTCCCTAGTCCTCTCAGTTAGATATTTTATTTTATTTCCTCTTTGAGAGATTTTATTTCCAAGATATTTTGAAAGTAGTGAAGTTTCGATTAAACTTGTTTTGTCCATTAGTTGAATATAAATATATAATAACTGATGTTACACAATAATACCGGAAGCGAAAGATAATAAAATTGAAGTGTTAGTAAAAAGAAAAAAGCGCGAGTCGTATGAGCTGATCCAGAATGCGTGTGTAGAGACTGCTGGCTCGATAAATAACCATTAAGTTTTGAAAGGGCAGATTGAAAAATTGGTAGGCGCCGAAATTAACCGTTGAGCTTATAAATAATCCGACGCTAATGCCTTTTATCACGGGAATGAACGTGGCTCTCTGTCCCGAGAATCTTCTTCTTCCTCATTCTCTCTCTCTATACTCCCGCGCACTTCCTTGTGTATCCGTTCTCCATCACATGAAAAGCCCCACACGTCCAACTTTGTTCGGACGTTCTACCATTAATTTTTTATTTTTTCAATTTCATTTTTGTTCCTTTTTTCTTGAATTTCTTTCTCCCTTGCAGATGGTTTAGCTGCGCGCACACTTGCTGTTTCATTTTCTCGGGATCATCGTCCAAAGGTACATTATACACCAAAGAACACTTTTTTATCTTTTTATTCCATTCTTCCTCGGGGCCGTTGCGGCTTGATCCCAGATCTCGTGCTCGGAACCAGAACCCCCTCGTTCCAAGCTTTTAAACATCTAACATAAATTCGTGTGCGGTGGCTTTGGTCGCGCGAGAATTACCCGAATCCTCGAGTAAATAATATCTCTTTCTTTTAGTCCAAAGGACGTATCATACTTTAGCAAACGCGTTGAAGTTTCAGAAATACTGCCTTTTTGTTTTCAACACTCGATATCTATATCATGGCAGAAACAAGCCGATGGCGCCGTCAAAGTCTTATTCGTCGTAATAACCGAGCGAATTCCTTTTCGCACCACATTGCATTTCCAAATTATCTCTTACACGTGTTTCACTGCATTTTTCGAATTAGCCACTCGTGAACTCGCAGCTTATCAAGTGTTGAATCAGTTCATCGATAAACATATTATAGTCGATCCCCCGCTTTCTTTTGATCACTTTACTCTGGCTCATCATGCTCCCTATTGGGTTTTACATTTTTCGGGGGTTATTCTTGGCCACTGTGTTCACGGGATTCATACGACTCTTTAAATTCCAAATAACGAGGGCGCGTATGTGTTTGAAACGGCGATAAAGACGTTCACAGTAAGTTTTTTCTAAAGAGAGTAACAACGTCCAAATTAAAACGAAAATACATGGACCAATTCAGAGGATATTTGAATTTTTAATCCATTAACAAAAAAATCTTCAATCATTCAAACATCTGAGAATAAAATCAAGTCCAAATATTAATGTTCGTATAAAGTAGATCGTTGATGTATCGAAAATGAAATATCTTCTTTGAAGAACTATAAACAATTGTGAAGCACGTCAATGAAATAAAAAGAAATAATCTCAAAGAGCACCGTGTCTTAAGTGACATACATAGATATAGTTGTACCCGACGGGACACCAAAATCGACAGGTGGCTTGATATTTCCCTCATCGATGAGCGACCATGCTTTTGTCATTATTATTATTATTATTTTATAAATATAAGACAAGTATTTTCGTGTGGAAAGGCGCCGGGGTATATCGAACGATCATTAATCATCGAGTCGATTATAATCGTCGAACATCCGACATTGGAACGATGACGGCAGTCATTTTTCAGGGGGGGTGGAAGGGAGTGACTTTTGAGATGAACGCTCTACCTGAGATCTTCATCGCAACCCGCTCTTGATGCACCGATTGTATACACACGAAAATCGTTGAAATCCATACAATGAACAACAGACACAAGTATATTCGAATGAGTAATGAATGCTGTGAGAAAGGATGAAAGAACAGAATGAGAGACTGAGCATGATGTCATAGTGAGTTAGAAAAAAAAGTTACACTGAAAAAATGTAATTGTTATCCGAGCATTGATAATTTAGCGTTTAATTGATAATGAAATGTTCGTGAACGTTAATTTTATCAATCGAGTTTTTGACGATTTCATTGACAAGATCAATCTCTGTTGATGAAACATTTGGTCTCACCTACAATTTGGCAGAAACTGAACGTTGGACGATATGACCAGACAATAAAAAACGCATTTGAAATTCTCTCTGTGTTATTCCACCATATGGTGAAGATTCAGACTAAAATTACCTAGACGCGTAAGACCTCAAATCACCGTCTGGCGAAGTTCCGAACAAAAATACATTAGGACCGCAGGATAAAGGAAAATATATGCATTTTATGGGCAGCTAGATTCGAGGGGTTGAAAACAGTGATATATAAAAAGGAATAATGGAAGATGGCAATACCAAGGGTTTCGCCTTGGTGCCAGCAGAGGGTCTCCTGCTGTCTTCAAAGAAGCCGCGTATTTCACTCTGCAACGCCTCCCCCAACATTTCAAATATCCTTCTTCCTCGCTCATTCTCTCATCCTACACCGTCTGTCTCTACTTTTTCCGCCCATGCTCACGGAAAACCCGCCCAACAAAAATACCACACGTAAACTCTGTTTTTCCTTGCAATTCCAGTCCCATGTTCTCGCTCTTCTTTCTTTATGCAAGAAGAAAAGCGGCCCACGCCGCCCATCAACCACTGACCACGATTAATCTCTCTCCAGAGAGCTAAACAAAAGCCGGAAAAATGAGGCACATCGATTATATAGAATCTCCCAAGATGCCGCCCTGGCCAACCTTCTTTTACTGTTCACCCATTTTCTTTATTTTTCTCCAGAGATGCATACACGCGTATATATATCTTTACAAATAACATATAAGTTAGCATGATGCTGGGGTAGGTATCGTCTTACTGTTGATGATGATCGATAAATTCGTGGACACGCTTACCATCAGTTTTTGTTGTAACCCATATGTCGTTGTGTCTAAAACACAACCATCAACGAGCAATCATTAGACCAATGAAAAAGTTACAACGTTAAGTCCTCTATCGACAAAACTTTGACCATTTTTTTAGGACCTTCACAATATACATACATAATATTATATATTGCCTGGAGGAATAATTATTGTGTGTTGCGAATAAATTATGCCGTGACTTGGCGGCTGTCAGACGGCGAGAACGACTGCTCAACCCTTTCTTTTTATATAGTATAATTCATTATGCTTCGAGACAAACCATTTGGTTGATTCCATTTTGTATACATGTATAGAATTCACACACGAATACATAAGAGGTGAACTGAGAGCACCTAAAAATCTCTTTTGATCAGAAACAAGCTCAACACACTCGAGGTTACCAATGCGATGAAACAAACCCAACATCGTGGATGATTGAGGAGAAGACCGTGACTAATATGGAGGCTCTTCTCGCCCATCGCCTCCTCTTGAATTTCATCTTCCCCAGACCTACCTCGCTATGGAGAGCGAAAAATTAGAGGAACGAAAAAAGGGGTTACCAGTGATATACGGACGTAAAGGCTTTCGGGTTTTGTGCTGCGTGTTACATTCGTGTGTGGGTGTGTCTGATGTAACAAAAGGGACAGTATGGGCATGATTTGGATAGAACGACAAACGCGGAATAAGAATTTCAAGAACTCTGTAAGAAATTTATGTACACATTTTTTTCACGATTCATTATTTCATTCAATTAAAACTTGTGATCATCAGACACCGGTTGAAATGTTGACACAAATGAATTAATCCAATGTTTCCAACTGTACAAAATTTCTCATACAATGAGACATTTTTATTCTATTAAAAAAGATAATAATAAATTAATGCCATTCTCATTTTTATGCCATCTTCAACCCCCAATTATTAACTGATGCCATAGTTAATTAAATTTTCCGGATGTATAGATTCATTTCGATTTATTTCGAAGAATCTAAAGAAGATGAGCAAGCCGGAGAATACGATACGTAGTAGAGACACAGTGCCATCTGGAAGGTCTTCAAGTTCTTGATTTATATCTACTAATCCTTAACCTCGTCAATGATGAGCAAAGCTACCGCAATCAATTTAAATAATAATAGAAGACTAATTTCTGATGGAGGAAATGAGAAGTTTGATTCTTAGTTGCGAGAAATAGATTTCCGGGGTTTCTATACAGAAAATATCACAAGGATTTGAACAGCGCTGTACGGAGAAGATAAAACTTGATAATATATTTGACGCTACCGTGAATTTAAGAATCGTTCTTGGAAATTATTTTTCTTCAGTCTCAGGTAAGCATTTTTTTTTTCAATCTCAGAATAGCAGGCATTAGCTATATAAGCCGCAATTTCTGACGAGGGGCGTGGACCAGGATGGAATATTTGATGGGATTATATTTGCGACTGTAGAGCCTCACGTTTTTTTTTCTCTCATTGTCTCCTTGCTTTACATCGGATTTTATCAAAGCAGTCTCTTTAGTAGAGACTGTGGCTGTGTGACGACTGACACAGTTGACAATATTCACGTTAGTATAGTAAAGAGATTTTGATTCGTATAGTCCGATATTCGAGGCACAAGAAATTGCGTGCCTTCACATCCCCGTAAGAATTTTCATCCATATCCATATTTATGAACCGAGCCTCGCTGAGTGAACGAAAAAATACGTGAATCGATCAAATAGAATAAATATTGGGGTTCCGGGTGAAAATTGTCGCGAATCAGTGGAATAAAAAGGAAAACTATATGTGTGCACGAAAAGAGCTAGAGATCGTAAAGTCTTAATGAAATTCCATCGAAATTTTGGACAACGTGCACATTTCCAGCTCATGTTGGATGCTGCCAAAAGTAAAACATGACGTTCAATTATTCAGCCCGTGGGGCATTCGTGAATGAGTGAATAAAACGGATGGACGTCGAAAACCCTGTGAATTGGACGAACCACATTGGAGCGTCAAACATCGAATTGAGAAAGCCAAATTATAGCAGACGCTCCTATATAGCACGAGACGAAGGAAATGAGAAATGATAGATGCTGAAGAGAGGCGAAGAATCCCTTCTCTTTCAGTCCAAGAAACGAATGGAGATTTTTATTCTTACGCCTCCGCGCGCGTTCACTTTTCTTTTACTACGAAACCATAAAATCCCGGATCCTCGTATCTTTATCACAAAATCATAAAATAAAGAATGACTACGACTGAAAATGACAAATCTACTGAATTCCAACGTGAAACTTCTTTTTCTGTGCTTATTGTGGTTTTTGGCTATTTTCGAGAATTACTTGTCGTGACTTTCGATAAAATAAAAACAATTTGCGCCCCTCGTGAAAAGTAACAGCTTATTTTTTCTTCATATGTGATGAATATAGACTCGAACAAAAATATTTTACTTTCTTATCATTATTTTTGTTATTTGTTTGGTTTTCTCGTCCCGTCCATCTTCGGTCGAAAGATGAACAATATATCGTTCAATGTTGAGTAGATAACGAGACTTCAAAAAACAGAGCCGTTCAGACTGAATTTGTCCGATCGAGTTTGCGCTTCGAAACTTCACGAATTTAAGAAAATTAGGAAGTAGTGCACGTACACGTTCCGTTTGAAATATCAGAGAATTTTATACAACATCCATGTATTTCCCAATTTGGCCTGACTGCTCGCATTCAATTCAATCGGAATAAGGGAGAAAAATGTAAAAGGGTACTTTCTTGCTCGAGATCACCCGTTCTATATAAAAGACTAAACTTCTTCATTATTGGGCGCTCGTGAGTAGAGCTCTTTCTGCAAAGGCTGACTTTCCTAAGTTTTGTGTGTGTACGTATACGAAAGCAAAGTCAAAATACAGTCCAAGATAAGAAAGAGAGAGAGAGAGAAAGAAAGCTGTAAGTTTATAACCAGAGTTTTATTAACGGTGAAGCTCTGGAAGTTTTATTTTATCGACACAATTGGGCAAACGGTTTGCTTCGGACAATCTATTTTCTTAGAAACATGTTACGTACTCGTTATTTATAGTCTTCTCCGATAAAACTCGACGCGAGAGTGTGGGGAGAAAACAGAAACAGTCGATTGGGCGAACGTTGGCAAAATCAAAGTGACTTTATTGTCAAAACAGTATAATCATTCCAACTTGAGTTATGCTGAAATTTCGTGCACAAAGATACGAACAAATGTGATCAATAAGTATTTTCTATAGACCTAGGGACCAATAATAATAAGCTATATGGCCGTCTAACTGACTCACGAACGATACACAACACTGTAAATGAAGGTTTACGAACGCGTGTCTCCAAAAACTCTGCGAGAGTAACCCCTTTCACGGAGATATGAATCTTCCAGCTCGTTGAACGTGCACAACAGAGCGGAGGGGCTGTTACACATCTTAAGCGCTCCCAGCTTGGCACGCACACGTCGAGAAGGGGTTGATCGGTTCGAACGCATTAACCGCAGCCCCTATACCCGAGCAAACCACCCCTTTAACCTCTCAACGTTTCTGGCATGCCTTTATTCAACCTCAAAACTATTGTTGTCGATGATTTTGATATTTTGTTGGCTTTCTAGAGCCTGCCACTATTTCGCAAACGAACCAATGGTGATAAAATGGATATGTACATAATGCACGCACATGTATATCCAAATGTATATACGTATGTGTGTGTTATGTATATTGTCGCGTGACACACTGCTCATATATGATCAACGAGCGGAACATTTTCCATATGCCCTCGTGGCTAAGAACTCGATTGTTCCATACATATTCTATTTGACGTCACGTGAACCAAATGGAAATATAATTCAAACGTGATATACATACGGGGACAAACGAAAGAGCGACAAAATATTTTTTATTTCGCCTTTTCTCGGTCTACAGTGTGTTCACCGGAGGTATTATGATCTGTCAAGAGGGAGGAAGAAAAAGAGTAAATTACACGCCCTGCGATCACCCGCAGTATAATTTTCGTGTGGAAATTGTGGGTATTCGGTAGTTTTTTTATTTGCAAATGGCTCATTATTCAAGGGAAATAATTTACGTGAAAA
Organism: Campoletis sonorensis; assembly: GCA_013761285.1. Classification (NCBI taxonomy): domain Eukaryota; kingdom Metazoa; phylum Arthropoda; class Insecta; order Hymenoptera; family Ichneumonidae; genus Campoletis; species Campoletis sonorensis. Next base: position 1,162,547 of record JACEOJ010000093.1, read on the forward strand.
CGTCTGATTATTTAACTAAGATCAAGAGCATGCTTGCTTCGTTTTTTAGGATCGAAAGTTTTTTCTGCTTATTGTTTTACCAAATCATACAAAAGTAACAGATGAAAAATGAAATTTTGTTCCCTTAAATTTCTATTTGCTTTTGTACAATCAATAAACACGTGTGCGAAATCTCAGAAAATGACGTTTGAAACTACATTTTAGAGAACATCAAGACTTTAAAATGAAACAATATTCGTTCTGCAATGATGATTGGCTTGACGGAGCCTCTGGCAGCGAAGTCTCAATAGTGGCGTTCTATCAACATGAACGATTGATACCGAAATTTGCGGTTGGCTACGAACGGGATATGTGTATATAGGAAACGTTTTCCCTGAAGCATTGCGTACAGTTTCGAGATTTTGATTACCTCGTTGCATGTTTATATATACATATATCTTTATATACCGATGTTACTGTAGATTAAGCGTAAATTCTGCTCCAGCAAAAGCCCACAACTCTCTGATCAGGCTACCGCGACGGAAACGGAAGGTGGAATATACTCATCGGCGCATGAAACGTGAAACTCGTAATCTCATTTCAATTATGTATACCCAAAGGACGAGATTCTCTGTACATTTTTGCAGTCGTCGAAGAAATTCATTGGCGCGTTGAGATGTGCTTTTGCACGGTTCGTTTTACCGATTAAGTTAGATGAACAGATAGATACACAGGGGAGAGATTGGCAGAATGGGGCAACATGTAAAAAAAATTGTCAAATTCCCTTTGTCACGTAGAAACCGGAATCTGATAACTCCACCGGGGAAACAACAAAGAGACACGCTTGAGTCTCATTCATTCATCACTAATGATTAATAAAGATGATTATTTTTGATATTTAAATTTTCATATTTTCATGAAATAATCAACGTTGGAAAGTTTACAATCAAATAAAAGTTCAATGTTGAGCTAGATGGCTTTGTGAAATGTGGCCCATGTAACATTTACTTGAACAATTATTAAAAATGTAACAAAAACAATAAAACTTTTTTTTTAATTATCGTTGTATTTGATTGGTTTGATTTTTTTTGTTGAAAGAAATGTCGTATAGTGTCCTATTTTTTCTGCTGCTCCTATATTATATGCACATATTGGGAAGCCACGCAGAATTCATGGTGAATTGCAAAGACGACCAAGACGACGGTAAGTCGACTCTAGGGAAATTTGACGCGCAAAAACGAGACTTGAAATTAGTTTGATCTCGTAATTCATTTTGTTTGCACAAATGTCGAAAAGTTCTCAAACATTACGTCCGCGTCGATGAGCTACTTGATTAGTATTTTCCATTGAATTAAGCAGAATCAATTATACATCAATTATAAGAGCAGTATAACGGCTGAAATGTTGTTGAGAATTCATAACCACGTAATCACATCTCAATTGAGATATTAAGGGGAGCGAAACGATTGGATTAGATACGATGATTGGTTTCAATGAATCTCAAAATAAAAAAGTACGACGTAACAAGCAATAAGGTATACATAACGTGCATCTAAATCCGTTTAAATCTGTTTCAATGCGAACGTTTTTGTCATCGAAAGAGTGTCACGCAATTAACAACGAACGAATCGCGTATACGAAAGCGTATGATAATAACGAGGTCACTCTGTGTACAATCAGATGAATTTTGTGCTACTGATTGAATAGTACATCAATCGCTCCCCATGAATATTCAACACGCAGTCAGAAGAAACAAAGAATATAAGAACGTTCATATATTTCTTCGTAATGATATACATCCGATCGGGCTTCTGATTTCACCACAATCTTTTTATCGTTATACCTTTCCAAGCCATCGTATATCGTGTACATACGTATATACATACTATAAACGTACAATGTGCATCTGTTGAACATTCTACTGCTCGGCGTATCGACAACATTACATGTACCACAATCGGGCAATCCGCGAAATCGAGAAAGGTGGCTGAGACTCGTGGCAATGTGTATATACAGGAGTATTAAAACAAGCATAGCGGAAAGAATACACTTCTGTCCCCGTGCGATCAACAGTCTTCTTTTTCTTGATCTCTCTCCCGATCGGGACCGATCGCGTTACCCAGGTAAAAGAAATCAGGGAGAGAAACAAGGCGAAGAGACGATCGAGAAAGAGAGGGAGGAGAAGTCTCCAAGGCGGCGGGCATTCGAGCAAAAAAGTTAATTACAAAATCATCCTGGCAAAAGAAAACCACATTGGGTGGTATATATATGTATACAGAAGAGCTCAGGATGTGGTACGACGAGAGAATGTGTGAGAAGCTATATCGAAAAGCAGCGTGCTGTTTATCTCTCCCTCTCTCTCTCTCTCTCTCTCTCTCTCTCGCCCTACCCCCCTTTCTTTTTTTCTACGTGCTTCGATCTTTGTCTCTCTTTCATATCCCGAACCCCTTTTTTCGATTCGATGCCAGGCCCGTTCCCGTGGATGGATAATAATGTGGGTTTCTTGTCCCGAAGAGCGAGAATGCAAATTATTGCACACCAACGAAATTTCAGCTGCTGCAAAAGTTGCGGTGATGGTGGTCGACGTTCTTCGACCAAGACTTTTCGAATCGCACCCTTTTTCTATTCGTTCACAGCGACCAACCTGCGGTCATCATCTGACTTATCGAAACCCAGAATATAAGCTGATCATCATGTGACTCCGATAGAAATAAAAAAGAATGGGAGAACGAAAATGAACGGAAATCCTGGGTTCAAACAGTATGAAGTTTTTTTAGGGCTGCTTTGATTGTACAGGATCAATTGGCAATGCTTACCATGCATTCTACTACTTTCCATCACGTAATTTGCCCTCATTTTATCGACTCGACACACAAAAACATATCAATCCCTGACGTTTATCTTACGGTTGTGTTACGGAGCAGCGTATTAAATCTCGTGGCAGGTGTTGTTTATCGTACGAAACTCACGTATTTACCTTTTTACCAATTTTATAGTGAACCACCCTGTACTTTTTACGGAAACAATTTCATGAACATACTGATCTACATCGAATCCTGCAATCGAAATAGGACTTTTTTTGTTTCTCGCGATTCAATAAACAGAGAGACACGCACAGAGTTACACACAGAAAGGCAGTGGAACAGTGATCGTGTACTCGGCTTACGACCAGTAAGTTCGGGTTCCTTTATCGCTGCCGTTAATGAATTTTTCTATCTACTTTTCTGCACTCTTGCTCATTTGGTGATTGAAAAACAAGTTTCTGGTATAATTCTCCGGGTCGTAGCCCCATCAGATGAAAGCTAAACGGACTAAGACGTGGCTTCAGATACAGGATTTACGATCAACAGAATTGAAGAAATTCCGATACTTGAATCTAGAGCGGCGCGACAAGCTCCGGGCAGGAGAATCATACCAGAGACAAACGAATGGCAAAAAGCCGCGGGTAACGATTGCTAAATCAAAGAGTGAGCAGCGCCCACAAATCCTAAGGGGAAACAGGTTGTTAAAGTGGTACCAACTAGCAGAAGTGATTAAACTGCTATAAAAATATTACAAAAAAAAAAAAAAACAACAGCATTCGAAATTTACGTCAATCGGTTCGGTGGATCAATATAAAAATACACGCGACTAGCCCATCACCCAACATATTATTTCAATTTGAACTACGGCCATTCACAATATTGGATTTTTATTATTATCATTTTTATTTTACAGAACAAAGTCGCGGATATCCTGGTGCAAAAATAGGTCTGATACGGCTGAATTCATAAAAATTCTATTCATGAAAATACAACAGGGTTTAAAAAACCCTGGTCTCGCTATCATCGTTGAAAATTGAGGCAAAGAATTTACTGGGATTAATAGAAATGGTATTTAAAAAACCACAGATTCATGAAATGGAGTTTCAATGGCTAGACAATGCAGTTGAACTGTGTTGAATCAGTTCAGCCGTTTCCTCGGCACACGCGTGCATGTTTTCTTTTTTTGGTCTGAATGATTTTTTAATTCAGTTATCGGTGAGTCTTCCAGACTGAAGTGCATAAATGCACTTGATGCAACGATAGAGTGAATTGTGTTGAGTGCCTCTTACCTCTTACGGTTTGTACAGGGAGAATTTTTTGAAAAAACGTTATAAAATACGGAGTAAGGCTCGGAGCGAGCATTGAGGTATGCTCGTAGGACACAGCAGATAACGAAAAAAGGTAGCGCACCCGGTGATGGTCGTAATGGCCAATTTTGTCGATTAAACTTTTCATCGTCTGCCCTCCATTCGCGTACGAAGCAGCCATTGCAGACGGGGAAAGAACCTTTAGCTGGTCGAACTAACGCCAATATGCCACAATCATTGTACACACAGCCGAAAGTCAACTGTATATATATATGCTCGTAGTACCCACCAGCAATATGGACTGAACATGAAAATTTGATGAAGCGTTCCACCGTTCGCAAAGTGGCCATTAGTCCAATGATTACTCCGCTCCATGCTATATATGCACGTTAATTCTCGTTTGACATGAATAACATGTATGTTATTTATGAATTCACGTTCGTTTATTTTCGGGGCTTGAACTTTTTTGTGATATTTATTGGGGATCAGAATGAAAACTGTTTCAATTGGTCGTTCAAACCAATTTCGTATTGATCATTCAATTTTCTTTGATCAAAACTTATTCAAGTAGTTTTTTTATTTCAGTAGTAATTGATGAATACGATAAAATATCATTTACATATTTTGTCGCATTTTATATTTCATTTTATTATATTCATCAGTAAATTTGAGAATATTATTGCAACTCCAGAAAATTGAATTGACGTACGAATCAAGGTATCATGATCGAATAAACTTCTGGTCTATGACCTTCTAATCTGCACCAGTTTTCGCAATCGTGAATTGCTTCTTTTATCTGAAGGTATATTCGCAAATACAGACGTGGCTTCGTTCATACATGCTGACCGAAGACAAATGAGGGAGCACGTCATTCATTTGACTGACTGAACCACCCGTGGCTTCACAGCTGGCTACCGTCCTTACATCGCCGCGCTCCGGTATTAATATAACACAAGCATACGTCATTTCGCAACCCAAGACTCACGGGCTCCAGTGGTGAGACCTCTCGAGCACCGGCAATGTTTACCTTTTGCCACGAATCAATCACGACTGTAGGATACACGTTTCTTATTTGAAGGGAAGAAAAAAACGGATCGAGGTCACCAATTTCAAGGTTCCAGAGAAAGGAGAACATTAAAATTCAAATTACGAATGAATCTACTTTGATATTCTACAGTCGGCGTATTACACTCGAAGACTTTTACGGGGAAAATTACCCTGGCACCTATGGGCACCAATACCCCATTTTTAAGGTTACGGTTTCAAGAAAATAGATTTTTTTTTATTGACTCTCGGTTGACACTGAAATTCAGTGGTTTTTTTTTGTCGTTTAACATTTTCTTCATATCTTCTTCATAATTTCTCACGTCGTGCGAGAAAAAGGAGTTGATTTAGATCAGTCAGTACTGAATGTTTGAACTTGTGCTTTTGATCATTCGTCTTGTTGGAGAAAAGACTTGAGCAACCAATTTTAATGGCATTTTTCGATGTTGGGAGAGAATTTTTGGCTTTTTCTTTTAGATATAAGGGCAGTGTCATGGGGAGTATGAGTTCGATCCATCTTTTGGAGATATAATTTTTAATGCTAGCGTATATAAATGAAGAGAGCTGAGAAAAGGTGATTCGACGTCCGACTGTGAGTCTTACATGATAAAAGAGTGTGTATGAGACACGGGTGGTACGATTTTGGACATTGGACAACCAGTTTGGCTGTGTGTTGTGTACGAAGGACATCGAGAGAGAAAGAGAGAGAGGCGGAGGATGGGAGAGAGCGATTGCGGGTGGGAAGACTCGCGCGATCCAGCTGCGATCTGCGTCGCGGGAACGCTCATCAATCATTTAAATGTAACGCAAGTAGAACCCCAGAATCATGTATACCTTCGTCGTCCCTTTTTCTCAATCCTTATTTCTCTGTCACTTGTCCCCCTCGTTTGTAGTTATAGGACACACCACAATCGCTATCTTGTAGAGTTCGCTTTGTCTTGACATCTGTCAAACTAAGCCCACATATGTAAGAAAGGTGCAAAGTATCCCGAAATTGTATTTTTTCGTTCTGTTTTCGACTGAAACTCACGAAGTTCGGTTGCAATATAGATTTCAATGCTTTTGATGTTCCTCTTTAGCACGTGTGTTCAACCAAACGACCAATAGTCAATAATATTTTTGAAAAGAGGCCAAGAGCATGGGGTATTTTTAATTCGTGCGGAATAACAGGACAATACATGAGTTTTTGTTATCGATTCTTATCGCGGTATGAACTGCGCCACAAGTTCTGATGTCTTATCGATAAAACAAAAGAGTTTCTATGTTGAAGCAATCACATTTGAATAATCGTTCGAACGGTCGTAGTACATTATGATCATTTGGTTATTCGTTTTTTGTCGCAATCAATGCAAGCCGTAATTTTAATAATACTCGCTTGTCAGTAATAAATCATTTAATTTTTTTCTATTATCTATTACCCCGTGAGTTTCACTTACTTTGTAGTTTTCTCAAAAACAACTAAGTGCCAGAACAGGGAACTGCAATGATGGGCTGGTACACTTTCGTTGGTTCTGAACGTTAATGAAATTTAAGCCTGTAACTGGACGACGCTGCAATGTCTACAGAACAAAACATCCTCACTTTCTTATAAACGCAGACTATAAATACATATACTGTACAAATATATCTATAATTTATAATACGTTTCTGTAGACACCCTTCGAGAAATCCTCAGACAGAATGATAAATCAACTGCGAGATATGCCTCGAAGTTTTGACATAAGCTCAAACTCCCGCGAGTATATATTCTAACAAATCGTTGGCGTTTTGCCTTGAAACAGTTAGTGCAATTACAAACATCCGTGGAAACTCGGGTCATTAGTGTCTGTGAATCTCTAAAAATAACGTGCAAATATAACATTTAAAAGTGAGCTTCATTTTTGGTAATATGTGAAAGGACTCAGACTGATTTTGATTCGACAAAGTGATTCAAAGAATCGACCGAATCATCATTTTCATCAGAAAGTCGATCATTTTCCTTTTGTTTTTTTAATGTCAACTTGTTACGATGTCGTATTTATAGAAAATTGATTTATAAGGCATGGCCAATCGATATTTCAATGGAATTCTGTTGAATAATCACCACGTAACACAGCAACTTCACAATCGATTTTTATTAATGCAGTCAGGACGTGATGAGAATATCCTGAATGTATATACCGTCTCGTTTTATAGAGTGTTACTTAAATGCACTTTGCAGCATAGGTGAAGGGGACTGAAGTCTTGTCGTAGGCGTGGACTAGATACGTCAAAAGATCGCTTCTACCGATGGAACAAACACGGTAAATATGCATCGAGCTTGAAACGAACATGGAAAAGAAAGCAATAACGACAGAGCCAGAAGGACAATTTGCTTTCGATGCAAAAAGCATCTACGAACTAAAGTGACGAGCGAATCCTATTCTGCAATTTTCATGCTGTACATATATATGTAAGCAATTTAAGAAAAGAGATAATAATGAAAACAAATATTTGATGAACAATCAAATATAAAAGAACAAAGATAGAAGATTCGTCTTTTCTTTTCTTCTTCCCTTTTCCCGTCTCATTCGTTCATTCAACCTAAACTTTAAAAGCTTTTATCAGAAAGCAGACGAGTTACTTGAAATATAATTAAAATCGAATTAATTTCATTGAATTTTCGGGTTTCCTGCCACTGTTGGAGTTCATGATATTTTTGTGATGAGTGGCTCATAGTGGAAACATAAAAAGTTTCAATTAATAATAAATGTATGAAATATTGATTAAAAGCATAAGATAATTGTCTGGGTTATTCTAAAAATGTCAAAACCTCGATAAAACACTTGTTCAACCGTAGTATTTGAAACGAACGAATACTTCCGATCGTTAAAACATTTCGATGGGCGGTTTGTTATTTCCATACTAGATATTTCCGCTCTCTGTCTTGCGCATTTTGCTCTGGTTTTCTGGTGTTTCTGCCATTGACCGCTGACTGAAAGGCAAACTGGAAGATTGCACCCGTCAAATACGTCTCGTGAATTCACGAGCAGTCGTCGACCCGACTTCACAAGCAGAGCGTATATATACTGTAAAAGTTCGATATCATAAAAGCAGTAAAGCATACTGAACGGGGTTTAACCGATCGAGACTTTACTGGCGCGAGCTGTCTGAGATAATTATATTGCTTTCAAATATAATCCTCAATAGCTATTAAGCAAAGAGAGACTCGTTGGGGGGAGAGCGATATAAAAATAGAAGGAGAAAGAAAGAAAAAGAGGGAGAGAAATAAGCAACAGAAATCGGAGGCCAAAAAGATTATGTAAAATATGATTATCAGAAACAGCAGGAAGTGCGGAGCAAACTCTCGTTTGATGGATAAAAACTTTTCAACCAAAAATTCACAGCGTTTGACGGCCTCAGTGATCTACACTGAGATCCATAACAGAGGTACTCTGCTGTGAAAATCAAACTTGGAATAAAATTATCGGGACCTAGATTATTGTCACACGAAGTTACGGTGTCGATCACACGGTTACGAAAAATCAAGTTTCATTATAATGACTCGCTCAAAAACAATGACCGGAAAAGTGTCGTACGTTGTTGAAAAAGATTAACATCATTATACAGTTTTGAAAATTGGAAGGAAAAAAAGGCTTTTATCTCTTTCAATTTCCAAACACGAAACACATGACACGTATTTCTCTAAGACTCGACCGAGAGATCGTGACGTCCAATCATCGGTCCATTTCTCTCGGTTAGGCACTTTTTCGTAGTTGGTTTCTGTAACGGGGTTGCTGCTCTCCTACACCATTCCGTGTTGCTCACAATCCTCTCTCGTGTCACTCTCGAGAAGCAAGAGTGGTCTCTCCACTTTCGGTGATTGCCGCCGAGATTTACAGTCAGGCCTTGTCGAGAGGCTGGTATAACGTATTGGACTCTCCGTCCTTCGACATCTACGTGAAATTTGCCCCCTCCCGGCCCTCAGAGCAGAGCTGTAGTCCCAGAGTCCCTCAGGTTGACCAGGATGTCCGGACTAGTGCTGTGTGAGAGCGAATGGAAGGGGGACACGAGTGCAAACGACCATCGACATAGAAAGAGAAAACGAGCGAGAGAGAAGGGTGAGAATGCGGATAGACACAGAATGGGAAAGAGGAATTGAGTTTGGGTTTTGGGTTCGTACAGACACGCGCCGAGCACGGGAATAATTGCGGGGGTATGCTGTATATAGTCAATACCACCGCTGGGAAGTGGAAATACGAGATAGAGGGAAATAGTCTCGGTGAACACGAGAAAGTGAAACGAGGATGGAAGTTTAAGCGAGTGGCTGCTGCTATCAAACAGCATAAGTCGCTGTGAAGATAAAATGAGAGAGATGGGGATAAAATAAAAGGGATGCACGAGAGAGAAAAGCAGTATGAAGGGGATGGATATTTATGTATCCTCCCGTACATCGCTTCGCAACCCTATCCTGATTTCGAGAAACCCTACTCTCGCAGGTCTTCTGTCAGGGTGCGACAGGCAGTTGCACCATGATGGTAGACATATCACCGTAATTAGTATCCTCTTAATTGACCAATTTCACGGTTTCAATCGTCCAAATCCATTACACATGTGCTACACATTGTAATTAATAAATTTCGAGAAAATTTCACCTGGTTGAATCAATGGTGCGCTATAGTATCGATGGAATTGAAAGCTTTGTTGATTGAAAAGGTAACTGTGGACATGTTTGGAAGCCAATTGATCAATTAGTTAATTGGCAATTAATGGCAAGTCAAAATTTAGAATAAAATCGCGAGAGGTGAAAAAAAATTAGTAAACTGAATTCGATGAGTCTTAGGAAAAACTGACAATTACAGATGCACTCCTGATAAATTGTTTGAAATCATAAAAATTCAGATCACATCTGATGTTTTTTTTTTTTGCAGAGATATCAAAAGAGCGTGTGAAAATAAATTGGTAAACAATTTATGGTGAAGGATCCGGGGAAATAATTTTTTCTTTCCCCTCTAAGAATCGCCCTTCCGTAGTTTTGTGCTGATGCAGTACCGGTTGGGGATATTTACGACTCTTTGTGGCATCAACCCTCGCCACAATTCCCGAGAATCTGTTCTCTCCGCCAGATTCGTTGCCCTTTTGCCCCTCTCGTGGTTCCTTAATGAAATACCTATACGACGATGGTTTTCCTACTTGCAAACATTTCTCGACGGTTTCTGACGAAACGTTCAGGCGTTACCGTCAGGTGCGCGCCTCTCGTATATATGAGGCTTGAAAACTTTCCCTTTTGAATTTTACTACTGCGGCAAGATTGCTATCAGAAAATATACGAGGTTAACTATTATCCCTGTGGAATTTATCATTTTCTTAGCACTGTCACATTTATTGTTTTAAAGTAAGATTGAAAAAAAAATTAAAAAACTTGTCAAATAAAAATTGTGAACAATTATTCAATTAGAATCGGTCACTCAATCGGAGGAATTGTTCCTGAATTTTCAATGCTTTTACTCCATTAAAAACTCAGTGAGCATAAAGCTGACTGTACGAAAACAGGTCTTTCACAGTTTTCCCGGACCGCCTCGTGCGAAGGTGACCCAGTAAAGTGTTAGGAAGGAGTGTATGTGAAAGTGGAAAATAGGATTGAAGCGATAGTATGGTTTCGTGAGAACCCGAAAAGCTGTACAAACAATGAAGTGAACAATGAAGTTTGAAGAAAATAATAATAGTAGACAAAAAGTGTTTTGCGAACAATCATTTGTGAATAACACTTCGATAAATATTGTGACCGCTTCCTAAAAGTCAAGGTAATTAATATGAGTGATTGATTATTAATTAAATAAATGATTAATTGCTAAAGCAACACATAAATGACTGATGAATTATTGTGGAGTAATTATCGATAAAACGGAGTCTTTAATGTTTGACGTTTAATAAATTCCATTGGATTGTTGGAAAGAGAAAAGGGTCGTTCGAAATTCCCCTCATAAGTTCTCCCGAGAGTTAGGAATCCCTCTATCTCTCTCCATCGTTCATCCCGATGCTTTTCCTTCGATATTACTACCACCCACACCCCTATCTTCTTATTCTTCTTCATTCTCCTCCATCACTGTCTCTCCGTCTCACTCATTCCATCTTTCCCTCACTGGGTCCCAATCCACTCGGAATCGAGAGCCAACCGTCAGGATCATAATTGAAAGAGCTATCATGGTCTTTCTGCTCTCGATAGCATAAGAGGAAGCACATATAGATATATCCATGTAAGTAGAAATGGTTGTGCCAATATTAGGTAAGAAGATTTTAAAAGAGCTTCTTCTTCTTGTGAAAAGAACTCGTACTAGTAAGGATCATGCGAATGAACTGATATAACACGAAATATAAAGTTTTTTTACTTAAGATCGATTCGACATTGAAAAATATATGATCTTTTTCAACGACAATTCCTACAATTGAATCTTTTGATAGATTAATTTAGCTCTATCAAGGGATTCCTTGTTACATCGATAGATAAGACGAGAAGAAATTGAATCGAGCAATGGCTCCTTGATCTGTACTCGATTATATATCCGTACTGTGTGTGAGGACAATTGAAAATCTATTAATCTACGTACTACGTGGCACACCCATTTTCAATTGTTGCTTTTACGAAGTAAGAAAAGCTGCATCTCAGTTTTAAGACTCGACAAAGTTACATATAATTCAATTGTTTACTCCAGGAAAACTCCGAATGTTTTGATAATTAATTTAACTAAATTGGAATGAACGTGAACGCATGTAATGAAGAAATATTTATTTTGTTCAACATATTGCTGCAGTTACTCACTAATAATATGGCACAAATTTCTCACAATGTTAGCAATAAGTATTTGCATCGGCCTCAATCTAGCCTTCCTACACATTCGAGAGGTTACAAATCTTCATGACTTCACCACTGTACGCCCTGGCTATTTATCTCTCTTCTTCATTAGCATAAACTCCTACGCACAAGGTGATAAATATATGCAAGCACGTACATAGAGCACCGAGACAGGTCACGAGCGTTGGAGTGACTGAAAGATTCGTTTACTTGCTCAATGGATTCTCACGTTCATGTCACAGGCCTTAATACATTTATGTGTATGAATTCCCATATTCACGTACATGGTACATGCATTTGAATTCTTCATCTTGCTGTACGTAGGGATTCAATTATCATTCGTTCGATCGGGAGCGTACGATTAATCGTTTGGGTGTGGTTACTCGTCGATCTTTTGATGATGAACATAAGGGGGAGAAAATTTGTAGGGTGGACCGCAGCTTCGATGATGAACCCTGCCCATATCGAAGCCCTTCTTTTTCATCTTTTTCTCCGACACACTGTCTTTTCTCCGCCATCCTACTTCACTTTCTTTCGTGCAATTACCATTAGGGAACATACTGAAAAAAATTATCCGGCCGATTAACTCGACGACGCTGATATTCTAATTCTCATTCATACTGTAATTTTTTTTCTTTTCGAATAAGAAATGTTCCAATCATAGCAGAATTGTAGTCTCATTTTATCGAATTCGGTGTTCCTCATACGCAGTTCAAGAGACAGAGGGTTTTGCACCCTCCGACGAAGATCCAAAATCAACCAGCAATGAACTCGAATCAACCAGGCTTGGGAAGGGTTTCTCAACCCCTTGACGTAGGGTAGGGTCTCACGAAATGCTCTCACATGTCTCATTGACTCGATGGCATGCGAACATTCATATCATCAACAATGAGCCACTCTAATGACGAGGCTTTTTCTATTTCCTCGTTTCCTGAGTCGTAGACTGTGAAGGACTTTTGGCTTTTTTACACAATAATAATGTTTATTAACGGAATTGATAAAAATAGGTGTGAATTGTCTGTGCGTTTAAATGATAAGTTTAACAACAGATTCCACATGACGATTCAACTAAGAAAATCTAATTGAAGAAAAAATTCTTTTGTTACACTATTGAGAAATCATTTTGAAAAAGTTGTAGCAGAGAAAAATGGACTTTTTGTGCAATGTATTTTTTAAATCTTCATACCAGGGCCCCATGTGAATTGTATAACAACCTAAATATATTCCGTGCGATTAGAACGTCAGTTATTCAAAGAGAAAATTAGCCAAAGGCGTCGCAAAGGGTGCGCGTGCCATTAATTGCACTCACAAAATGTCTCGCTTCGCGAGTGTTGAGCCCGCAGTTGATTTCAAGATAAAATATAAGGTGGGGTTGAGGAAGCTTGAGAAAAGCGGATCGATAGGGTTGATGCAGGAGTGTGCGATTGGAGCAGCAAGAGTGATTAACCCCAAAATCGTTGGGGCTTCACGATAGAATAGGTGATCTAGGGGTGAAGGTGAGGAGGAGGAGGGGGTGAGTTTCGATGCGGGGCTCTCGAATCCTGATCTCTGCTATCGGAAAGCGTCTCCACTCGTGCACGCTCCATTGGCTGACTGACGAGGGTGCAGTACAATCTTTCCCCAGTACCGTGGATATACTATCAGCCACCCCCCGCCGTATTCTCCCTTTTACAGTGATTAAAAGGCACCCCGTGAAACCTTTACAGCCTCGCTGTTCCGTTCGTCTCGTTTCAATCCTCTCACGATCTGCAAAATTCTACGCGAACGCTTTTCTAACTGTTTTGTATGTGCACATACATATATAAATATGTACCCACCAAACACTACAATGTTTTGTTGCTCACAAGCATAAAGGCGTAACTCAGAAAGTTTAACGAGTGTAATTATTTGGAGCGAAGTCCTTTTCAAACCGCTGTTCATTTGCCCAAACATTTAAGGATATTCCATTGACTCGACACAACCTATATTGTTATATTTCGAATTCCAGCATTCCGTGATAGTGGGAAGGCTCAATGTTTAGGTGTAATGCGCTTCCACGCGAACGAACCACAACCGATAATTGTTATTTAATTTTTCAATGTCCGAATGATTTTGCATTTTGCGGACTGGCAGAGGATACTTCTGTTCAAACGATTGAACGCTATAAATGCACATTGCGAACGTTCCTCGCGTACAACTACAATACATACGATCACAATAGATATATATAGAACCATTAATGCATATGTATATATATATTTGCAGGTTAGGTGCATTGGTCGATGCTTTCGACCGCGCTCTTGCCATTAGTCCGATGGCTCTCTCGGCGTCCCGACATTTATTCGCTTGAATTGCCAGCAATTATTTGGTCATCAGTGCACAGCCGAGAGAGGATTGATACTGCTATGTGTGCATCGGCTGCAATCCACTTGTATGCATGTCTGTATTATAAAAACATTGGCGTTTTGCTCGGCTATTTTCTTTTCCCGATAATATTTCTCACTCTTATTGACCCAACGCTTTTGTCGAATGGAAGCAGAAGTTTTATTAATGAAGTTATAAATACACCGAGGGATATTATCTTTGCGTGAATAATATTTTAATTCCCGTTCATACTTTATTTTTGTCATGAAAAAAGTGATGAGTGATTTATTCTGTCATAAGCTTGGAAATAATTATTCCTTGGGATTCATTTGAAAGAAGTAACATCGTCCGATGAATATTTACAACGTTTAAGACTAATTGTTCGCAAATTTTTTCAATTATTTTCAATGTTATATATATTCTTTTTTTTCTGGAGGTCTGGCATGATTATTAATTCTCGGATATAACTGCGGGGGGTATGTGGCGCGAGTCCGATAGATGGAAATTGTCGAATCATTAAATGCGTATCTATTATGTGGATTCGCAATTAAGAAAGCTACATCGAGACGGCTCGGTCGATCACAGTTTCAAACATTAATCCGCATGCTCGACAAAATCCATCAAACATTAAAGCACACCGCGAAATATATTTGTCGACGGAAACACTCAAGCGCCCTTTCTCATGCAGACGGGCTTCAAGCCGCCCTCGTCTCCAGAGGTGTTTGAATATTCATACTCAGTTTCCGTCAGAGGTCAAGCTTCGATCGAAAAGTCTCTTCGTGTCTGAGCTCGATAAAAACCGGTAAAGACGCAATTATTCAAGATTTCATCGCTGCAAAAAACATCTCTAATTATTTCTAGCAGGAGAGAAAAAACGCGCGCATAATTTCAAGTCCAAAACATAAAAAAAGGCTTGACAAACTTGTCAAGGTGTCGTCCAACTTTTATATCGATGGATATTTCATCGAGTTTTCTTTGGATGAATAAAAGTTATCATTCAGTTTTATCACGTATAAAAACGTATATACGAACATAAGCAGGCTGAAAAATTGATTTACGAGTTTTTTGCTCAATCAACAAGAATGGATGGATTTGCCGGTGGTGTTGCTAGTGGCGATGTTTAGTTCATACCATGGACCTCCCTCCATTCCTTTCTGACGGACGTCAAACTCTGCGGCGCTGCAGCCAAAGATCGCGGAATTCAACGTGAAATCCCAAGGAAACGTCTCGTTGATTATGACGGTAAGCCCCACGAGAGATCTCCCGAAGCGTGAAGGATCGATCGTGCCGGATGATGGCCCGAGGGGCAAACTTCCGCGCGGTGAGGTAAGCCATATATAGATAGTGAGAGTATTCACAAGTAAGCAGACGCAAGAGCATTCTAGTATCTAATAATTATCGAGGAAACTCAGATGCCCTCGCGAAGAGGAACCATCTCATTTCATGAAGCACAAGCACTTTAAAGCGCTTCTATAAATATGTATGTATATGTCTTCATACATATATATTAAATGCACTCCCTTGGCTCTCTTAATGCTAAGAGAAGGTAGTACCATTACTGGCGTTGCTTTCGATCCTCCTCTCTTCTCCATGACACGAACAATGTCCTTTCCTGCGTGATTGGATGTCATCAAAGTGCCTCGTAATCTCTTCTCTCTGCGTCATGTTATACTCTCTCGCTCCCTTTTAAGCTCTATACACTTTATGTCAACTCTCGTGTCATCGATTGTCCATTACCCGGACCTGGCGTGTCACCGTCTCTCATACCGACACACATTCCCAACTTCCCAACGGACCGCGCACACATGTGTCAACCTCCTCATTTACGCTCACCCAACTCATCATTCTCATTCATGTTTCGCTACGAATTACCTGCTGTTCTGTCTTTCTGTGACCTTGATCTTTGCATTGGTACAACGAAAAGAAAATCTCTCAATCGCGTCTTAAAAAACAATTGAGATTTGGAGTGATATTTATTATATCCGCTATCAGATATTTTTGCTGATGAACGAAATGTTACATTTGGTAAATGTCAGGCTGCCATTTGTGGACATTATGACAAACTAGTTGGCCGGCGATATTTTTCTGTTCAAATAAATGACAAAATCTGTCAGAGGTTCTTGTAATTCTATTAGAAACTTTTGGAATTATTATAATTTTTACGTAATTTAATTCCATGTGTCTTCGAAGCGAAAAACACCGCGTCATTCACTGAAAACTGTAATCGGTATTTATTCTTGCGAAACAACGATGACGAAGCATTTAAAAAATGATATGTTAATTGAATTTATTGTATTAAATGAACGACAGCAATGGATCTGCACGACCGGTGTGTGCGTTGGGCTTTCACCAAAGTTGAGGAGACTCGGGCGAGGTCAATACTTGGTTGGGTGACCGCATAGTCATACACTAGCTTGCGTGTCAATCGCTCTGCAGAAACCAGTTTCTCAGAGCTTCTTATGAGCTAATTCAAACAAAGTCACATCATAGCTGCCTGTATTAACCATCAAATTTCTTACAGATTTGCTTGGTCATTGAATTATTTTGGCCGCCATTGAAAATTTTTGTCCGCTCGAGAAAATGGAGTAACTTCTACACTATAATTACGTGTAAGTATTATGTGATGAAACGATACCAGAAGGTTTTTTTTAAACGTGACCCCGCCTCTTGGAGGAGAATTCAAAATGTTTCCCAACGTAATCTCGATTCAGATCGAATCATCTAAAGCCGTGAAGCAAGAAAATATGTTAAAATAATTGGAGCAAAAGCCATGTGGAATAGTTATCAGTGCATGGAAAGTGGTGTAAAAACCGCTTCACATTTCTCGTAAAAATAAAACACTTGAAAAATAGGGTGGACAGCGCGATTCAACAAACTTTCAGTCCAACAGCGCTACAATCTTGGATTTCTCGTAGTTCAATGGTAAGAAGGCAAGTCATCATGATGGTTGTAAAACAATGTCCTTTCATTGGACACTTCAAACAATCTTTTCTTTCCACGAGAGTGTTTAATGAATGTCAAAATTAACCAATGCTTTTGGTATGATTCATATGAATATTGATTATTCGAATCAACTACTCGTTACATAAGATATCATAAAAAATGTGGACTTGACATTCATATCGATAATAAATATCATCGGAGATTTACTCCGGAACAAAAAATCTGCACAAATTTTACGAAAAGGCATCCGATGTCATCGAAACTATCGACACACACCGATCAATGAAATCGGTGAAAATATGTATTGCTGTTTTGGAGAAAAAAGTGTGTTTGACTAAAAAAAAAGTACTCAAGAAATGTTTCAACACATGTGAACATTGCGGAAAAATCTGAACATGCAGTTTCGCGTTTCGAAGATGCACTTTTACTTTGGTATTATACGAAAAGGTCAATTGCTTCCACGTTTACCTGCCGTACTGGCGAATATAAACTGAGATACATAAATGAATAGCGGGAGAAATGTACGAGCAATATCTAGTCATGAAATGCAGAGCGTTTGTCCCGTGTGGCACGCTGTCTACGGTATGACTACTGCAATCACTGGTCCAGTTGTACATGCAGTTGCGTTATATACGTGTGTATATATCCATCAGGAACCATCAGAACGACCGCGATGTCGAGTCAACGATTAATTTACGGAGATAAAGTGCAATTAGTTCCGCGTGACACTTGCCACAATTAGCCACGTCGTACAACGGCTCAGCCAGAACAGTCTCGTGGCAAACGCCAAGAGACTAGCTTAGGGGATGCTAGTGGTGGAGGTCTGACACTGTGTATTAACCATCGACTCTCAGTCTCTACTGAGCCTTCTCACCCTCGATCGCTTTTTCTCTTTCTCTCTCTCTCTCTCTCTCTCTCTCTCTCTTTCTCTCTCCCTCTGTCATCCGTCTGTCTGTCTGTCTCTCTCTTTTTCCCGCCTTCTTTTTTTGACAGTTATTCAATTTCACTTCAGGTAATTGTAATTTCAGTTTGTCTTATATTTGAAATTCCAATAAAGAGTTCTAATATTAAAAAGCCAAAGAAAAGACTTAATAATGAAAGAAAAGTTCTAATTTGTTATATTTCAATCTCCGGGGTGATCAGTATGCGAAACGAAAGTATAAATCTTGTTTGCTTCACAACTGAATAGGGCTTAGTGAACTCAAAGTCATATACCTCGTTTTCATGATTTTTAGTCCCCCCCCCCCCCCCACTTCTTGCTTCTTCCTTTCCTTTTTCCCTATATAAATATAAATTGCACAAGTAGTTTATGTTCTGCTCTCATTCAACAAGTTACGATTAGCAGATGAGGTAGGTTGATTAATTGAGCTGTTCGCTGAAGGCTGAAATGACGATGCAATTTTCTGCAAGCGCGCAGAAGTGTATACTTAACTGACAATAAACCCTTCGAAGTATCGAAATGAATCGACGATAACAAGAAAAAGAATGGAATGAAGGAAAAAAAAACAAAAAAAACAAACAAAAAATGGGAATTACATACTCTCTAGGAAATCGTGATTTCTACTGTTTTTCAAACTTCATTCATTTCCTCGCATTCCAGAAGGTTATGATCGGCTAAAGAGAAGTGAATTGATTGATTCACAGTGTTCACTTATCCCTTAAATGACTTTACTGGTTTCCACAAACACGAACAATTACACAAGCGACAATACAACCTTCAGAAGAGTGAGATTAATCAACGATGGAAAAAAAAAACTAAATGGAGGAAGAGACAGCGCCACGGAGATTAGATACTCTCTGGAAGATCGTGATTCTTGGTATGTTCTCCCTCGGGAAACACACGCGAGTAAATCTCGGAGCGGTCCGGTTCATTACTATCTTTTACGAGGTCCAATGTATCTGGTTAGAGTGGTGTGTGCGGAGAGGAAAGAAAGAGAGGAAAGAGGAAAAAGAGAGATAGTCATTACGTACGTCGCATGGGCTAACTAGCTCGAGGGTTCAGGAAAAGAGTGTGTGGTGATGAAAATGGGATTTTCACCTTTTTTCACACGGTTGGGTGTAGCACAGACTTGCGCCAGTCTCAATCTTTCTCTGTGAGATCATCCGGCTTGCGGTTAGACGTTATATCTTCGTCGACACCTACGTCGACATGAAAGGGATAGACAGCGATGGAGAGGTGTTGAGAAAGAAGAGCTTCATTTAAAGTGATTAGTGTGGACATCGCCGTTGAAATGAATTTCACGTGTACCTGTGAAGCGTGCAGGCGCGCTTACTTAGAAGCAATTAGATGTCACCAGACTGATCAAATTCCTCCACCTCAAAACCAAAAATACAAGCAGGTGATAGGAAAAACGAAAGGTGATCGAGGCACGGTTGAAACTCCAGAATTCAAGAATTTCTCACACTCAATTTACGTCAGATATATATTATACGGTAATTGGGTAATTTGCTATTCATCTGAAGTTTTATTTGGAGAGGCGCCGGAATAATTTGGGATAAATTTACGATAAGTACAGTACGATGACTTTCTACGAGTGTCAAGTGGTGAAATTGAAGGGAATTAAGGTGAATCGAACGTCGAATTTTCATCATTAATGTCATACTTAAAATACCCAAAGCGCAAGGCGAAATATGTAAAGCTTTCCATATAAATAACCTCGGTTATCCAGAGATTTCACTGGAGCCAGCAGCCGCAGATGATTTCTTTTTTCCACTAAATAATAAAAGGCATACAATTATCACTGCGATCACCATCTGGCTTTTGTATGGCGATCTTATGCAGACTGCAGGTATTTGAGATCGTCGAGTCACGTTTAACAATGAAGGAGAACCCCGCCTGTGGCGGCTTCTCATGGATAACGCCGCGACTATAGTACCCTCGTTCATTTTAACGCTGCTTCAAGTGTGTACGAGAAGTTGAATCAATGTGGTGGTAGAGTTTAAGCTCTCTGAACCCTTGTTTACTTATATTTTTATGTGTTTATATATATCTATATCGTGTGTACTCAAGTCGAGTATATATAGGCAGCTTTAATTGCCTCGGCATTGTTATAACGATCGCGTTTAGATCCGACCTCGCGATTGATACTAATTGTGCGCGAGTCTATCAGTTTAATAGATCAACTTGCTTTGTGTATGTGGTCTGTGTCTGTGGAAGCTCGATCAGCAAACCATTAACTTATTTAGCGATTATAAATGTGCTATACCGAGATATCGATCAGATAAATGCACTAAATGACGAGAGAACCCAATGATGATCCTTTCTTCAAAACCCATTTGGACGATTGCTTTTTTTTTCTTCTTTTTTACATGAAAAACATATTCATGTATCATACAGACAATAAAAGTTATAGTACACACCGTCCCACCTGTCTACTGCTGTGTAACAAATTATCTAGAATTATATGAATTATTTTAATGCGTGCATCCGGTTATTGCCAAGACATTAACATCTTCGTTATATCTTTTTTCATTAATAGCGTCTTATCTCAATCTCTTAAGCGTACACATAGTTTCGGAATTTCTCAGTTCACTTTCTATTCCAATAATTATTTTGGCTTTCAGAGTTTTTTTTCGAGTTTTACAAACTTCCAGCCTTTCTTACTGTTCATTCGTCTGTCAGGGTCTTACAGTTGTTGAATTTGAATTGATTAAATGAATTTTTGCGTGAAAATACAACTAATGAGCCCAAAGACATAAATAAAACAAAAAGACAGAAAACTAAAACGTCACTCGCTTGACATGTGAGAACTGCAATAGTTTTTCACAATTATTCAAATGCTTGTTATTTCAAAGTACATTTTCTATTTTTGGCAAAATTCGTTAGCTGAACATTGAAATTTGACATTTTCTAAAATGCTTTTCGATCCAAAATTTTAATTCATGTCTTCACATCATCAAATATTGGTTGATCGATTTCAGTGAATGTTCAATACAAGAAATAGTCATTTTCTAATTGGAAACCATCGAACTTACCGATGGAAAAAAAAACAAACAATCTTCTTCTTTCACAGATTGATAGACCATTAATTCGATAAAAAAAAATTACAGATTCCCTTTTGCACCTTTTGTTTACCAAGAACTTTGTTACCCAACTCAATGTCAATTCGATATTTCATTCATATGTGATTTAAGAAACGATAATTTGTACAAACGGGCTGTAGAAAAGGGGGTGGAATGTGAGACTAATATGATTGAATTATGATAGCATAATGCGTGCGCATTGCAAAACGAGCTATAATGTAAGAAAAAAATGATTGAATGGATATACGTCGGGAAAATTTGATTCGGTGTAAAGTTCCTGACGTACCATAAGCTTCATACGCTAATCTACCTGGCATATTATACTACAGTACTATTAGCCACATGGATGAAGTATCGCCAAGCCCATCGCGGGTATATGCTGATATTACTCCGATGCGAATATGAACCGCTAATGATCTGCACATTTGATGGTGATTAGACAGCATAAATTAACAGCATGCTCGATATTGCGCTTGTATTAATTTCCTGCACCAGGATTTCTCGATCGAATGCTGGCAAATATGAGAATCCTTTTGCTTCCACATTATTCCGATATCGACTCGCGTATTATTGTGTACGGAAGGGGAAAGCAGGTTGTTACATTATGTTCACGAAATAGACGAAATAGGGACAAGATTCCGTACTTTTAGGAATAAAATATTTAAGAATTGTATAAGAATTCTCAGCTGAATCGTATAAAGAGTGAATTCTCATTTTCTACTTTCATAGCAAAATTATGTTGTAAAGTTCAATCATTGTTCGAATGGGCTCGTCATCGAGTTCAAAAGAAAGTCCATTGGCAGACTTTTCAAAGGTTTGATTTGGATCCACAAACATTTCTTGTCTCTTTGAGACATTTTTTATTCAATTGAAAATTATTGGAATCTCGACTATTCGCCGTTAAGAAAAAATCACCCGTCAACTTTTGCTGCTTTATTTTTTGTACGCAAACTGAACTTGAAATAATTTATATGATCCAATAGTGTACGAGCTTTGAATTGAAGAAAAAAATGATAATTCCAATATGTCTGCTTCAGGCTGAATTGCCAACGAATTCGGATTATGTTTTGTCGTGTGGAAATCGTATATGCAAGTGGGTTATACGATAATCAAGTGGACACGAATGATAGTGGAGCGTGTGCCATGCAAAAGCATCGCATTTGATTCGTTACGACAGGAGGGAAAGCGATTAAAGCCTATTACGACGGATATTGAACATTTTGGGATTTGCGGAATACACATTGGACAATGGTGGGCTGTTCTCCCTCCGCAATTTCATTTGAGACTCGGATACGTTGACAGCCAACTTTTGGAACGAGCATTTGCTTCTCGTATCATTAGTATGGCCAGAAAGCTACGTGGCGTTGAACCAAGCCGAAGACTTAATAATACGCTACAATGTAACACTCATACTCGGAATTCTGTAAATCCCTAAATAGCCCTTTGTCAAAGTTGAGGACTTGCATAATCGAGAGAGAAAAGCCAAGGCATGGCGAATCGTCACGACTGTTAATGAACCATCACTCTTTACCTTCTCGTAATATTGATTGTTCGCAGTCACCATTGCGAATATAACATATGACTACACTTGGAGTATCAAATGAATATTTTACCAGTTTAATATTGTTGTTAATATCGAAATGATCAAAATCATTGAATTAATGTTGAAATAATTATATCTGACGTTGTAAACCGGAAACAATTAAATTGTGTGCACTTTTTTAGTATCACTTAAAAAAAAAAATCGAACGATGAATGCTTGATTAATTTTGTGGGCCAATAATATTTATTTCCAATTTATTTCCAATTATATTAACATCAAATAATGAAAATATTTGTTGTTCGTTAATATAAAAAATTTCAACAGTTCGAAATTATTTTTTGAATAAACAGAAATTGTTGATTCGAATGTACAATTAGTTCAATGATTCTTCTAATGAATAAACAAATACGACGTTTTATTGAAAATAAATTTTGCCGCCGTTTTCTATAACTGACTCGTTCCGTTCAAAATGCTCCGTTCTGTTTCCTGGTAAATGTATACATTGGACAAATTGATGTGACGTGCTCTAACATGGACTCTAGGGATCATGGCAACCGCGCGCATATGTTGTGGACATATTCTAAAAGCTCTATAACATTTTCCACCCGATTGATGCTCCTTAACGACTATTGCCTCGATCCCAACGACGTGGTACCCTTCGAAAACTTCCTGATTATATGTCCATAAATCGATATTCCAATTTCCCGTATAATCTCCGAAAAAAAATTTAAATTCTTTTCTCCAGTCACCATTTTGTATGACGGATTTTTTTGCATACTCCATGCAGAGGCACGTGTTTTCCTCGACATTGAAGTAGCTCTTGTGCGGTCGAAATCGTTCGACGCTTAAACCATGGTGGGGGCTACGTTCCGCCTATTTTTGTGCGAATTCTCGATTATTTAACGAGTTCTACGACAAGAAATATTGGGTCTTTGGGTCTCACATAGTTCCTGGGACATCCATGAATGTAAAACAAAATAGAAAGTGACATTGTTCGAAGAGGACAAATATGACATATGAATAAATTCGCGAACATCTTACTTATTTATAAAAACATGAATTGTCTACCGAACCACAATGAACGTCGCAATAATGGATAAAATTTCAAAAACTCAATGCACTGTATTTTGAAATAATAAAACACTTAATACTGAAATTGTAAGTTTCGAATCAATTGCCCGCGAAGAAAAATGTATGTCTCAAAGGGTAGAAAAAAAAATCGATCAAAAAATTCACTTCAATCTGAAAGTTTCGTTAGAGAAGTTTCGCGGCGCGGATTCGTTAAATATGATTGTTTGGAACTACGTTTACAGCTGAAGTTTCATTTTCGTACCACATTGTTTCAAAGTACTTGTTACCAATACGTTCGCAGTAAATAATCTTCTGCCTAGAGCTTAATTATCGACCGCAACGAATTTTAATTTCGGGAGAAACAAACGAGGTGAAAAATTTCTGAATCTCAGCAACGTACGGATAAGCTGGATGGATTCCAGAGCGAAATTTCATTAGGTTCAAGTATACTTGAAGCTCTTAATCGCTTACCGTTTAACCATTGGTGCCCTAATAATATTATCCATCTCTTTCTTGGTTGCTCCGATCGATAACAGTTAAGTTCACCCTAATGGAAGATTCAAGAGTTGTCGCAACGTATGTATGTATATGTACGATTAATTAAGGTACGCATACTCGAAGATATCTCATCCGTAGGGCGCAAAACTTTCAACGATTATGGAGAAGTGCATAATTTATGAAAATTTGGAGGAGCTCGATAGCGATGATGTCTAAATTCAAGAAATTTCATAAACTCATTTCTTCCTGCACAGCAGTGTGTTTATATCGTTGAAAAAATTCGAGACCAAAAGCTTATAAATATAATAAGTACATATAGTATGTATCGTGAAGTTAGGGATTTTCGAAACGAAAGTAGATCTTAATTACTGCACCAATCGAGACTCATGTCTGATATAAATACGCAAATGTTGTGCGTGTTATATTCACGAAGTCAGTTCTTGGCAAAGTGCAACTTTGACTGGTAAGCTTCAAATGGTTAGGTTCTTGATGAGTCTGGGATAAATGTTTCAAGATAATGGGCGCGAGAGAGAGAAAGAGAGAGAGAGAGGGAGAGGAGAAAATACCAAGTATTATAGTACGCTGCGCATCGGGGCGATGTGTGGCCCTCGGGCTCCGTCGGAGCACGAAAATACCTCCCGCAGGGCAACCATCTCAATACCTCCCGAACACCCTTTGTCCCTTTAGTATACGTTGGACCTACCTACGTCTACTTGCGCAATTTACTTTCTCAGATGTTGGCAAATAACATGAAAGCGAAGGAGAGAAGGCGAATGAGTTCGAAGACCCGAGGGAATGAGGCATCAAATAAAATAACTGCAAATTTCATCCTCAATGGAATCTTTATCTTTTATTGAGGTTGAAGGAAAGTCACTATTCTTTTTTGTCAAATGACAAATGTTGGGTGATGTGTGACTCAAAATCCGTTCATATAAACAAGTGAACAAGACAAACACTTAAAAAATTTCCGCATTAGGAAAAATCTGTTTGGCGGATTTATTGAATTTATTTGCAAAGTGAATAAACTATTTTCTGCCCTATCGCTGAATCATTTTTTGCCGTTCATACCAAAACGTCTTTACGGCTTTTGACGTCTAAGATTTAGTTAAACATTGTGATTATTAAGGATGTGAAAAACCAGCGGAGTGTGTATGGACTTTTCTAGCCTTGACATTCTTGTGTAAAAAATATTCATCACATAAAGAGGTTTTAATATTTCGTCAATAATTGTCTGCTTTGCGGTTAAAGATCCAAATAAATTCTCTGTAGAATTTGAATCTTTAACGAAATATAGTGGCGTCAAAATAATCACTTGGAAATAAACTGTCCTATATTTTGATGAAGGCAACCCAGTGATTCAAGCGAAAGAAAAAAAGGATCTTTTTGAATCGCATGAGTAGTGAAAGATTATAAACAAACAAGTAAACTGAAAATTATGGTAAGCAACGCAGTAGTTATGCACTAATTATGATCCTATAAAGTGATTACGTAATTAAGAAGAAGGGGTTTAGAAAACCTTCGCGCACAAGCACCGACATTTCGATCTTTCCTGTGCTCACTTTTGGATCCGTCCTTCCGAAAGAATACTGAACCGTATGAAGTACGGATGTGTGGGAGCAAATGAGCGATCGAACCTGGCGTATAATTTCTCGACGATTAGAGTCAAGAGAGAGAGAGAGAGAGAGAGAGAGAGAGAGAGAGAGAGAGAGAGAAAGAGCAAGGCGGCAAAAGAGAGAAAAGGGGAACCAGGAGAAGACCCCGATCAAACCACATGAGGCACACCATACCATAGAAAATGGGCTTCGATTCGACCGGCGGGCATTCATTATGATGCGGTCGCTATTCGAACGCCCGTGCCACCAACATCAAGAGGGTCGAGCACCACTTGGTTCTATATATGTTGTAGACAACATGCTTCACCCGGACTCCCACAAAAGCCCATTTTGACAGATGTTTCGTTGGAAAGATAGCAAATTGGCATTTTAACCTTTACGGAAATCCTTGCGGGCTAACGCACCTTTTAACTTCGTCTTCTCCTCGATTTTATAACCAACGCTATGAAAATCTCGCACAGATATTCCATGACGTATACGGTAAACCATGGAAACCAACTGCGATTCCGTTGTCCGTGTAACCTCCGAATTCTTTGAAACGTAATTCATTGAAATCTCTGTGATCCACACTTAACACGGATGCCGTAGGCGACTAAAATACTGTCGGTATTTTGCTTTTCGCGTGAAGAGCGTGAAATAGGCTCTAACTAATCAACTCTCTGGAGAGAGGGGAGACGTCAGACCCGCGTCATCGCGATTCTCACGTTGCAGTGACAGCATCCGCCAAAAATATTTCAAGATTCTCTCAAGATACGGGACTCTGGGATTTCGGGGATTATTAACATTAATCGAGTTATGGAATTGCTTTTTTGGGAATTAGTTACGTCGCAATTCGTGAATCATATCATTCTGATTCACGTAGTGAAGAAGATGTTGTATTTTTTTCGTTTCGTCACCATATAAGACATTCAATCTGACGATGAATCATTTTTTAGTATTTTCGTCAGCTCGAAAAAAATGATAAGTTATAAATTGTCGACTAATTGCGATTATAATTGAGAGCACCACACGCAGTTCATTCGAGTAATTATCCAGCACGAGGAAAATTGGGATCAAAAATGAAACGTTTGAAAAACATTAAGGTCAACTAATACAGCGAAATAAGGGTGGAGAAGGGGATGAGAAAAAAGTATATATAGTCGAGACAAAAAGTGAGAAAAGAAAGGAAAGAAAAGAGCAAACGTCCTTACGCAGCATGGGTTTTATTTCTCCATCCACTGTGGACGGTAACCGGGTGGAGTAGACCGTGGTAGTTGGCTCGTTTCACGGCTGTTTTTCCACCTTCTGCCAATTAACGAAACGGCGCGTCACACGGGGGTGAGCACAACGCGGCTCTCTGTAATTACGAATAATTGCGAGGAAAATGCTGACGAGAGGCGGGAGAGAGAGAAAGAGAGAGAAAGAGAGAAGGAGAGACATACAACGAGACCCAGCAGCAGCGGAGGGATAGCCGTGAAAACGCCGAAGGCAACAGGCAATGCATTTATAAATGTACATAGATATATGTGTTCCACTCATGCAAGAATGTCAATTGAGGAAAAAAGTCTGTAAAATTGGACGATAAACGCTGACACCTGCCGAAGCTCTTGGCCTCGAATTTCTATTGCATGAAATCTCGCATAGCATGCACACCTTCAAGACAAAAATTCCAATTTAATATCTTAAAATATCGGAAATTGATGTAAATCAATGGATTCAACATTCAACCTTTCGTCAAAGTAAAGCAGTAGCAGGAAGAATCTTTTAAAACCTTATAAATCGTATTCCGTAACTCATAGATAAATAAGTTCATTGAATAACGGATACAATTAATAGAATCATTTTATATCAATAACTTGACGTGAATTAAATATTTGAATCTGAACTGTGAGTTGCCAAAATAATTAAAATTGTCGTTAAGTTTGTACGTACTACGAGAAAAATGAAAAATAAAACAAATAGCATGCAATACTGATATCGTATTCATTAACAAAATTATATTTCGCACCCAACATCAGGTCTAAAAAAATTACTGGTGGATATTACTTTTAGAGTCATGGCGCAGCAGAGGTGAGTCTCTAATTATGAGCATGAGAAAACATTGAGGCGAAGCCAGGATAGATGGAATGAGCAAAAAACGTCCATTAAGGGAGAACAATTAAAATAATAGTAGTTGGCGAAACATATGGATGTGAGAGCATCTGAGTATATTTTCACTTTTTCTTTCGCTCTTATTTTATTTTTATATCTTCTGAGTTCCAAGCATCACCCCGTAATTGTTATAACTATAGAATTAACCATTGAGGCTTGTGATTTAGGTCGATACACTTCTAATTATTCTGCGCTAATCGCTCCTCTATTCTCGTTTCGCATCAGACTGAGGAGAAGCCGCAGACGGACTTGACTGATTGTTATTGAGGGTTTTTCGTGCCTCAAGCAAAATCCAGCACAAAAATTCTTCAGCAAATTATACAGAACCTCCAATCGTTAATTGTTTCATTCTCGCATCTACGAAGATTCGTCAATCGCTCTTTTCGCTTTGCGGTCAACTCTACTTTCTCATTGTCTGCAGCAACGATTTTTATTTCGTGGAATGAACTATATACATTCTTTTTTAATTTATTATAATCACTTTTCAATGGAATTTATATTGATTTACAAAAAAGTCAAGACTGACAGGTTTGCTGATAATTTTTCTGCAAAATCAATAGAACTTTGGCGGCGAAATAACAACGTTTCTTCTCAAACTATTGTCTGTAATTCCCCAGAGAAACTTCCGCGTAAACTAACGTCAGTCAGTATCATCCTCTCTCTCTCTCACCCTTCAATATCTTTGTATTTTGGATACCTTTTTTTTTTATTCTTCCTTTTCGTCTTCGACCGTCTCAGTTCTTAAAAAGTTCACTGTTGAAACAGCGAGGGACTCAAAAGACGCTTTTGTCCTGTGTCGATGTACACGAAGAAGAAAAATAACCGTAGTCATTCTTTTAAATTTAATTTTGTTACAATGGGGGGAGGGGGGGCGCGCACCGATGAGGAACCCTTGTGTGACTTGAGACAGGTACATTGAAGAGTCTTAAATCTATACAGTCTTTCTGCCCAGATCAATCGAGACCAACCATCAGTTCTTTATTCGTCATTACTCATCGAAACATTGATTGAGATTTTTCTTATTCACGCTTTAATTCTGATTCTAATCTTTTTCTTTTTTTTTTTCTCTTTTCTGTATTTGTCTCATTTATTTGATTAAGAAAATTTGAAAATGAATTCACTGTCTAGTTTAAACTTAAATTTGTACAACAAATTTATCGAAATGTTTATAAGAATTCTATTTTCAAATTTATTCATAATTTATTCTATGTTTTCGAATATGCGGATAAACGAATTTCTGTTTTAAGAAATCTTCTCAGCCTAAAATTTCTCAAAGCTAGTTGAATACGAATCAGTGTCGAAGGGAAATTCACCGAGGTCCTGACCATCAATGGAAATAAAATCCATCAGTATTGACCCAAACAATATACAAATCCACAAAATCACAACAATTTCCTTTTTCGCAACCCTCCTTTTTACGGCAACACTACAATTTATTCTTAACGGTAAACTAAATAAACTGCAAAGTATGATTATACGAAGCCCATAAATAATTGGCAACTGACTAAGCCCTGGTGGAGGACATTTCCAACAGACTTCTACATAAAGGCGGAGTATCGTACTCTTCCGTGTAGGGGAAGTCCGAAGTGAGAAAAAAACGCCGGAAAAAAAAGAAAAAACCTCAATTGCATTATGCCACCGAGAATAGAAAATGTATCAAATTGGAGAGCATCGCAGCGGATTAAGGATCCCTCGATGGATACACTAACATCGGGGACGAGAGATCGCGAGCGCGGTTCACCGAGCGGTGGGTTCGCACATGCTGCTTTCGCTGATCCCCGTCCCTTTGCTTCTGGTTATTGTTGTGCAAATCCAACAAAAACCAGCGAGCCCCTAATCTCGGCATACGAGGCGCCCACTTCAAAACCATATTATACAACTTGCCAAAGCAGTATCTATGTATATTATAATTTGTATACATATATATACACGCAACATGCAACGATGTAGAGGATACATCGCGCCCCATCGTACAATTAATTTATATAGTTATATCTAAAGTGCTTATGACAACGCGCCTGAATCCCTGCTCTCCCCGCTCTGTCTATTTCATTGTACGAGTCCCTCGAACCCACTGTAGGTGGCGAATACAAATATACGATACAGGCTATAATCGGTAAGCTGCAACGTCTAGTGCGTCCGTATATTATCAAGTGAGATAATCTTAAATCTCTTTTTATTTCTCTTGCTCTCGCGGATTTTCAATTGCTTTTTTTCTTTACTTTTCTCTTTCTGAATCCGGAGTATTTGCAAAGATCTCGTTTGTTTGTTCTGTTTGGTTTTTTTTTCTTTCGATCTCTTCGTATTTTTATCTTTCGTCCTTCATGTACATATATTTTTTTTACGTCTACTTTTCTAATACAAATTCTGTCATCACTATTCTATTTGGATGGATAAAAAACGATCGATTTACCGAGCGTTATGTTATATACCAAGTTTAGCGTAGCCACGAGGATTACCTCTATTCTATATCTCGTATATCGAGAGTTTGATCGGCGGAAAATAACAGGCACACCGTCGTATGACATTATATTGAATTGCGGATACTGCTGATTATTGGATTCAACGGACATCTGTCAGTAAAATTTGCGGCAAGGACGTAGAAGAGCTGTTTGGGTTTAATTGAAACAGTGGATATTTAATTGTTCACGGTTTTCTGTAAATCGATGCATGAAAATAAAGAATAAGAAATATTCGTAGCATGACGAAATCTTTTGTCTAGTTCAATCAGCGAAAATCAATAATTTGTGACCCTCTAAGACCTTTTCAGCTGTCGATTTGCTGTTTTTCGATTCAACGATTGTTCTCGAGTGCTCGACTGTTCAACAAACTGGTTTTAGTTGGTTTTACTTCATAAGAATTACCATATATTGGATTCAGTGTGCAACGGAACAAAGTATTTATCATAATCAATAATAAATATTCAAATTCATAGTGAAAATAAAAAAATAAAGTCAGAAAGAAATGGAGTGAATTGAAAACCGTGGGTTTTATCATCGCACGGGTGAGAAATTATCAGAGCAATTGGATAGACATTCACGTGCTACGAAGAACGATTCATGATATTGGGTTGACGTATATGCGAGTAGGAAGTGGAAAAGGGCGGGATCACGTTTGACTCGTTTCGATGATGTGGAAGGTTTGCAAGGAAATGATCGGCGCAGCGTTCTGCATTTGAGTTTCATCAAGTCTCTTTCGCTCTTTCCAGCATCCCTCGGTTTTATCGACACGATTTCATTTCCGGGGGGTTTGAACCAAACGCGTCAAAGTGATATAGCTAAAACCTAAATCCGGCAGGCCCCGGGTAATACAAGTGTTTACAAACAAAAGAGCGTAAATCAGATCGCGGTTACTCTTGGGCCACCAGGAATTTAAGCCCTTTCGTTTCTCATATAAATTTCATAAATTTTATACAGAGTGTCCAACCATCGATGGTTATTTCAGTAAATTCAATTTCAGCGTGGAATTAAAAGGCTCTCCTAAGGGTCTAATCATCACAGTAAAAACTCCTTTTCGTTAGAAAATTACAGTCGGAAATTGGCAAAAATTTTGTCATTTCAACAGTATATTTGATTGAACAACGAATTATACCGTTCACATGACAAAAAAAAAAGGAAATTGACTAGAATTCGTAAAACTGACGCTTGGCTTCTGCAAATCACGCAATGTCCAGGTTATTCTTCCAACTCGTTCAAGAACCAAACTATCTCAAATGAAAAAATAAAGCAACAAGTATAAATTTTTGTCGACAATGTGATATTCCAAGGTTTCAAACAAGGTTGGTTTGCAATCGGAATCTCATTTAATCACAATAAGCAATAACAATCAATAATCGTTTACAAGGCTACTCGAATCTTTCTTAACTAAGCGAGATCTATTTCTGAAAAAAAAGGGTATTATTAAACTTTTCGACTCTGGTCCTGCGTAGTCAAGTTTCCAGCAATTATCATCCGCGATAAGACACCCTGTAGATCCGAGTCTCTTCTCGCATACGCGCGTGAACCGTGTGTGGCATCGAGTACACCGAACACGATAGAAAAGGGAAGCCGAACACATATGTCACCTGAATATGTGTACAATGTGGGGTCGAAATACGAACGTGAAACGCGACAACGTGTTCTGTTCACTCTCCGCGTTTGGTATCATCGGGACACACTTGCGAATTACGCCATTATTGTGCAAATGAGCGAGCACGCACATCCTCTGCGCTCTCATCAACCCTTCACTTTCTCTGCATCATTCACCAAAACGGAAGTACACGTTCACGCGCCGGGTTACAAAATTAACCTTCCGCGTGAATAAACTCTCCACACGCGTATTTGTATTCCTCTTTTTCTCAGTACATACATGAATATACCTATAAATATATACTTAGCAAACGACTATGCGCGGTGATAGACATGGATTTATACGGAAGCTCGCATTAAATTTCTCGTTCACGATTTTCTCGTTAGTGAACAGGGTTTGATGTCGTTTAAGGAACGAATATACAAGAAATTATATAATGATTTAGAATTCACTATTAACGATTCGGGTAAAATGATGGAGTTTCTAAGCCCGTTTGGAAGATGAGTTAACCTTTTAACATTTCTATAAAAAAACACCAATACGGGGACGATAGTTTCTCTGAACTTTGAATTCCACGGGTTTTCCGTAGTTTCCTTTGGCCCTCGTGCAAATGCGACACAGTAGTGAATTGGGTGAAGGAAAAACTCTAGAAGTTCCCACAGGAACGGGAAGAGTGAACTAGAATCGAAGTGATGGGTTGGGCTCGCGAAAACTCGCAAAAATATACGCGAAATTAATAAATTAATTTTAAAAAAGTATAAAAAATAGAATAAATCAGAGATTTTCTGGCACTTTTGTTCACGAGGTCAACAAAATGTTTTTCAAACTTTCAATCAAAAAATGAGTAACCGAAATTGTTGACATTGATTACGATGATTGCCATAAATTCTAATATTTTCCATTACAGTATTTGAGGATTCAAAAAATCATATGTACGGTTTAACCGCTTTTATTTCCCGATCACTATCACAGTTTATAATTGAAGAGATTCTGTTTTAATTAATAGGAGGCTGGAACTAGAACAAGTTGATTATCGAAATTTACCATTTCCTGAGTGTATTCGTCGTGTATCAACTCAATTTGCCAGGAAGATTGTCAAACTGATGAATTTTTTATGAATACTTTGAAGATTTTCCGTTTGCAAAATAACTGGTATAATTATATGGGAATATGAGTAGCCGTGAATCGATAATGACGTGGCGTTCTCCTGACGTTGGCTTGAAAATCAATCTGCGAACCAGATATTCATTCGTCCTCTTGAGATTAAAGCTTAATGTGCAATGAATCAACTGTCAAGGACCACAAGGGCAACCTTCGAGTTATATATTGATATAACTTACGCCGTTTTCCGTGTAAATTAATTTTAATATTGATATATGTATACATAATTCAAGAGAATTCTGCGTTATCCATGAGGTAGCATCCCCCGTAAACTGGTAACCTTACTAGTCAAGCTTGCAAGCTGATCCTGTGCAATATATCGTACTTGAATCGTACGATTAGTAAAGTCACCGTATTCGTACGGGATCCCCGCCGAGAATCGATGCCATCTGATTCGTAATCGGATCGAATTAAGGACTCGGTATTATTCATAAGATCGAGAAGCACGGCACCGGAATCTACATCTCGTATGGATGAGCAGGATTCTCCACTTTCCGAATTACATTCGAAACTGCGAGTCGACATTGCCAATCACGCGGATCTCATCTATCAAATCTAATTACCGTGCACTGAATTTCAGTTTTCTTGCTCTTTTTCTGTGTGGACTGAAACTTATTTCTAATTTGATGGACAAGAACTATAGACTGATTTTAGAGCCCTGTTTTAACCGTTTGACCTGTGGATTTCTTTTTACCGT
Organism: Campoletis sonorensis; assembly: GCA_013761285.1. Classification (NCBI taxonomy): domain Eukaryota; kingdom Metazoa; phylum Arthropoda; class Insecta; order Hymenoptera; family Ichneumonidae; genus Campoletis; species Campoletis sonorensis. The sequence continues at coordinate 1,196,582 of JACEOJ010000093.1, forward strand.
GCAATCGACTGGAAATTTGGTATCCGGAAGTTTTTGAGGTCGAAGACTACAAATTTAAACTCGATATGTCGAGGATCAAAACGAATTGTTTATTTTTTTCTTCAAACAATAAACACTGCACAGGAATTTTTTCTTTTTTAATTCTGTACAATTTTTTGCAGTGTAAAGTTTTTACAACTCGTAGAAAAATTACTTTTACAATGTTTTCATAGCAATTTTGTTTGAAACTAATCTTTTTAGGGTAAAATTTGAAATTGTCCTATTTCTTTATATGCCGTAAGTTTGCAATTAACAAATAACGACTGTTCGTAGTTTTTTCACATTCATTAATGTCCCAGGGACTACTCAAAACCAATAAACCCTACATTTGCTGTTGAAATAGAGTGGAATAATCAATTAATACTGAATAATCAATAAACTGTAAACAAAGTAATAGGTCGAACAACGCGCAAACGATCAAATGGAAACGATACTTAGCCGGTAAATCAAATACCGATTTTATAAGTTCCTGAATTTGAAAGAAATTACTCTCCGTCGTAAATGATCTCGTAAATAGAATAGAATTTATAGTATTTTTGATTTGTTGATTCAGATCTACTTTTCAATATTATATAAAGATGTCTGCTGCTACACCAATGGCGTAAAAACTTCACTGTTGCGTGAATTGTTATTTCCTTTATTTATACATATACATATAACAAGAAGTGACGAATCCAGTGAAACTGGACTGGTCTCACTCCTGTGACAAGATTATGGTAATTGACTATCCGACTTGGGGAAATCCCCATCAGGCATATCAATTACGTCCGTATATGCATCCCAACTGGGGAATTTGCCTTTGATCCGCTTCAAACTACGAGGTAACACAATTCACGGCTGCCCATCTAATCTCAACTAGGATAGAACCTCGAGAGATGGTATTTCGACGTGGCAGGAACCAGCAAAAGCACTTTCAGTGTATTTGCGATAATCTAACTTGTTTGCGATTGAATTGACGATCTTATCAAATAATTTAACAATTCGCGGTTAGACGATGCTCGCTGAGCGAAGTTTGCGCAATAATCACACTCGCATCGCAGATAGAAAGGACTTGACGTCGCGCGTTGTAACATCAATATCGTCATTCGTTTGAAAATGATAATGAAAATAAATTGATAACAAAAAAATTATAAGTTTCAAGCCCTCCCAGTTATTTGCATGATTTTAAAAGGACAAAAATTCAATCGTATTTCTAAATGTTTATCTTGGTAATCGTAAACGTATTTGAAGGTTATCGAGATGAATTTTCGTATTTATATTCGAAATTTTTGATAAACGACCGTTCCACTTGGAACGTTCGAAACATGATTCGCGAAAAATTTCAAGTCAAGAATTGATATAATGTAATTGGTGCATTGTAACAACGCAATTTCGATTTCATCATGTTTCATAAACAAAAAATTTAAGAATAGCATAGGAACCATGCGAAATAAAAGCAAGTAACAAATCAAAGTAACGTTCAAACTTAACAATTATATTTATGGATTATTTGAATTTGTTTATATTCAATTTATATACGGTTGTTATTGTTTTGAAATTACATTCAGAATGAGATCAGAACTGAAGTAGCCTGGAAAATCTCTCGTGTATGAAACACAACGATAATACAAGACGATTGTTTGTGTCAAAGTACGATTTGTGGGCTCTTTTGATTCCGAACAAATACGCTCAAAATGGCACGTAGAGATAAGGCCACGTTATAGAGTATCGATTTAAAATGATAGTCCATCACCGGAGACAGCAATATCAGAATAAATACTGGGTGCTTGTACATGTGAAGTCTTTTTCTTAATTGAGAGATTCCGAGCCACACATTCGATGTGACTGTCACTTTCTCATTCAATAACACAAAGCTATGATGACGATTGAGGCCATATTGACGATCAGAAAAAAAATCATCTTTGCAAGAGTCATTAGAATTTAGAAAAAAACAGTATCGGTGTTCATATCGTTGATTCTTTTAGATCTTGATTTTGCAAATCAGGTTTCTAAAGAAAAAAGTTATGAACTTTATCCGTTGAGTTATTACTGTGAATAGTGAAAATTATTATTTTTTATTTCAAAATCTGTAATCGTCGAATTGTTACGATGTCTCAGAATTGTTAGAGGGTTTTCTAGAGGGTTTCTTTTTTACATCGTCTAACATGAATGAGAATGTCATTTGTTCTTTGCGAACAAACAATTTTATACGGTGTTTTAAAAACTCCCACCCACCTTTTCCTTAGCGGCTTCAAAAGAGTATCAATATTTGAACCAACCTACAGATTTAGTGATTAATGTTTTCGAATAATGTTTTTTTTTAATAGAACCTAATTTCAGAGAAAGGCAAAGACGCAATGATTGTTTTCTGGGTTCTAGACTTCCAAAATTTCTGGAGGTTGAAAATCTGGGACGCAACTTAAATTTTTTCGAAAAAATTGCGTAAAAAAATGGACCAAAATTTGAAAAAAACACTTTGAATTTCACACGATCACTGTTTCGTCGATGTACCAATTGAATCGAGATTTAACTATAAAATTGGATCCACTTTGCCCTAAAGATTGTGCCTACATGAAAAAGCATTCAATCACTGAGTGATAAGAGGCTTATCTGCTAGAATGCGTATAAAAGTACGGAGGTAACCTTTACATCTTCAAAGTTGACGAACATTCGAACGCGAAATGAAGCGATTTTTTCTTCTCGGGAGTTTTGTTGTCGTTTTATCAGTAGTTTCAGGAGCATCGGGTAAACTGATAAACTAGCATTACCATTGATCGAGTGAAAGCGTTGTGTCTTTTCACATCAATCTTTGTGTCATGGATTTAAAATTTATTCTGGATTGTAGAATGGAAGTGATTAAAAAGCATGTTTCCAGGAGAATCAGAAGTTATAAATACGGATGTGGGATCACGGATTACTCTTCAAGGTGAAGAAGTCGAAGGAAAAGTGATTCGTTGTACGCTTGAAAAGAGCACCGGTGAAATATTAGAAGAAACTGATGACCATCGCGACAAATACTGTAATATCGTTGTTTGGAATGCCCAACTTGATTACGCGGGTATTTTGTTATTGACAACTTATACCGACGATGGCAGGTCCTTCCGAAAGGAATTTACCATCATCATGACGAAGGTAACAATATTAATCCGTCAAATATGTCGCCAATCCTGAGAGAAATACTATTTAAAGAGCAACTATTTTCCAAATCATACGAATATCTTCATTCTTTTCGCATTCATTGAGATTTGCAACTGATTGAAAAGTAATCATTTTCATATCGAAAATATGTGTTATTTTGATGAGCCTGCCATACATTGACACTTAAAAAAAACTCATTCCTTTGAAATGCGTTACCGGACAAATTTCTCTCATTCACTAAGTGAAGCGAATCCTACCGAAGGGAAGAAACCGCAGCTAATAGTGAACCCTCATTGCAGTAAATAACGCAGCATTATCGAAGTTTCTATTGATTGTAATATTTTTCTTTTTTTTTTTTGTTTAATTCACAAATTATAATCGTAATCAGGGTAAAATTGGGTGTTAAAAATATTTTTTTCGTAATGAAACGTGTTCTGCTTATTTCAGAGTGTATTTTTGAGACCAGCTAGGGTTATTTATGCGAATGCCGGCCAATGGGTGACAGTATGGTTCGAAGGAAACGACACTGACGTCACAGCCTGCAAGCTCAAAGCTACAATGGTAGTAATTTTTAAATAGATATTTTTATCGTTTCTTCTCAAACCGAATAACCCAATACGATAATGCAGTTTTTTGTGTCTTCTATTCAAAGCCATTTTTTTTTCGTCCCTCTATTATTTTTGAACAATTTTATTTCGTAGATGGAAGAAGAGTACGATTTATTGAATTATAAATTTGAAGAAATAAGTCTTTATCGAGGATGTGGAGCAAAAATACTCGCGACCAAAGAACGAGCTAGGCAATGGGGCTTCCGTCGAAGCATCGGCGATTACGTGATTGAAGATGCTATTTTCCAAATCCAAGTTCCTAACGAGAACGACAATACGCAAAAAGTAGTACGTGAGATAAAAGTTTTTATTTAGGTTCGTTTGGGTCAATAAATAAAGTAAGGAAAAAAATGTCCTTGTCCAAATAGGCGTGAAATCAATTACAGTTTTTTCCTTCGATCGATGCGACAACAAATAAATTCTACAAATAAATAATAATACCTCATCAGCGGACAGAGTTCAGGAGCTTGCAATAAGCCTTGAGCTGCGATGCAAACAATCAATTATAGACTTTTATTATTACCAGAGAAATCGTCGTCTTGTTATTGGAAAACCAGCGGCATTAGAAGTGAAAGAAAGAGATATACTTTTTTGCCATTTCACTAAACCTGATGGTACCATAACTCGTGTACAATATGGAGCCTGTGAATTCAAAATTCCTGCAGTCACCACGTTTCATTATGGCACCTGGATCGCATCTTTCGCAATGAAGGGAAAAATAGAAATGGAATCAGTTGAATTTCATGTTGAACTTTGGGGTATGACAAGCATTTTTATCCTCGATAAATATTTATCCTTGTGAAGTCGAACAAATAATGGAATAGACTTCAAAAATCTTGCAGTCAAATCTTTGCCAATATTTCGAGTACAAATTATTGTAATGCAGAAACAAGAATAAAAAATCTATGTATCACCAATAATGAAGTTCATAATTAGTTCAAAATAAGTCAAAATTGAAAATCACATCAAAACTTGTCATTAAAAAGACGTCATATTTTCTTTCGAGAAAAAAACACTAATTTGGTAGTAAAGTTTCGTGGGGTTTTTTTCAGACTTAGATTCCCTGGATACACGAATAATACCGGGACCTGGACCACAACTAAATTTGCTCTGCACAACTGGAATGCGGTCATTAAAATTCTGTACTTTTATAAGACCCGACAAATACACAATCAATTTACCAGTGGGTGTTGGAAATGAAAAGTATGTTTTAATTATGAATGTCTTACTTATAATTATATTATCTGAATACTTGAAACAATTAATTGCCAAAATAGGGTGTCGCTTTTCGTTTCTATAGGAAGTAAATTTATTCATACGATTATTTCCTATTTTTGAACTTGAACCAAAAAGATGGTGAAAATAAATAGTTCCTTTCGTTTGTAAAGTTACTCGTACTACGGTGACGGATACACGGACGATATAGATTCGCGTTATTATGCTGACTGTGGTATAACAATACACAATCCATCCGAAAATGACATCGGTCTCTGGAATTGTGAAATGGGCGTTCTGCAGGGTGACAACGTGAAGACTCGAGGTACTGTAATTAACGTGGAAACAACATTTCGATCGCAACGCTTTTACAACGTAGAATCTCCTGATGTAATAGTGAAACAAGAAGATTCATTTGCCGTAAGTTCAAAACTAATAAATTATCATATTGACTCGCAAACGTTTTCCAACAACGAGAAACTTCTTAATTTTGATGACACGACATGATATCACAGTCAAAATATCACGTGAAAAAAATGCATACAGACGATTGCTAAGTTGTTATTAGCCGACAGTTAGTTTAATTTTTAACCGAATTCTGCTTAATTAAAGTCGAAAGAAATCTTTGTTGTTTCCAATTTAAAAAGTCCCGATCACTGGTTATGAAGAAACATTGACTTAAATTTGTATCGCCTACTTTATTAATCAAAACGATTCAATGGATGAGAAGCAAGTCTAATATATTTTGAAAGAAGAAAAAAGGTAGGAAACAAAGTAATAAGTTTTGACGTTTTCTCAGATCAGTTGTCACGTGAATGCTCAACTGGATTACTGCTGGTTGAGCAGTCCAAATGGTACGGTATACATTATTTCTCCAGGAACATCTTCGCACTCAAGCATCAAGTACATAGGCAAAGGATTCACAATGGGTGATTGCAGCGTAATTTTTGACGCTGCCTACTCAAGTGACAACGGGGAATGGACTTGTCATTTAGGACTTTCCGAAAGTACCGAAGTGATGGATACGATTTCGGTTCGGGTGACAGGTCAGCATTTAGATGGAATTGAATCATGAAATCTAAGTCATCTTTTCATTAAACTTCATCGTGGTTTCATATTTTGCAAATTCTTTTTCAAGAAAAACGTTCGATAACCATTGTTATTTCCGTTTTTTAAGATTCTTATCTCATAGCTGCTCAAGAATCAGTTGAGGCCAAAGATACAGCAAAATTGTCTTGCCGAATTTTCTTCGAAGAAGCAGGCACTCTCAAGTATTGCAGATGGGTTCGCCCAGATGGCCACGGCATTAGTTATCAAGATGCGTGGCGTTACACAATTAGGAACCACATGAGCAGTTGTGACCTAAATATTCTAAGTAATTTTTTTTATATTTCTCTATTACATTTATTATTTATTTTATTTATTTTATTTATTTTATTTATTTTATTTATTTT
>JACEOJ010000093.1:1206277-1255095 GCA_013761285.1 Campoletis sonorensis
TTGTATTAATGTTGTTTTGAAAATTGGAGCAAGGGTTATTCGAAGAATGAAAGGGTTTTACAGATAAATAGAGATCGATTTTTTTGAAGGGGTTTTTAATACTTGGCGTCTTTTTTTTACTTTTATAAAGTATTTTTCCACGGATTTCACTTCTTTTTGGAATGCAGAATAATTTATTACAGCTCCACGAATTGTTCTAATAAACACGATCACAATATAGTGGAAATTTGTATCGTGTTTCTCTGGTGTAATTAAAACTGATTTTCAAAAAAAGAAAAAAAAATGATACATGCTCCACCGAAACAAAAGCATATTCCTTGAACAGACGAAGGACGAATAAGATCACATTAAATCAAGTAAATTAATTTTTCTTTCAAGACCTGCACAAAGGACGAGATGAGAAAAAAGGCAGAGAATCTTACCCCCCGTCTTCAAATTAATAACTCATAATGCCAGTTAGAAAAGACTCTGGCACAATGAGTCGAGAAAATGAGGTCAAGAGGAAGCGAAAAACGCGAATGATACGAGCGGGAGAAAAAAGAGGATAAAACAGGAAACGAATATATATATAAAAATGTGTACACCCGTTAAAACTCTCGGGCTGATATAACCCTCAGATTCTCGGGTTAATCCGGCGACCAGATGACTTTCCATTGCTTAGAGGAGAAGAAAGAAGGAAAGGAAAGATTGAAGCGAGAGAGAAAAGGAAGGGATGCTGTACTGGGGCTAAAACGAGTTAGAGATTACCAGCAACACGGAGAAAAGGGAAGAGATAGAAAGGAGAGAGCGTTAGTGCGCGAACGACGACGATGGGGACACGAGAAAAGAGCGAAAGATTGCCGCGGCTGCGGAGCGCTAGTAATTTCGCGGGATTAATATTTAATATCACCCAGACAGAGAGAGAGAGAAAGAGAGAAAGAGAGAGCGAGATTAAGAGTAGGAATGAGGAACGCGTCCTTTCTTGCATCCCCCAATCTCTCGCCTCTCTTCGCCCTTTCGCATCAGTTGATTTCTCGTTCTATTTCTCCCTTTTCGCATCTATATACGTACTTTTCTCGCTTATACATCCGTCCTTTCATACTTTCCCTGCTCCCTTTCCTCGTTTCATTGCCAACTTTCGCTCTCTTGATTTTAGTGATTCCATATTTTCTTCATTTTCTACTCTATATATGCATCGAATGCAACGAAATCTCTAACGTTGCAGCATTTCCCTTATTCGTATAGTTGCGTCGCTCTTTTCTTCTCAACTTCCCTCTTTTTTCTCAATCAAAACGTATACATCCCCATAGAATGGATATCCCCGCACTTTTTGCATGGACCACGACGATCTTTAACTACAATATTTTTTCGTGTACATCAGTCTTGAGATTAAAAATACTGATGAAGGGTAGTTTCGGAATTGAAAATTTCATAACCTTCATCGTTAACATTAATTTTACAGAGTTTTTGCAGGGTCCAGAGATCAATAATTTGTAGTTATCTGTACAAAACTCCTCACCACTTCTAGAATTTTTAACGTTTCATTTATCCTCCTACAGAATCATTCATTATTCCTCCCTCCAGAACATTCACTAACATTGATTATATTTTTGGATGCTTCAGAAGGTTCGAGGGATGGGGATTTCAATTCAAACCGTGATTAGAGTAAACACGTATATTACCGTAGAAACAGAATCGAGAAGACGCTGATTAAAAGAGTATACAGAGAGATAGAAATAAGTCGTGCCTGCCTGCAATCGAAATCGATTGCTTTTTGCAAAAACTACCACCTGCAAGATTATATGAAATTGCAAAGCTCTTTCTCCCGATCAAAGATTATTTATGATTGCGATAACAATAATCCCCATCGTTTTGACTCGTGCTTTATTAAGAAGGTACGATCATCGATACGAATCCAACTTTCAGGCTTTCTTATATTATGTAGAAAACACTTTATACACCTGTTTCCAAAATTGTAACAAGATTGACCGTACCGTACTATTAGATTATTGGGATTCGATGGTTTTTAATTGTTGAAGGAAGTCGTCCTTATGGAGAAGTTGAAACGAAGTTCAAAGCCAACTAAGGTAATCGAACAACAGCAAATTGGTAAATTTGATGGTAAAAAAAAAAACGATCGAGCTACTCAATAGTTTTTGTTTCTGGTAAAAATGAGAATAGCACCAAACATATTTGGCATGACCGCGTAGAGCGGCTGATATGGTTGACAAATCTAACTTCACTTTCCTGTTGAAAATCTCATTGAAAATATTTATAAGTTTCGAAAGCGTATTATGTGTCATTGAAGAAAAATATAAAAAACATTTTAATGAGTCAACAAGTGCTTAAATGCTCATCATTGATGATTCGTGAATGGCTATGCAGACGAAGTAGCAGCATGAGAAGAAGTTAATGAAGAAAGAGAGACGTAAAAATAAGCTAAGGCAAATACAAAAGAAATAAAACTTCAAGCCGATTGATTTAACTCGTTCCCTAAGAATAAACCCCTTTTGCATAAACGCTCTTTCTGTTTCCCGTTTTCCAGCGATGTTGACACAACCTTTCAGAATTGCGTGGAAGCCGGTTTTTGTATATGGTAATGCCCAGCAGAAGGGTTTTTAAGCTGCTGCTGGGAAGGACGCTGTATTCAAGTATAAAGCTCACAAAGTATCAGAAATGGTTGTACTTTTTCATCGACTAGCTTCCTGGCGGATAATGAACGGTAGGAAAAGGTATATAGTGTAACGAAATGTGAATTAGTCATCGGTGAAAATTAAAGGCATGTTTTCAGGGAGTGAGATCGTGGTTTTTGTGCCCTTTTGATATCAAGGACATGCTCCCTACGTGGACTATACACCAGCTCGAACAGACACCACCCTGCAGCAGCCAAAAGAGGAGTATCACCATTAGAACGTTTTGTGTTACGGAAGTGCTCGTCGAGGTCTCTACAGTTGCCGCACTTCCAATTATCTAATTGAAAGTAACGGCCAGGGGGATGCTGCCAACCCCTATCTTTCCCTCTCTCTCTCTCTCTCTCTCTCTCTCTCTCTCTCTCTCTCTCTTCCTCTATCAACGACAAAACTGCCACACGATATCCTCTCTGCTCGCGTTGGCAAAGCCCACCATCAGAATTTGCACCATTCTACAGAATTTCACCGTTCAACAGCCCTAAAAGTAACGCCCGATAAATTCACCAAGGTTTCCGATAATCCTGGTTTGTATGCAAGTTGTGGTAATTGTTCCAAACATCACCAACATTTCTTAATATATTTCCCAAACCCACGAAATCATATCATCATGTGTTTGCGAACAGTGCTTGCGATTGAAGAACGTTCATTTATCCGAAGGCTATTCCAGGAGGATCTTCAAAGCAATCACATTTTTATCTTTTATTTAATGCCGGCCAAGCCTAGGACGCGGATGGAATATCTGGGAGGGTGGTCACCCTCGTTTATGTTACGAACTGTCGTTGATTGAACTTCTCGCTTACAACCCTATATCTGCCATCCCCCTCCGTCCTGAATCATTCGCAGGATGCATACATTATACACATATCAGCTGCGTACGCTTTTTCCGCACTATATTCATCCATTATTAGGCGTCAAGACGCATATGCGGCTACGAGGATTACATTTGCAGATCGTATAACAAAAGCATGAATCTTCTCACAAGCACACCACCGAAATGCGGTCAGGAGTGATTTAATTACGAACTCAAGGACGTCAAGGGCAGCGAAGCCTCAATCCCATATTTGCTGACCCTTTCATAATGGTCACTCTCGTGAATTTTTCAACAATCATAGCAAAAAAATTGAACATATTCGAATTACCATAATTGTCTGAATTGATAATTAAATCCTCGACGAAGGTAAATCGAGTCTTTTAAACATTTTTAAGAATATCTTTCTACTTCGCTCCAGTCAGAAATTGTTTCATACACTTTGCAGTTTTTACGTATTTGCCTATAAAGGAAAATGAAACATCTTCTAAACAATTTGATCAACAGTCGATCGTTTTCCTTTAATTACTGAGTTTGTATTTACGGTACATGACCAGTTAGCTCAAGGGAGTTCGAAATTAGTATACGTTAAAGTCGTTTGACTGCTTGAAACCCCGACAGCGTTTCTCTAATTTGGAATTCTGTATCTTCATTTTTAGGGTAGTTGACCCTTTGCGTACATTTTGAGCCAAGCCCTCGTTTCGTTCAGAAATTTCAACGGTGTTCTAACCTCGCAATGCAGTGTACTAAACACCACATAGGAAATACAGTTGTACCTGCAAGAGGGTAGATAGGAAAGGGTTGTGATATTCTTGGGTTGTATCCATACGAAACGTGGGTTAGGTACAAACGCAGAGAATACGAGAGCATTAGGACGGCCACGTTTATTGCCTTCATTGAAGCTTGCCCACTTTAGTTTGTGTTCCAACGTTGGAAACAAAGCAGATGGAGATTCTTAACTACTATTGGTATCATTCTCTCTCTCTTTCTGTTTTCTGCTTCAACCCTCAGAAACAAGGGTGAAATAACAACCTTCTAGTGATGCTGCGGACGCACGTACACTTTGCCACTCAAATATCACCCGTTAAATAGCCACGTACTTATATTTATTCACAAGTGGATGCGATAATGTTGATATTCACTCGACCATCGTTTCATAACACTCGAATTTTATTTTCAAAAAGTAAACTCCCCTTAAAAATCCAACTACGTACTTTTTTGCAGAGTTAACATATAGTTTTTGTCCTTTTTTTCGTTTTTTGTTCAATGTAGGTCAAACCAAAGCAGTAACAAAATTGTTTCAGGAACTGCTTCTAAACTCCATAACATTCTTGTACATTTTTGTAGCATAACCCTCATGGTGTCCCCTTAAAATACGGAGTATAAATATGTTTTACTTTTCCGCAATGTTTTTCGAAAATTAAATTTTTCTGTAACTTTGTAAGTACATCAACGGAATGACCTCGCGATCAAAGTTGACCAAACACAATTCGAGAAGAAAATTCACTTTCGGGCAATAAGTCTTTTATGCAATAGATCGTTTCCTCATTTGTTACACAATTAGAAGAAAAATCGAAGAAATTAAAGTTTATCTATGTCAAAAATGTAGAATAATTGAAACAACGACAGCAACAAAAACAGAACAATGAGAAACATGCCATTTCAGTCAAGTCTTTCTTTTTCAAATATCGTAAATAACATATTGATATTGAATGAAATATAAAAAAGGAGCACATGTGGATCTACGCAGATAAATATGTATATATATTTCAACATGCTGGACCATTATGATAGTCAGCAGCGAGGTAGAGCACATGTTGCAGAGAATGAGTGGGGTCTTTCGACGTTTTTGCCTAATCTCTAGCTCTGTCAGACGAGACCCTTGTTTTTTTCGTTTTTTTTTTTTTTTTTTTTTCACTATCTTTCGACACAACCTTTTCCCCATGGTAATATCGTAACATATCCTATTGTACGCTAGATCGAGATCTCAGCATCTCGCAGCACGCTTTTGACCGTAATCGCATCTTAAATCACATAGAAAAAACAAAATAAAAATAATATTTGCGAGGGGACGTAGCTCTGATCACTTATGGATGTTTTTGCACGAGAAAAATCAACGTTCGAACATTGTTATCTCGCTAAATTAATTAGTATTTTTGTTACATCCAAAAAATCCAATAAAAGGTTCATTTCTATTCCTATTTTGGACAATAACTTCTTCAGTTGTTTGCTTTGATTTTATATTGTTTTTGAAAAACATATCAATAAGCAAAATCAATGAGAACGATGTTTCCGAAAGTTTAGTGACTCAACTGTGTATAAATATTCGGACGTGTTCGAGAATATGGAAGCATCGAAGATGACGGATATATGGGGGAATAAAAGGCAGTAGAAAAGCCACTTTGGAGGGTGAAATGACATGAGAACATCTTACGGAGATATGCGAAGGGGCATTGAAACGAAATAACTCATATACACGAAGAGATGAGTTCAATAGTTCAGGATTGCAGTAATCTCTGGTATATCGCTGTGATCGGAATATCACGGCTGCCGAAAAAAAGACACGCCTGTTCCATCTGCAACCCTTAATCCCGGATTCTTTCCCTCCTACCAAAGAAACTAAGAGTCCTGGAATGATTCAATAACAAAATGCTGTATGAAGTACGCGGGACGAATCTGAATGAAATATATGGAATTTTCTACCCTATCTATAGGACATTCGATCTCGACTCAAACCTGATATCTGAACTGTTTATATAAAAATAAAATAATGATTACACGAAAGTATCAAGTATTTTTTATACAAAATAATTAAGAGGGCGAAGAACCGAATCTGCGATTATACTGAATAATTTTCTAAAGACTGTGCCATTCCAAAAAAATTTCATTTCAACTCCAGTAGGACGTGGAAAAATTGGGACTTTAGTGAATTTTCTGAATTTTCTAATTTCTAACTGAGTCTCTCGTCAAGTTGACTTTCATATATAATTACATTTTGCACATATTTTTGTATGCGCTATTGAAAAACAAAGAGATTCGAAGATAACAAACTGGAACCTAAGTTATGGGGTTTATTATCTTAGAAAAAAAACGTATTTACGTAGAAAAGTAATTGATTTCATAAGTTTCGGCTTCCTTGATGATTTGTCTTTCCTATTCTTCGATTTTATTTGTGATAAATGATAGGATGAATCGTTCTAGCATAGAACATCCTATACATTCAATTTATTCTCGAAGTATGACCTCTCAAGTCCCCGAGGGGTGAGTTAGCCCTTCGAACATCCCTTGGGACACAATGCGTCCTAGATTAGATAGATTTGATGCTAATGCCCAAGGTCTGACTAATTTCTGGGATCGTAACTAAACAACGCGGTTTTCCTGATGCATATTACTCGAGTAACCAATGTTATTTAATATTTAAATAATTTCTTCTCTTCGTTGCAGTTTTCCTCGTGTAAGAATTTTCAATTGCAATGCATAAGATTATGATTTACCATCGAAAATGCTCATTACCCTGTTCACTGCAATAAATTGTCGATTAAAATTCAGCAAACGAAAATATAGAAAAGCAGAAACATAAAAAAAAAGTTCTGAACTTGTTTATCCTACGAAAATGAAATATGAATAGAAAAAGTATCACTTTGAAAAAGACAAGAAGTTTCCGCTGTTGAACACCAAATTATACAACTGACATTTATTGTATTCGAAGAATAAAATGAAATTTTTCTCGTAACCAATCCATATGTGGATGGATAAAAAAAGGAAGTTATCGCGAGGATAAAAAGCGACAAGGAGTGCGGAAGAAAAAGGAAAAAGCACACAGCATCCAGTGGAGTGAATGCGCTTGACGGTAGGGTGCATACGTAGCGATGCGCACCCTGACAGATTAGACCGCAGCCAGACATCACATGCTGCTCTTATCCAGCACTCGTCACACACCCACGTTAAAGGCTTCTGCACTCGAAGAACAGTGGCGGCGATAGTCTTGTTAGTCACGCGTTTCGTCCTATATACACGCACATTTATATACGTACACAGGAAAGCTTGAATAGGAGAATCGCGAGCAATCCTCGTTCTCTCCATAAGCTTATTACAGAAGATATATCTCAGTCTGCATGTGCACATGAACATCGAGAGCAGATTTCTGCTTTCGCCCGAAATTTCATTCGAGACGGATTTAATTTTTCTCTGCCCTGAATGTACCAAAGCCCTTTCTCCGAATGTACACATTTTTATACAAAATATATCATGTGAATATAAATAGCGAACAAAATATACACGATGATCATTAAGGGCCGCGTACACAAGGGAACGCTTGAAAAGTCAGTGAGAAAAATTTAAAAAAATTCTAGACAACTATTCGAGTAATCGGATGAAGGTTTTTTGTGAAAAAAAATAACATACATTTTGAGAATCGTGTACAATTTTTTTACACGTTTCACGTTACACGTAATTTTTTTATGAAAAAAGTAACGAATGTGGAGTGCGGTAAAAATACTTTTTTAAATAAATAAATAAAGATTCCTTCTCCAAAAATCTACAGAAATAGAGTGGGATACTGAACTACGCACTAATATCTATGGTGGGACAGAACCAATTTCGAAATAATTCACTTTTGAACAAACGGCGAAAATCTGGACAAACAAAGTTAAGTTTTTTCACAGAAATTTGTTTTTCGTCAAAAACAACAAATAAACAAGGTGCCTGAAAAAAATTCTATGGTACTCGTTAGATAATTGGGTATCAAATGACCATGGAAATTTTTCAGCAAATCGGTCAAGTGGTTTTTAAAATTCATCCTTTGCGAGTGTTGCAAACTATGCACGAAGCCATGACACTGTTGTGTCAAATATTTGTTTAAATTGAATTCGTGTTTATTGGGAATTTACTTTTATTGCAAATGGAGACTTTAGAAACACTTTTCGAAATGTGTGTGTGTTCTAATCACCAAAAACTCTAGTCCCATTGCTCCACTAGTCATGGAAAAAAAAAATCGTATCGACAAAAACAAATGACTTAAATGTTTGTACATTATTTTAAATTACACGCTTATTTGTATTCACGTCATTAAACTGCTGACACGTCAAATTTTTCAACGATGCGTAAAAACTAAATGTAGACAAGCCATCTTTCTTCCCTACGACGGTGGAAAAAAGTCAAGAGAAGAGAATAACATCTCTTAAAAATTTGATGAGCTCGCTGACAGGTAAAATGACCGATGATACAAGGTCACTTTCCTTGTCGGGCCCAATTTTATGTTTCGCTTTACATCGTCGTTATGGTCTATAGACATAATACCTACATGGCCATTCAAAGTTACCATTACAATAACATATTATGTTATATATGAATGCATGAATGTTTCTGAATATGTATATAACTATATAGATAAATGTATTTGTGAGTAAGGCACAAACAGCGAAGGCTACGTAACGTGCATTTGGTATAAAAGAATGCAAAGGTGCGGTACTCCGTCAATCCTACGTCGAGCAGCCTCGCGCTATTAATTACCCTGGGTCCCTCGTCTGACGTTTTCGGTGGGAGTCGTTAATTAAATTTTTACTTTTTTTTCTTATTCGCCATTCTTTCTTATTCTTTAACTTCTCACCCTATTTTTCCCCTTTATTCTTGTATTTCTTAATTTCGTCATTTTATTCTTCCCCTTTGTTGAGTCTTTCATCGTCGTTGCCTTTCACTTTTTCTGTCGTCGCTGATTAGGTTTCGTTATATTTTATTCCATCTCTTTATTACTTTGTCTTTTTAGGTTTGTTCTTCATCGCTTTTTTCCCACCTGTTTTTTTTTTCTCAATCTTTGATATGTCCTTCTGCTCCTTCCCCGCACTGTTTTTATACGTCTCAACTATACCTTTTATAATTTTGCTTTCTAATTTTCAAATTTAGACTTTTTATTACTTTTTTCCCCTGTTTTTCGCCACTCTATTCTTATTCGCCGTTTCTTTCCTCATTTTTTCTCTCACACATTTATCTTCATCCCAAAATCAATATCTCTCCCCCATTTAGACATTTTCTCATCCTTTTTCTCTCTCTCTCTCTCTCTCTATTCCTTCAGCTTTTCTTCCACTTTTACTCGTCCTACATTTTAACTTTTTTCCTCTTTGATCTTTTACTTCACCCGGCAATCCTTCCAATTATTTCCCTCTTTTATTTCCGCCTCCTCGTCTTTTTCATCAAGAGTCCCAAATATTTTTATTCCGACGTGCATGTACTACGACTATTCGGTGTAATCATCAATGATTTTGACACTTATACTTATCTCCTGCATTTGCAAGGATATGAGCAGCTATTGATATAATGAAAGTCCAAGCTCATACGAGCTGAAGCTGATAAAAAAAAAGAGAGGAAGAGTAAAAAAATAACTCACCAGACAGACGATGGAGGGAGCCTGGAGGGCTAAAACATCGGGGAACGGAAGAGGTCTCAGATTTGAAGCGAAAGCATACCTTGGCCTCAAGCATATATCCACCTCTACATCAATCCATATACATCAATTTGTATGTGTTTGTATGTAGATAGTCGCATATGTATGTGGCCACGGGGCTGAAGATCCTGGGATGGATATTAGGTTGAGGTAATTACAGCCATTAGTCCGGGGCATACATCAATTATCGATGACACGATGACACGGCGACTGGACGCTCCAGGGCGTACGTTCATCCCCGCGATGGGAATCCGAGAGGTTGAAAATATCCTTGATTTCTCTTGTAGCATCGAACACAAAGAGAACGACGATTATTGGCCAGTTCTTACGAGTTATCAACATGCTGCAGTCATTTGTGTACAGATATGCGATCGAATCACGCAGGATATATTTCGTTTTTGTACAATAATCATTCGAGTTTCGTGCCCGGATGGGAGTGGAAATTACCAAGTATTCGTTTTTTGTTATTTGGCTAATTATTAAACTGAAAGCGTGTTGGAAAGAAAGTTGAAGAGATAAATAAAAATTGTATGGGGGACGAAAATACAGAACTTATTATTTTACAGCAGTGTGTATGGAATAAATAAATTCAGAAAATTATGACGAGGAGGAATTGAAATATCGAGGACAGAGTTGAAAAAAAAAAATGTAACCCATCAGGTGCACGAAACAAATTGTTTTCAAAGTTGAAAGATTCATGAATTGTCAGTTATCAAGTACAGAATACATGAGAAAAAATTCTAAGCAATTTTCATGATGAAAATAAGAAAACAATGTGAATGCGGAAGAGTTAAACCCTGAGAGTTAAACTAAAAATAGCCCAGTGTTGAAACCTCAGTTTATTAGAGATCCTAACATCTGGAAAAATTCTTCACACGCTCCGCGATAAAGTGTACACGTTGAAAATCTATCGAGCCATACGATTAAAAACGTGATAAATGGACATAAAAATATTCCACGACAAATGGAGATGTAGCATTTGGCGTGACGCGCGAAAGAAGGTGTTAAATTAACATTAAATTTCTATTCGGATGTCTCACTTATTCGTGGTTTTCATAGCACGCGTTTGAGACCGAAAAAAAAAAGGATTGGGGGAAAAAAAATGAGGAAAGTGAGTGTATAATAGTTGCCGGTATAATTATGGACGATCGTAACGGTTTCGAGAAATAATTGTATGCTGGGAACTGAGATACGACGTTTTGATGTCTTGATCAAGCAGCAGGTTGTATGTATGCGCATAAAGAACCTTATACGACTGACACGATGGTCAAAATGTCGTTGGGAATGTTTGACTTTTCTTTCTCTTTCCCTCCTGACAGAAATGTTGAATTTAACGCCACGCTCGCGACGAATGAATCCGTTATTAGCATCAAGAGCGTTGCGAGAAAGAAAAAGCGGAGATAATACTGAGCGATAAGGCAGCCTTTCAAGCTCGAGAAAGTCCGGTAATTAAAGCCTCTAAACGTGGCCCCCGGATGCATTTTCAGTCGATCCCTAGCTCGATCTTTTTCTTTCTATCTTATCGCGAAAGGTTCTTCGTTCCTTGCCACCTGCGGACATGGAAATGAACGATCCGTTCGTTCAGTCTCCCTAATTTTCTACTTTTTGTGGCCCTAGCATTTTCCAAAAGAAAAAACAAAACAAGTTTCTCAAGTAATCGAGCATTTTGATGCACAACCCAAAGAAACTTGTCTTTCACGATAAGAAACGAGTTACGGGACATAGGGGACAACATTTCGAGGCTGTCTTCCAACACCAAAACACAGTTGTCCCGATCGGAGATTATCGATAAAATTGATTGGTTGTTGATGCTGCTTGTCGTCATGATTGAGTGAAAAACTCAAATTGTTGTAGTTTGTTTTAATAAATGGCATTTGATAATGTACTCTATTTGGAATCTTTTTTTCGATATTAATATTTCATACGATGTTGAAATTTACATCGCCGAAGTGCAACAAAGTTTCCACGCTTTTTTATTATCCAAAACATTGACCAATTTAGATAAAAAAATTAGTCAAATGTTTTTTCAAAATCTGTTGCAGAGGACCAATTATTCACCTACCCAAATATTCGGCTCGCTCGAGGCAGCTTAACGTCGAATTCAATTTAATATTGAATTTAATTTAATATTGAATTTTCTTTCATATTTTGCTCTCCCATCGTATATTCTGCATTTTGTTATAATTTATTGTTTAACTTAAAAATGAAAACATAGAGTATTGTTTTCGAAATTGTTGATCCGATAATAATCCTTGTTATATTAAACGGAGTTAATAAACATTTATCAAAGTTTTCCTGTGCACTTAAATAATAATATTTAGAAAGCCTACAGTTTCCGGTAAATGAGCATACGTTGAGTGAACCGTAAAAAAGGCCGTCAATAACGAGGGTGCAGATGCTGCTACCATCACTATATACGAGACCTCTCTCACCTCTTGTACGCACGTTCTCTATAACATTTCCGTTTCCCTCTCTCGTTTACACTCTCTGTTTACAGATCTCGTCAGGTGCACGTACGTGGTCCAACGAGCAAGGAGAAATCTTGTATGTACGTTAGCCGGGTGCAGAGCAAGGACGCATTCACTCGTTGGATCTATGAAACTTCAGTCTCCCTCTCTCTCTCTCTCTCTGCTCACAGCATGTATTTTAGTCTATTCTCTGCGTCGATATTAGGACCTATATATGAATGTGTGTTTCAGGTGCAACCGTGCGCGATTAACTAACTTCGATATGAGATGGGTTTTCGTTATTTCGATAGCGCTACTACTAAAGCTGCTCGTTGGTGCGTCTATGAGGAGAAGTTGCATAGATCCTTACCAACGAAATTCAATTTCTCTCTCTCTCTCTGTCTCTCTCATTCTCTCTCTTTCTACAAGTCTTCGTTCCTCGTTTCATTGTTGCTTTCTCTGCTACTCTGTCTCCTTTGCAATCTCTCTTTCCTTCAACTGATCTCAGCTTCTTTCTTCATCTCTCTTTCTGGTCAACCATCTCATTCTCCCTGTCTTGCTATTTCTATTTCAAACTCTGGCTCTCGATCTTTCTTTCATATTCACCCAAGTTTTGTATGTCTTTATTTTTCGGTTCTTCTTTTTCTTCTTCTCTTTCTTTCTTTTTTTCTTCCTCGTCTGACGTTCTTACTCCATATTCTCTTTGTCTCTCTTTCTCTTTTCATCCCCTTTCCCCTCTTCTCTCTTTCTCTCTCGTTTTTCTTTTCCTACGTACATCACTGGCTGCGGTTTCTCTCCAGATTTTCTTCACAATTGAATAACCGTGTGTTTTATTATTGTGCACGTGTACGCACCGAGTCTCTAAGAGTCGGAAATTCTAAAGCCACGTTTGTGGCCCATCATCAGAACCACGCGCCACTATGGACAAAGCATCTTTCCAACCTCCTGTAATCCATCCCTCCCAGCTTTCCTCTATTTTCCGTTCAGCCACCATCTCTACAGAATTCCTTTTACGGTAAAGGCTACAAAGATCCAACCAACCACCCCACTTTTTGCTCTCTCAGTCCTTCTTACTTATTTCGAGTATGTGATCCAACCTTTTCTCAGGTCAGCCTAACATTATCAAGGCTCCAACGAGCTGGAATCGCTCCAGGCTATCATACCAAACGCATATATTTCAGTTGTTGGCCAAACATCAAATGATCTACTAGTCACTAATTCTTGCCATTGTTCTCGACGAATTCTACGAGGAGAAAAATTGAGCTGGCAATTGTTAACGAAAAATTGATTCCACCGAATTACTGATCTTTTTTTTTCATCTTCATTTCGATATCGACTTATGACAATTCCGTAATGTTTATCAAATTATTGTCTTTAGTGACTGGACTGTTTGTAAATTTATAAGTATTCGAAATCCATCTAAGAACTGGTTTAAAACGCTGAAAATTCGGCTCGAAAGAAGCTTAGCGTTGAAAATGATGTCAAAACTATGAAATGAAATGAAAACATGGCCTCCTGATAATTACGGTTGTAACTAAATCACCTGCTAGTCCCATTTTTTTTTCAATTGTGTCTTAAATATTTTTCTCAAACATTCACTGATTCGCTGTTGTCATTGTTGCTACGGTATCGTCGAAATTTTTTCTAGGACTATTCACGTTTTATTTCTAGAATTACTTTCAATATGATTTTTCAAATAAAAAAGTGCGCGGCAGGTGTTCTCTATAAAGTGTCATATAAATTCGTTAAATCGGTTCGAGTTCGGGAATTTGTCTCGATATTATTTTGGTTCCAGTCAAATGGGACGTATTTTTACTTGATCGTGAAACAAAGATCCGTTATTTGAATAATTTTTGAGCCCGTGAAAGGAAAACTTTCAAAAATTTCCAGCCATACGGTCCATAACGTTACGACGGACTCGTTCAAGCACATGTGGATTTTTTTCGATCCACCTTTTACAATACGCGAGACATGATATCTTTGCCTTTATGCTGTAAAACTACGTATCGTTTCCATTGTATATTATACACGATCCATGTGAAAAGATTTTCACGGGCTGATGATTCTCAAAAAAGTATTTTGTGGTACTTTACACTTTGATTGTTCCGGTATGGCGATGGTGTACAAAATATTGTGGTTGCATGTTCACCATCGAAGGTACAGAACGAACTTTCAAAGCGGCGCACGCTCACAAAGCAGCAATCGCAACTTTGACGCGGCTTCGATTCCCGCTGAACAGTAGCGAAGAACAAAAAAATACTGCTTTCCCCACCAAAACTTCGCCCGTGAACTTTCAGTCTCGAGTTTACGAACAAAAAATAACTCCTCGCTGTTCACTAACTAAACCTTTGCCTTATATTCCACTCGTGTTCTGCACTGCGGAAATTTCAATTGAAATTTTTGTCTGCATATTTAATTAACTTGGCAAATAGTTATCGAAAACCCCCGCGTGTCGACGTTTGTTTCCTAAAATACTCAAATACATTATTTTTTTCGACTTTTTGTTCTCAACGATCGATTTTTCTTGGTCGTTGGATTCTAAGGTTTCAATTTCACTACAATCGAATGTCGATCGATGCACTCCTTAAATGATTAATCATTAGGTACTGGAATTCGGGCAATTCGAGGAGGTTGGAGGGTTGCTTACAATCAAAGATTGTTTTTGAAGAACGATCTCGTTTCTGTTTTATTTTTTTATCAGCGAACTTGCAAGGAGTTGAAAACACGTTGGCATGTGAGGCTAATATTATTTTTTGATGATATATCGCCGAAATGGAGTTCGCAAACGGTAAATATACGTGAACTGTTTCCGGTTTGTTACTTTGGTGAAACCCCTGGACCCAAAAATCCCACACAATTGATAGTTTACCATCAATTGCATAAAGCTTCGGGGTAAACATTTTCAGGGCTCAACTGAGTATTTGTTTCTCTGAAAAAATACAATGTCCCTTGACGCAACTAAAAGCTGTCTCTGTGGGAAGTTTTTATCAATGTTATCGATCGGTTTCTATTAGTAAAATTTTATTTGCGAATAAAACTATATAAAAAGTTCCTATCAATCCTAAGAAACTGTATGCACTGTTAACATTTATTCGCACGTACGTTTAAATATTTTTTAGGTTTCAAACCCATTGAAGCTGAAGAATGCAACTTCATTTTTTAAATTTTTTATTATTGGTAACCAATAAACATCGCACACACGAACACGATGATTTGTACAATGTCGTTGAATTGTTGATTTTTCTTCGAAAAAAAATGGCAAAAGTAAATGCACTTTTTGCAAAATTGCAATATATTAATATTATCGGTTGATTTCGTTGATGAGTATCAGTTTTTGCCATGATCTTCATTTCTTAGTCTGTACGCTGGTACAAAAAAGATACTAAAACTAAAGTTTCTAAAAGTCTTGAGACATTTAGCATTCGTGACTCAATAATGGAAACTTTGAGAGCATTGCTGAATCCCTACGAGTTTGCGACAAATTACCAACTCGATTTTATTTGGAAACAAAATAATAACTCAATCGTGCCAGAAAAATGGCGGCAATATTTTCTCACAGGGAGCATACTGTACGGTTGATAGAGAAACATTTTTCAATTGAAATCAAATGCTGAATAAGTCTTCGATTAACCACTGAAGGGCGATTGATAAAAATTTCGAAAAAAAATTAATTCTTACGCGTGATCGCCACTTCCAATTTCTGGGGATTCTTTAACATCACTTCCACCTCTTTCACTGGTTTCCGAATCAACAAATCGATCTTCAGAGTCTGAGCTATCAGCGCTTGACACGTGATCGTCAAGAGTTTCATTCGCTATCGGTTTTGACGTGGATGCTATTGCTTCGCATTTTGACTTTGTTTTTTTGGCTTCATTCGTGACGGGCAACGCTTTCGAGGTGTTCGGGTCTCCTAAAGATACATTGCCAGCCAATCGATCGTTCGCCTCTAACTGGATTCAAAATAAAATAAATAACAAACGAAAAATTAGAAAAACACTTGGACGACCGTATCAAGAGCGAACGATATTTAATTGCGTAGGTGATGTTTTAATTACCTTTAAAACTATTTCTACCGCTTGACGTTCATTCTTACTATCAACAGCTCTTGTTTCATCTGTATTCTTTTTCTTTGCTCCAGTCAAACTGAGAAAAGAAAGAGGACCAAAACCTCCGAGTTTCAGTGTCCCACCAGCCAATAAAATCACAGTCACTACCAATATTGGCAAACATGAGACGCAGATCGCGATCTGCACAATTCCGGAAAGCAGTGGTGACATGTCAGCTAATGAGAAAAAAGAACAGTTAGATAAATAAGTGGATGCCTGATTATTGAGGAAACCAAATTACATTAAAACATCAGCTATGGACGCAGTTTCAGTTGTAACCTTATGAATTTGTTTTGAGGCGTTTTATCTGAGCGGAAATTGTCAAAAAATGAGTTTTAACAAAGTTGTTCAGTTCATAGTCCCATGACTTTTTTTCTATGGTATGAAATAAATTTGCTAATATTTTAGAATCATTTCTGCCAGATTTGAAAATATCGACACATTATATTAATATTAGTTGTTTTGTTCATCGTTAAATAAATTCCTTGATTTTATATGATACTTTCAAGTTTTCTCAGCGATTTTTTTTTCTTTCAATCCAATTTGAAATTTGAATATTTTTTTTCATTTGAATGTATTTGGATTCCCTTGCCTTTTTAAATTTCATTTGCAATTCGAATAATTTGTCCAATTTTTAAAATTGTATTGAAATTTTTTTCTCACTGGTAACATTTTGGAGAAACGCAGCAATAGCTTTGCCCAGTATTGCAATCGGTTCTAAAACAATGTGCGACAACATGTGTGACAGTGCCTGGGCTGGAGTAACCTCAAGGAAAGGCGTCTTCATCCTTGCTGCGTGGTAATTCGTACATTCGTCAGCAGCTGTAATGAATTTCGATTCGAAAATTTATTAATAAGATCGCAGGAGAAAGTTC
This sequence comes from Campoletis sonorensis, assembly GCA_013761285.1. NCBI lineage: Eukaryota > Metazoa > Arthropoda > Insecta > Hymenoptera > Ichneumonidae > Campoletis > Campoletis sonorensis. The sequence goes on from JACEOJ010000093.1 coordinate 1,223,622, forward strand.
CATGTCTACCTAAATAAGAAAAATTAAAAAATGGGGCGTTGTCAAATTTTGGTAAAATCATATATTCAAATAATGGTAATTATCAAAATTATTAATCGTCATTTATGTACTTTCTGTAACTCAAAAAGATGCGTTTCTTCATAATGACAAGAAGAAGAAAAAAAAACAAGTTAACCAAACGATTTAAAATGATTAGTTTACATATTTACATAAAACGATACTTCTGCCATGTCACGGAATTTAAAAAGTCTTACAGCTAGGAATGTAAAACAAAAGTTTTACTATTATTATTTTTCAGACATAATATTGCTTATTGGCTGCGGGAGTCGACGATTCACTAATATTTGATACTTACAACGAAAAATCGTCCAGACACTGGTCCAGAATGTAGCATCTGGTCGACAATGTTCGGGTAATTTCATGTACTGCATTTGTAACGTGGAATGTTTTATCTCTGCTTCCTTTTGACACATGAGAACGAAAGAAAGAATTTGAAAAATCAAGAGAGGTGTAATTAGGAGGAATTGTTTATTCTGTAGTGAGGTTTGAGGTTTCTTCTATTTAAATATTTCTGATGTTGAGTTCTATTATTAGGAAAGTCTTTATATTTTCACTATAGGAAGTAACTTTTTAAATGGAAGTTCCATCCAAATGAGATCGTGGATACACTAACCTGTATAAGTTTCCGCCAAGTAATGATGAAGCTCACGATCAATATGGAAACAGTGCCAACGGTAAGAAACATCCATAAATTGTATTTCCTTCCATTTAAAATAAACATCAAGTACAATGTTATTGGGATAGCAATGGCGACTTCCATCTGCAATTGGTATTAATTATGTAAGTTAATTCTCGTTAAAATCGGTCGGAGATTGACAAAATTGGAGAAATTATGAAAACAGTAAGATTGTGCTTACGTATTCTATTAGGATGAGAGATAACCATATTGATGTGGAATAAATTAGAGAAGCAGAATCGGATAGAAATTCGAAGGCCTTCAAGACAGGATCTTCCGTCGGTGCTTTTATGACATTATTAAGTATCGGATCAATTTGTCTTAGAGTCAGCATTCCTCTACCAAATTCTCTCAATAGTTCAAGCTCCTCACGTGTGAGTTCGAGTTTCAAATGACTGCTAAACATTTCGCCGTCTTCCTACAAAAGATTTTGAGAAGCACCACGTTTCTATATATTCTAGCGGTGTTTTTGAACATCGAGGACAAAAGACGAGAGAATTCTTAAAAGTTGTGAACAGCTTGTTTGAGCAAAATATTTTTCAGCAATTCATTTCTACGTTGTGAATCAAGCGTTCGACAATTCTGATGAATACACATGCATGTTTCATCTATTTATGCCAAAAGACTCTACAGAGTCTCAAGACAAGTAGATTTATTTATTCGTGCAAAACATTCTCTTCCCGTTCTACTTATTTCTATAAAATTGAAAAAATTTTCTTCAAAATCACAATGTTTCTGAAATACCCCCTTCAGAAAAAGTAAAATAAATAGAATTCCATAGCAAAATAAATGATTCACAAGTTTTTTTGTTTTTAATTTGTTCGTAAACAATCCATCAATAATTTAATGACTTTATAATTGTGTATCAATGTATCGTGGAATATTTAAGATTACTGTATTTTTCATATTTTTTGCAAACGGCTGAGTCCTGTAACTTTATTGGACCAATTTGCATAAATACAAATTTCGTTTATCCTTTAATTGCCAAAATTAAATGTTGTACTTACTATAAGGTTCGATCTAGATAAAAGCGTATTGACCAGTCGTCTGGACAACAGCACATCCGAGACATCGGAATTCCCAGGTTTGTTGCGAATGTGTACATTACACAAACGAAGTTCGTCTTCGCAGGGGGAACAATGACTTTTACAGATTTCATCACAGCCAAGATAATTGCCTCTGCATCAAAATGCCACAAAGATATTTAATGAAAAAATTAAAAAACCAGCAAAGTTGATGGAAATATATCACAATTTTTAATACCAACATCTTTTGGACAAGACTGGGTGATTCTTCATCCTCTGCTGGTGTTCTAGAAAATGAACGAGGATCCTCGTATTTTTCCTGTGACGGTTTTTTAGAAAACGAATGAGGATCCTCGTATATATCCACTGATGGTTTTACTTGAACCGAATGTGGATCTTCGTAATTTTGCTCTGATGGTTTTCTATAAAGTAAATGAGGATTCTCGGATTCTTCCTCTGATGGTTTTTTATAAAATGAATGAGGATCCTCGTATGCTTCCTCTGACGATTTTTTATAAATTGAAAGAGGATCCTCGAATATTCCCAAAATTCTGTGTTACACAAGCCACGATAACGATATAAACAGTAAAACTTTCGAAAAGTGCCGTGAAAGATCGAAAATTCGACTATGCCGGTTCACAGTTAGGTTATGCGCGCAATTATAGCCGTATTGTCGTTCCGGATTGCATTAAAATATGTTTAAAATCTCTTACCCGATTGTTGATGCAACCGTTTCCAATAAATCGCTGTGCCCCCAGCAACAAGCGATGAAGCACGATGACACTAACATTAAATACACTATCCTATGGTTCCACATTGTCGGATCTATTTCTGAATTGTTCTGTCAGTATTTACGTTTTCCAATTGAACTGAAGAGCAATCACCTTGTTACTTGTTACAGGCGCATTATTACGTCGCTGAAATAAATAACAATGCGATGTCGACTTATTTATTATTAGGATCTCCATTCCCGGTAAAATGCGGAACCACGTACTTGTTCGGTACTGGTACGACTATAGATCAGAGGACGCTGTACTATTGGGTGCTATTATTATATCATGTGTATGTTATGCCGCATCATGCGCTTTAATCAGTGTTTAGAATTGAATGTCGGGTTTTACGACTGTTATGAAAATTTAACTGATAAAACTGATTTCAAACCAACTTGTTGATCGTTCGCGTCGTATCTCGCCGAGCTAAGCCGAGCTTGCATTGCTTGCTGGACGCGCTACTCGCTGAGTTCACGGTGGCGCTTTTCTTTGTTTCTATTTGTTGTTGGCTAGTCTCCCGTCCGCGTCGCAGTGAGAGCAGCCTACCTACTGGGGTGACTTCGCTTCGGGCGAACGGCAAAGATGAGGTTTGGTTCCGAACTACCGGAAGGGCACAGACAAAAACATATTGAAAAAAAAATCTATTGATGTCGATGAAAATCGAACTCGGGGGGCTGACTGATCGCTAACGGCATAACGGCAAGTCTCAAGCGGAGCACGTTACAGTCTGCTGCTCGAATAGTTTACTGGATCCGTACTCTAGATGAACTCATATCTCATCTAAATTCCCTACAGTATACACTTAGCGGGCAGGAGTCCCTAGAAGAGCGGGCTTCTTCTATCTATTATTACAGTATAATTATATTTGACGATTTAGTTATCACTATGACAAATATACTTCCTAAACTATTTCAATATCAACCACGTATATAATTGCCAAATTGAATTCAGTTGGACGGTATGAATAATAATAATTTCGAATAATGTTCTGTTAACTGTATGCCTAACAAACTTTTAGAGATCATTAACAAAATTATATTTCAAAAACGATTATGATACCGTTATCAACTTTCATACCATTTTCATGCTACAAAAACAGAAAAAAAAGTCTCCCTGCCAATTGTTCGAAAACCCGTTCAGCTAGAAAAACACCACCACTACCTACACAGAGTGCGCTGCAGTCTTCTGGAATATCATCAAACACAGAGGGACAGAGGGCAAACTAAAGTGCTAAAATAGGCCGTGGCCGGATCCTCGCTAGAAAACAAAAAGGATACCTTTTCTTTTTTTACATCGTCGTTATTTCATATCACAGAAAAGCTCGTTGAATCTCGTCTTTATAATTACAAAGCAAGCATGAATTTAAAAAAATAAGCAAAACGTGGATTATATCAAACGCAAACGAGCCGAAGACTCGAGGAGCGCTGTTGCGTTTCGTATAAAACAGAACGTCGAGACGCCTCTGAGGTGTTTTTATTCGTAGTTCTTAGTGCGTGATTTTGTCGCGACCGGAGAAGAGCGGCAGTTCTCCGTGTCTGTGAGCAGCGGCCATACTCAAACAACTGCCGAACGAGGATCAAAAAAGCGAACGGCAAAGGGAGAGAGGAGGATGGAAGAGAGCAAGAGCTACGAAAGTGAGAGAGTGTGTGTGTGTGTGTGCACCGACTAGAATAATGTTATAGGATTACATTTTGTAAGTAATAAAAATATACGCGAGGAGGAAAACAAAACAACGTCCATTAAATATTTAATTAAAAAATAAATTGGTCAGTTTGACATTGCTCCGGTAAAATCGCGGAAACGCGTGAAATAGTGAGGAGAAAAAAAAAAGAGGGAGCGATACAGCCACTCGAAATCACAGCTAGCCAACGAAGACCACGGAGTTAAACATCCCTACAGTGCCATCTCGTAGTTTTTCGTAAATCTGGGATAATTTTCGCTTAGCTTACGCGAACAAGAAACGCTAAATATCCTCAAAACGCGTGAAAATGAAAAATTGAAAAAACGTTGTGCCCTCCGGAAATCCGCAAAATCCGCAATTTTTCGTCCCTTTTGGAACAACGAGAAGATCGAAAGAACATTGAACTTTCGTGAAAATTATCGACTCGTGCCCGGGTGAAGGAAATCACGGAAAAAGCAACGTTAGGTGTTTTTGTAAATTTTTTATTCCGTTGACACGCCGCGGTGAGCGGGAATTTGACAGGTTTTTATTCGTTTTTTCTCCCCGGAAAATTCGGCAGTAAAGCCTATGAAAACGTGTTGCCTGATTTTTTTCCTCGTGGCTCAAACACGATCAAATCAATCGATCGTGAATAAGATTATGGTTGCCGCTTGAAAAGCCAAGCATTCGACATTTCTGACTGATTTTCACGTGGATATTTGCTCCGAAATAAAAGAATCTACAAAATTCATATCGGCAGGGCAGTACTTTGGCGAAGCTTTGTTCTTCGTTGTACTAGAGGTTTTTGAAAATCGCAGGAACGGCGGCTCAGGAGGCGGGGAGTCCCAGCGGTGGCTCTACCAAAACAAATCCAGTAACTACCAGGGGTATGAGCGCCAAAGCTTACGTAAATAGGCGAGTACTCGCCATACAGGCTAAAAAGAAGCGTTACAAGCCTGCCAAACGAAAGGGCAAAGGGAATTCTCAATCGGATTGTGAAACCAGCGGAGCTCATTGCTCCAAAACTGCACCTGCTAGACAGACTCAAGAGACCACAGGACAGAGGCAATTTAATATGGAGAATGGGAATAGGTATTGATTCATCTTTTTGTCAAATTAACCGCTGCTACATTACAAATATTGAACAACAAACATTTACTAGTGGATTCCTTAAATTTGAGAATGTCATAATAATTCTAATAGGTCAATTTTTGAGTCTCCAAAAGAAGTTGATACATTTTTGTACCCTCACGTAGGAAATACATGATACATTGACATTTGCAGCATTGGACGCTAACTTTATTCCTTTTTTTTCTGTCTACATCAATTTCTGGTTTCAGCTTTTAAACATTCGTCTTTGTCCTTGACTCACCAAATATGAGATACGCGGAAAAAGATACTATTATTCGATAACAAAAACATTGTTGTTATCCAAATGATTGAAATTTTATTAACGTAATGAAAGTTGAAGTTTACTGAGGAAAAAAACAAAGAATCTGCTGTATCGCGATATTTTAAAAATATTTATTTATCTGTCCTTCTTCCGAAGTGTTGTTTCGTACTCAGCGGCTCAACCATCATGTCATTTGTGCCTTTACACTCCAGTTTCTAATAAAAATGTGTGCCACTTGTTTCGTCAGGGTAAAGCTCTTTCTGTACGTGACATTGATCATAATTCTGTAATAATAGATGAAGCTCTTTGTTGTCTCATAACACCGAGATTATCTCGTAATTACAGATGACTGTCAACATTTAAAAAACTATCCTTTGTATATCGCACACCAGATCTTTTTGAAAATCCTTTCTCTAGATAGCAATGCAAAACAGTCGCATTTTCTAATAGAATGAGAAATTTTTTTAATTGATGAATATTCAGTTAGTCATGTTCCACCAAGTTTCGGATCAATTCTCGTAGCTGCAAAGTGCAAATGGATTTTGGACTCTAGCGAAAATATGTGAACTGTGTTGTGTTCGAATTGTGCAAATTTTTAATATTGTTATAGCAAAACATGGAAATATTGCAATAATTATCAAGTGTTTTGACTACAGCAGAACCGATGTTGCCTGATGAACCATGTTGACATGTTGGTTGCTGGCAAATATTACCGTGTATAATAATAATCTCACATTTATTGCAATGAAACTGGGATAGTTTTGCTGTTTATGTATATGTGTTTATTCAAGTTCATGTTCGAGTTCATGAGAATCAAAAATCTGGCACTATTAGCATCAGTCAACAAAAATGCATTGAAAATCTTGAGATTAAATTCTGTCTTCTGCAAATTTCGGAAAGATATTTTGCTCAAACGCAACGAACATTAAAATCTTTTTTTCAATAAGTACATGATCATAGCTTATAAAACTTCAATTTCTTTAACCTGATTCGTGTCTTCAGAGGCTTTTCAATGAGTTTGAAAGTTTTTCTTCAAAGAATGGAAATTGTGTTTCATCAATGAATTGTCTATAAGTTACACATTCATTTCTTGTGTCACTTATAGCTCTTGCCATCATAAATCCATCAAAATCACTTCCATTTCCCATAATTTATAGATTTGAACCATCCAACAGCTCTAGCAATGATTCCATCGAAATCGACGACGAGGTTTACAGCAGCGAAGACGAAGAACAAGAGGACAGCACAGAGTACTGTAAAGGCGGTTATCATCCTGTAAAGATCGGAGACCTATTTCTAAATCGTTATCATGTTACACGAAAACTTGGCTGGGGTCACTTCTCCACTGTTTGGCTGTGCTGGGATTTACAGGTAATTCAGAAAGCGAATGAAAAAGTAATTGATCTTGCGACTTTCATGAACTAATTAATGAAAATCGAAATATTTAGTACCGTGCAATCCGCATAATTGTATGTTCAAACATTTCGATAATTTTTTAAGATGTTACGAATAAACTGAGAAAAATGGTTTTAGGACAAACGGTTTGTTGCCCTAAAAGTCGTTAAATCAGCATCTCATTTCACCGAGACGGCCCTGGACGAGATAAAACTTTTGAAAGACGTACGCGATACAGATCCAAATGATCCAAAGCGCAATAAAACGGTTCAGCTGTTGAACGATTTCAAGATCACTGGTATAAATGGTCTCCACGTGTGTATGGTGTTCGAAGTGCTTGGGCACAATCTTCTCAAGCTTATAATCAAATCGAATTACCGAGGTATACCGAGGAACAACGTTAAGCGAATAATCAGACAGGTCCTCGAGGGTCTTGACTATCTGCACAACAAATGTAAGTATTTAAGCACACCTCAATACGAATATTCAATTAATAGGCAATGAAGTATTCAAGGAGCGTTAAAGAACGAGGCCGTTACGCACGTGGCATAGATTATAAATACATTTTTGGACGTATCGACATTTCAATGAACGTCATTGTACCTTAGAAAGAAAGCTTTTTTTTCTGCAATAACTTTCTTACAAAGAAACTGGTCATGATCAGGTGAAATTATTTGTAAAAAATGTGTACAGAACAGCAAAAAAAAGTTGTCGGTTTTTAGATTTCATAGCGATACAAAAAAGAAAGTCGCTCAAGACCGATTTCACTCAAAAGTAATATCTCTTTGGGAAATTTCGTTAACAAAACAGTTGTTTCGTATTGAAATAATAAAAAAATAAAAGAAACCTAAGATGTTTATACAAAAATAGTCCCTCACCATAATAACATTAGTTAACACTTCCATTTGTGTTTTAATTGACAGGCAAGATAATTCATACGGATATAAAGCCAGAAAACGTGTTGATATGTGTCGACGAGACTTACATAAGAAACTTAGCCTTCATCGCGACCGAGTTGCACTCATTGGGTTTGAAGCTTCCAGTTTCTTTGATCTCGACTGCACCTAAGGAATTTCAGGAACCAGTTCCAAACGCAAAAATGTCGAAGAACAAGAAGAAACGTTTGAAGAAGAAGGCTAAACGGCAGAACGAATTATTGAAGAAGCAGATGGAACAAATCGAGGAGATCGAGGAGCAATCAAAGAATACAAACAGTACACAGGAGAATGGGGATGCTGACGCAAACAGTCCGGATCAAGATCCGGAGAGTATCGAAGAGAATTCCGAGAGCAAAGGTTCCCCTGATATATCCGAACCCAATGCGTCACCGCCCCACGTAAACGGGGTTGATGCACTCGCGAGTGGTGAAAACGTCGACAATCCATCGCCGGAAGAGCCACCTAAATTGGAAAATGATGAACTTGCGGGTGGTGATAAAGTTTGTGATGACGCTGCTCATCCGATCGACTTGGATCAGACCGAAGAAAGAAGAACGGAAGGTAAAATCAATGAAAATCAGAAGATAAATTCATCTTCGTGAAATCATGACGAATTATATCGTATTGTTTGTTTCAAAGCTTTAAATACGTTTTTTTTTATTCATTCGATTATTTTCAGTACGTAATCACAAACCACCGGGACCGAAACAATTGAAGCGTGCTTCGGTCGCACCTCTGGATCCAGCTCTCGTAGACTGTGAACTTGAAGTTAAAATCGCTGATCTTGGTAATGCCTGTTGGGTACACAAAAAGTTCACGGAAGACATACAGACACGGCAGTACAGATCTCTCGAAGTTTTGCTCGGCGCTGGCTATGACACATCTGCGGATATATGGTCAACAGCTTGCATGGCCTTCGAACTAGCGACCGGCGATTATTTATTCGAACCTCATAGTGGAGCGGATTATTGCAGGTGAGGATATCATCAAATCATTGAATGAAAAATAAGAAAAATTCAAAGTATTTGATTCAAATGCAAATAGACCTTTTTTATACAAATTCATCATCTTATTCTATCTTTTATAATTAATCATTTAAAATGTTTAATGCTATGGAATCCTCTGTATACATATATTAATGTGTAAAATGGAAAAAACGTTTGGAGGGAGAAAAGTTTACATTACATACGTTGTTTTTACTTCAACACAGCGATATGACTTCTCGAGTATTTACAATTGAAAAGCTATTGAACGTAATAAGGAAAAATACTCAAATTAAAAACAGCGAGTTATTATCTATGCACAATTGACAAAAAAAACAGTGGCTACCTTTGTTTTCACCTCTGATGAAAAACGAATTTTGAGATTTTGAGATTACAGCAAGTTCTATTGTTAATGATACTTTGTAATGTTTACAGGGACGAGGATCATTTGGCCCACATAATTGAGCTATTAGGAGCAATACCTCGTCGCATTGCGTTGTACGGAAGGCATTCGAGAATGTTTTTCAATAAGAAGGGTGAACTCAAGCACATTACGGGTTTGAAGCCTTGGGGTTTGTACGAGGTGCTTACGGAAAAATACGATTGGTCGCCCAGTGAAGCCCGCGAGTTTGCTGAGTTCCTAACGCCGATGCTTGAGTTTAATCCGAGCACCCGGGCTACTGCAGCCAAGTGCCTCAAGCATCCATGGCTCCAAATTCAGTGATCGATTTTTTAAAATACCGTTTAAACGTTAGAAAACAGAAACAAACAAAACAAAACAAAAATAACATATAAAATTTGTCAGTCTTTTATCACACATGAAAAAGGAGACACACAAACAATCCCACACGTACACCTACATAAAAAAAAAACGCTCCTGAAATGCCCGCCGATGTAAACTGCGCCGAGCCGAGAGCGAGAGAGTGACAGAGAGAGGCAGAGTGAAGAAAAACGCAAGAAAAAGATAAATAAACAAAGAAGAGAGAACGATGAAGAGAGAGAGAGAGAGAGAGAACGCTCGGTGCTGCGCAGATACCATAAATTATAAATAAAAAAGCTACAAGGCTTCGTGACGATCGAACGAATTCGTAACGCCTTAATTGAAAGAAAACAAGAAAAACGGCAGAGGAATGTATTTAAAAATCAAATTATAACGGTTAAATGCTTCGTCAAACATTCCGGAACTTTGGTAGGGATCATTCGTATTCGATTGAGTGAAACAAGCCGATCTTTTCTTACCTGCTCCGCTCCTGCGCGCGTCTCGCTCTCGGCGGGCCTGCCGTCAATAATGTATATTTATTATTACTATTACATTTTTTTGTTGATCCGTACTGTCTTGTCTCTCTATCTGTATAATTCTTTTTCGTTCAGCAAAGACGACTCAAATTTAAACATATAAACACAATCGAACTTTTAGTACTTGATTTCTTGGGGATGATTCTTAACGCTTTGTTCTTTTTCGTACCCTATCGTTCGCGTTGGTTTCGTATAAACCATCTACAATCTCGGAAAAAAGGTTGACTGACTTAATTTACAACAAATAATTAATGAATTCGAGAATTTTTGCGGTAGATACGTCCTTCGGCAATTCGGATGAACTTTTTTTTTTTTTTAGCCTGATTATCAATACTCAATCGATACCCGTTGACGGGTTACAGTCGCATACGCGTCGAAAATTAGGGTATTAAGATGAGACGAAAATAACTGGTCAAACACGGAATGAAAAATAAGAGGAAAATGAGTAAACGCGGTCGAGGTTGTTCTGAACTATTAGCTACCAAGATGGTCCCCGCGTTTTTCGACACTTGCAACAAGAAGAACGATCTTTTCTTGAATTTTTTTTTTTTTCTTTTTCCTTTCATTATCTATTATTTTTCGGTGTTATCCAAGAAAAAAAAAGGTGGAGTGAAAACGCGATGTACAACGTAGATTATAGGCGTTTATAAGTTTTTTTTATTTTTTATTTGCCAACTTGTAAACGGCGCATTATTTTCTTTAGAATGCCCATGGGAAATAAAATAAGTCCATAAAAATGTGGAACTCATCCGAACATTCGTTCATCCCTTAAACATTCGAACTATTCACGTCGATCATTCTCTCTCATCGTCCACCCTAAAATTGATAAGGATTGATCATCCGATCGGCAGTTTTGCCACATTTGTACAGTACATACAATTTATTTAAAAAAAAGAGAACGAAAGACCGAAAAAAAAAATACAAAAACGGAGACACGATAGAAAATCATGGCAATGTTATTAAAAATCTTCAGAATCTCCGGTGAATTTTTCACTACGATTAATATAGTTGCGATAACTGCCCGGTTGTGTTATCTGGCATGACCAATCGGGTTAGGAGTGAAAGAAAAAAAAGGAATTTCTGAAACGATTGCGGAATGTAAACACCATTTAATATTTCTATGATAGAAAAAATACATAATTAACGTACGCGTGATAGGGACGCTGTTGCTTCGATCGTAAGAAGAACTCGATAACGTGCAAGCAATATTGATCATGTGAATAGGCGATCTCAGAATTTTTCAAAAATATGATGATATTGTATCAAAAAATGAAAGGATTAAAAATTGGGAATAGAAGGCTTTATAAATCGAACGGCGATGAAAAAGAAAAGGAAAAACGAAAGAAAGACGAATTTTCTCGTCTCGTTCTTGAAGAGACATTTTGTACTCGTTGGAGAAAAAATAGAAAGAAAAAGAAAAACTGATTTTGGCACGAAGAGGAAGAATATGAATGTATAATAACTTTTGAGAACTTCGCGACGATGAAAAACGCTCGTAATAGTAGTTCGAAAAAAGCAAAAAAAAAAAAAAAACAAACAAATAAACAATCAACGAGACGAGATTGCCTCATGCTTTTCTCTTTATTTACACGGAAATATAAAACAACAAATATTAAAAATGAAAAAAAAAAGGGAAAATTTGAAAATGGAAAGTTATCGTGCCGAAAGTGACCTTCGAGCACCGGTACACACGTTATACACCAGAGGCATCAAAAAACAACAAAGTAGTATAAAAAGAAAACATTTTAGAAAATCGTATAATCTGCATGCTTAAGTATTGCCCCAACGGTAAATAGCGGTAACGGGGAGAAAAAACACGAAGAGATGCAGTGATATAAAGGTCATGATCCATCGATTAATATTATAACTACGAGACGAAAGTGTGCGAAAAGAAAAGAAAAAAAAAAAAATTTAATATAACTCGCGTAGAGACTCCCATGACCCTCGCGATTTTTAGCAACTTTACCCAGACGCGACTGATGATAGAAAAACGCATGAAAAATAAAAAATAAAAACAAAAAAACTATATTAAAAATATACAAAAAAAAAACCCACTTGCCAGAAAATAGAAACAAAAAAATGGCCAGCTTGTCGTATTCATTTACGTTTTTCTTTTTCCTTTACTTGTTGTTCTCCAATATTACAACCGAAGTAACTGCGATGATATATGATGTAGTCGCAAGAATGATACCTTTGTAACGCAAAATAAGTTTAACGACAATATATATTTATGATTGCGCGAGAAATGAAATAATGGAGAAGTCGGATTGAAATAATGGTTGTTAATAATTTATTATTATACATATACGTAGCGAAAGTCCTGATCGAATATCCAGTGGAAAAGAAACAAACAAACAAAAAGTACTTCCATCTTGTGTTTACATTTTTTATTTTCTTTTTCTTGTTTTTTTTTTGCGTATGGCGTAAAAGTGGATATAAATGGAAAATGTGTTTTTAGAAAAACTTCGTTACAAGGTGCACTTGCCAATGAAAAACAAACATATGAGGAAACAAAAACAAAAAAATACCGAGGAGTGTTCACAAGACTTTTCTCAGCCAACAACATTTTTCTTTTTGGACAAATATGTAAATTCGTTTATCATAAAGAATACGCACATTTCTTTCTGTTACAGCGATGAACTAATAAACAACAGGAAAAAAAAAACACAGGACAGTTTGATTTAGAAAATGCATGTACTAGTTATTTGATGTGCGACAAAAAACATGGGCGAGCGTGATGGAAACTTAAAAAAAAAAAAACAAAAGTTAAATAAATGCGTAATCGAATTTAGTTGGATAATCTGGACGACAGTGAAACGAAAAAAAAATAGATGAATGAATAAATGGATTTGATGTTGACATCTTTTTGCCTTTCACTTTACGTTGAAGAATATTTAATACGCTTTTTTTTTTTTAATACTTGGCGTCGAGCAGCTGCCGCGTCTCTTGATATGATTGATCCCAAGAAAACACCGAGTTAGAGATGCGATTGGGAAAAATTTCATAAACAATTAATCTGTTTGTTAATATTGCCAGAAAAAGTGTGTGATGCATAAATCAGGTTGAAAAATGTCTTTCCGGTGGAATTTCAAAAAATACAATAACCACTTTTTTTCTCTTAATGTTTGCGTATTATCGCGCGCACCAGTGCCTCGGTCCATTCGCAGAGAAAGATGACGGCCAAATGATATCGCGTTTTTTCAACCCGTGTATTCGCATCGTTTGCTGCTTTTCTGTATAATCCAATAAACCAGGATATGCTGAAGCATAAACTCACTCGAATTCGTCGAACGAAATCAGCGCTGTGTCGATTAAGTCTGGCATATTGATTACTAATTTATTGTTTAAATAAAGGTTCTCCTAGAAGCCCTAATCGTGTTCACATAATATTCATCACGGATTCATATGCAATATCGCAGAGACGCTTCCCGCGTGACACGCCAATACTGTTTATTAAATTTTTTCAATGAACAATTAAGATTTCCAAATGTCGGATCATGTACGTATGAATATATCGATGGACATTTGAATTCATTATGCTTTTGCAAAATTCATTACTTAGTTAGATATTAATTCATTTGCGATCCAATTTTGGCCTTGTTATAATTAATAAATCAAACTCATGACGTATTTAGCTGGAATCGAATCGTTTTGAATTTTTTGAATTTTTCATGTTCTTTATTATAAAGATTTTTCATAATCTGAAATGCTTTGCATTACCATGAATTCATTGTTTGCTCAGTCGGCGATAACTCTTGTGACGTATTTCAATTCACATTTCACTTATTGTTTATCTGTTATTACCGTATTGAACGTGTGTATACGTAGGATTATAAATTTCTGAGTCCATTTCCTTGCCAAAAGTCATAAGGTCAAGTTCGCTTTAAAAATTGATACAATTATTTCGAACGTTGCCAATTTCGAATCTGAAAATTTTCCAGCGCAGAAACGCGTGAATATACAAGTTAACTTTACCGGAATTAATGTGAATTTGTTCATCGTGGAACTCTCACGACGAACTTCCAAACTACCAGACTTCCAGTCTGTGAAATCTGAATTTACGAATTCGAGCAAATCGACGAAAATTTAGAGATGCCTTAAAAAAATCCAAGATCAGAAATCGGATGTTTTGTTTTTCATTGTTTTTTGAAATTGTGTTTACATATGGGTTTTCGACTGTAGAAATAATCTTATTTATTCTTGACATTCCATAATATACAATCCATCAAAACGATGAATGATAAAAACATTTTGTCTACATATTCTCATACAAATGTGATCGTTAATATTGCATCAAAAGAATAAAGTTTCCAGCTAATAAGATAACCATTGGATACTAATAAAACCAACAGTAATACCATTCAAAAAATGAAGAAACGTTGAACTTACTCTTGAAACTAAATTCAATCATTGTAGGAACTCTAAATAGTGCAAGAAAAGTTTTTATCAAACGTACGATTCAAGGAAACATTTTTGTTTGTTTGTTTTTTTATTTTCTTCTTTTATAAAGATGCGTATATTATTATTTAAAAATGCACAGCTACATGGTATACACGGCCAGCCGGAAATACCCATCATAAAAGCCGGTCAACCGAACTTTTGCAATTATATACAGAGTTCAATGTACGTTAGATCATTTGTGTTGTGATAGGCGAATTAAATAAATCTAATTGTTTTTGTGCACCGAAATGTGGAAAATAATCGCGAATTTCTATGATTAATACAAATTCCACTGGCTGAGTATTCGAATTACTCTGAGGTGAAACTTTCAGATAAATCGTGTAGCAAACTCCGAGACGTATTTTCAAACAAATGAATATATTGTTTTGTGGGTATCCTATGAATCGGACGAATCCTCGGACGTTCTGCAAATAAATGAATCACTCTTGATTAGAGACGATGGTACTTTCAGTTACACCGATGATGCTGAAGAGCACAATAAACTCATTTCACCAACAGCACCCGGAAAACGAAAAATTGGACATATAACAGTATCCCTTCGAAACACGATGAGAATAATCGATTTGAATGAGGCAACAAATTATAGGCACACCCTAAAGCATACAAATATCACAAACTTCCAACACGAACTGAGAAAAACAAACATCAGAAAATTCTAAGCTTGACGAATGGGCGATAACATATCGAGCCCGCGACATAATAATACAATTCTTCATTAATCACCAAATTATTTACACACCTTGAAAAACGAAAATATCACATCTTCGAAAATTGATGAAAGAAGAGAAAAAATAAGAAAAAGTTCCAGCGTTAAGTAGGCGATTGAAGTTACTGAAAATACGAAACCGAAAATATCGTAAAATGTTCACTTAATCCTATTCAGATTTAACCCTAGAACCGTCGTCACTTTTTTTCCCACTGCAAAATGACCCTGGGATAAACATCATTTGATTTTCTGACTTTATGAAATGATTTTGATATTTGTGACGAATTATAGATGAATCTTCTTTTTCAACAAAGAAAAAAATAGCCTTGTCATTTTTTTAAAATGGTTTACTAAATACTAATAGAATATTTCCCAAGTTATCTCCAAGCTTCCCTAGAAGTCGAATTCCCAGCTGCGGCCAGATGACTATTTGAAGGTAATACTCCCCAAATATTGTCAACTAGTGCAGACATAGATTTTTCAATCCTTGTAGGATACTTTTCTGTCGGACTCTACGGTTCTATGGTTAGGTACGGTATATTTTTTACACCCAAATATACAGTTTGAAACGACAAATATCGTTCCATAAAATACTGAATGGTCCTGAGAGCGTTAAGTTGTATGAAAAAATGAAAATCGATACAATGGTACGAAGCAGCGATGCATCTTGTTAGACAGTGAAATTGTTGGTTGATTAAAATGTTCATACACGCTGTTGGCACTATTATAAAAGAGCGGAGATGATGGTTGAGGCTTGCAACACACGAAGAGACGAAAAGAAATGTTAAAGCCTGCAACATCGAGATTAAATACTCAATATTGACCCATGACTTGGTCGCCCTGATTTATCCTTGACACGCCCATCCTTTCTCGT
This sequence comes from Campoletis sonorensis, assembly GCA_013761285.1. Lineage (NCBI taxonomy): Eukaryota > Metazoa > Arthropoda > Insecta > Hymenoptera > Ichneumonidae > Campoletis > Campoletis sonorensis. Next base: position 1,239,859 of record JACEOJ010000093.1, read on the forward strand.
CTCGGCCGGAGTTCCAAGAACGTTCAATTGTGCCGTCGATGCTGTCGTTTCTTCATCCGATTCAATCGGACTTATTCGTATCGCCTGATACCACTGATTCGTCAAATCCGTCATTTGCGATTTGCAATCCTTCAACTCCTGCTGCGTAAACCGACGCGTGAAAAATGGTATAAAGAACTTAAGGTCCCAGCGTGCAAAACCACGTATACGTGACTGAAGAAACGACACTTCCATCTCTTCCTCAGTCAGCTCCGACAAGTGCTCGGAGTCGATGGTTTGACCCTGAAAAAAAGAGAAGGTGAAAAAAAAATCGAATCATTAGGATACTAAATTGCAGATAAATTGGAGAAAATATTATTCGGATTTGCTTTTATAATTCAATTTATCTTTGCATGACGCGATCAAAAGATATTTATTCTGGAAAAAGGGTCTAGTACTTGATCGTTTTGCTTGTATTAATATAATTGCTTTGAACAGACTGTGGAAATCATGTGATTCATTATTTCAATCCAAATTGTTCCCATCGAGGTAATCTTTCACACTTTTTTCGAAAATGGCACATTAACAAGACAATTATTATTGAATATACTTTTGCTTATTAAAAATATCTATAATACTGGATTCTTCATTGGCATTACTCTTACCCATTCTCTAGTTTTACTCAAAGATATCTCTTTGTCCCGTTTCTTTCGCCGACTGCTCTTCGGTTTCTTCTCAGCCCGCAAAAACTTCAACAACGGCATTGTTGATCCACCAAAAATGAGAGTCGTGAAAAGTACAATAATGAGCGTCGTGGTGATTATAACGTGACGAGTTTCGTCACTGAAATCCAAGTGAAGAGAGAGCGCATACGAAATTGCACCACGAAGACCGCTGAACCACATTATAAACATCATCTTCTTAGTTATTTGATGCTCACGAAAACGATTGACGAGAAGAGCTAGAGGGAATATATTGGCCGCTCGACCGATCAGGCAAAGGATTATGGACCATACGACTAGAGCCGGTTCAACCTATTAACAAACAAAAAACAACACTTCAACGTATAATTGTTTTTTTCGTTACAGCATTGAAAAATTGATGATATATTTACTCTGTGTCTGAAGCTGAAAAGCGCCAGTCCCAAGTACGCGAATACACAAGTCTCGGCTATAAAGGCGAGAGTCCTCATAGTTTGTTGCATCGTTATTTGAGTCACCGTCGAAAGATTGAAATGCGTGTAATGAGACATTACGATCCCGTTGAACAAAATTGCCATTATACCTGAAATCGAATATGCGTTGGTAAAATAAAAAGATAAGAAATATCATTTGCTGAACAACTAGATGTTTCAATTAAATGAAAACCGAAATATTTTTGTATTGTTATCGAATTGGGGTTTTTATAAGGATTTAAAAGAAGTTAATTATCACTTGAACATATGAATGACAGTAATTCAGAATTAGCATCAGTTTTTGTGGACTGCTCTCATTTTCTGCCATTCATTTATTTTTCATCAAATTTTGCAAGGAAACGAACAATCTTTTGATCTTTCAATTGCATTTTCTGTGTTTCTTTCTGTCCCATTAAACAAATTCAATTGAGCTCATTTTTTGATAAGTATTATTTTTTAAATTGACTTTCCAAAACCAAAATCCAAAAATCTCATACTTGCCTACATCTTGTGATTTGAATCCAATTCAAATTAATTTAATTACAGTATGAAGGAATGGAAACGTAAGAGAAGAAAATAAATTTTCCTATGTACCTGACAACTGTATTCCTTCGGCAAGAACGTATGGAGCATACGTGAATACCAGCATAATTCCAAACTCGAGGGACGGGTTTTTCCTCAGATCGATGTGTTTGAGCATCAGTGCGCTCATGAGAGCAAAAACAACACCAATTCCAGCAGAAGCAAAGAACATGAGGCAAAATCTATTAATTCCAACAATGATAGCTTCGCTAGTGGTCGCTGCGTTATTGGATTCAAGTACAGAAGTGGTTAGAACGATGGATATAGCGTCGTTGAGAATAGACTCTCCGAAGACCAACATATTGAGTACAGGATCTACATCAAGAGCATGAAATATAGCAACCGTAGCAACAGGATCGACGGCAGATATGAGAGATCCAAAAGCGAAGCTCTCCACAAAGCTGAGTTTGTAAGCAACGTCCGCAAGTCCAAGAAGATAAATTCCTGCACCAATGACAAAAGCGGATATGGCTGTGCCAAATATGGCAAATACCATAATACTGCCGATGTTTTGGAAAAAATTGCCCTTGTGGAGGTTATAACCAGACTCAAAGATGATAGGTGGCAAAAGAACGAGAAAAAATGCTGTCGGTGAAAAAGCTTCTTCTTTTCGCCAATTTGCAATATTCTGATGTGACATCATATTTATTATCATTCCTATGGCACCACCGAGAAAAACAATGACCACCGACTCTGGTAAGTATTGGAAATTCGTTTGAAGCATCAGATGGATTAATAAAATTCCCAAAGCCAGAACGCATAGTACAAAGAAGATGGACATGGAACTGTTATGCTCTTCCTCGGCAGAGCCCTTGTCTGGTAATACTGGCTCGGTCAGAGGAGGCACCGTTGAGCTTGTGTTTGTAGAATTTGTCACATCCGTACTGCGTATGGCGGTAGAAGATTCAGTCGTGACGACAGATCGATTTTTTTCAGTTGCAGGTATTATCGTGCTATTTGTTGAGCTTGTGACAGTTGTCATTTTGAGGGAATCATTGCTGTTTATTGATGCTATTTTTGAGCTCTCCGAAACGGCTGTCACTTCTGCTGGTGTGGAGGAATTATCAGTCACTTTCGTTATCGGATTTCCATTGTTGATGTTCTGAGTTACAGTTTTTGTGGTCAAAATACTTGATGGAACTGTCGGTTTAATACTGTCGTTCGCACTTGTAACGAGGCCAGAAACATTAATCGTAGTATTTGAACTCGAAAGGTTAACCCCTTCATCTTTAGCGAGTGACACGTACTGGCCTTGAATCACAAGGAGCGTGGTAAACACGAAGAAGATATTATTTAACCACATTGTAATTATGTTCGATTTATTCTTTATATTCAAGGTTATTATTCTTTGTCCAATTCCTTCACATCGTTTTATTGTTCTGGTTGATTTTTAAGGCTTTGGAAAATAGTTATCTCTTGCGTTTTGTGCGTTATCATTAGAGCGTTTTGACGTGTCGAACGACGTGTTACGCGCTATTGCACACACTGCAGTCCCTGCACAGTGCACACTGTCACAAGACACAATCGTAACGATACGTTGAACGCAATACTGAAATATATGACTTAGTGAATCGTCTGCTAGAATGTACACTGCTGTACGGCTGTACTACGACCGCCCAAGGATTCTGAAAAGTACTAGTGATATGGGAAAAGTCTCCCTTGCGAAGGATTATCATTCCAGTTCATTGTCTCTTTTGCTTTCCCTTTCAAGCAAGTTTTTAAAATAACTTTATGAATCATTGCGGTTAAACTCCATTTACTATAAATATTGTTCACAATAACATCGCATGTCCATGTTCAAAAACTGGCCTTTGCATCAGGATTGGTTGGATAACCACGATTGATTTTAACCATCGCACGCATGCATCCATGGCTTTTCTAAGAAGTGTAGGGTCTCAGATTCATCGGGAATTTGTTTGTCGACGATTTTTCTGCTTTTTTCCAACCCAATTCCGAATCACGGTAATGTGATCCATATGAATTATTGTGTGGTTATTGCTTTTTCAGGCAATGTTTTGACTCCGGTTTATGGGAACCCTGCAGCAAGGCGCCAATTTCAAAACGTAACATCCTCTCCTTCGTTTCATTCGGAAACAAACAAAGCAACTCACAGTAAGGATATATTCTTGCCGGGTAAAAAGAGTGAGAATATATAAGTGAAGAGCACCTGGATTACTTTTGCAAGAGCTTTTCATGACATGTCATGGCTTTCGAACGGCGTAGAGGATACAGGGATCTCTTACTACTTCGATCGGCGCCATATTTGATTCTATCATTCTAGCCCGCTTTCAATAGTTTCCGAACGAGAACTTGTGTCAATCGAGCCTACTCCTTTGTGGATAAATATTGTTATAAACAAATTTTTTTTACAAAGAAAGCAAATTGACAAAAATGGCAGGAGGAAAAAATGCACAGGCGGCATTTCAGCCAGTGAGTAAAAATTTAGCTGAGATATAACGTGTCGTTGAACAAGCCGATTGCAATTTCGTACCTAACCTATTAACGCTAATTTCATTCAGGATTCTGACGTTCATATATCGTATGAGGATCAACAGAAGATAAATAAATTCGCAAAGCAAAATGCCCAAATGGATGATTACAAGGAAGAGCTGAAGATCAAACAGGTTAATTTTATTTATTATTAGCGTTGTCACACAATATATATAAAAAACATTTCTGTGTTCATGACCATATTTGGTACTCTACCAGAAGTAGGTTGGTACTTTCAACATTTATTCCAATCGAAAAAAGTGATCATATTTTTGTGTTCATTTAATTCTTACTGTTAATGAAAAATATATCGAGTAATATGGCAATTTTTTTGTCATCTTCTGAATAATGGCTAGGGGGAAAAAATCAAATTTAATTATTTAAAAATCAAGTGACTGTGACCCAACACTTTTTTCCGTTTAGAGAACATATTTAGTACACTACTATATAAAAACTTGACATTATCAAAGAATTAAAGATTTCGGAAAATAAAATATTTTCCATGATAATTATGGAACCTTGACACAGATTGTTTTTCCATAGATTCTCTATTATGAAATAACATGTAACATTGTTTCCAAACATAAAACTGTGATATTTATGTTTTACGTTTGAAAATACAGCGATTGAAGTTGTGCTATGTTCATTAAGAGATTGTGTGGAAATGAGCTATTTTTTAAACTGTTTTATTAGTTTTTATAAAACAATAAGTCGAGAATATGAACATCAAGAAGAATATGAATAATAAGTTGAGGATATAAACGAATAATTACAAAACAAAATCCTTGAATGAAAATACCTACTTCGCTGAAGCAGCAAAGCTAGATTGTTTATTTTATATGTTGTAACTGACTATATTGGTATTTCTGTGAAACAAATGTTTTTTAACTGGCACCAGGAATACCTTAAAACTACAGAACTGTTTGCTTCGATTTTACATTGTACAACTGTTTCTTATGATATAGTTTTTCTATTTAAGTTGTTGTTCTGTTTAAGTTGTTCTGGCAATTGCCATTTTTTATTTCTTTTTCGTCAAAAAACGATTATTTTTTAATTCAGAGCAATACATAAAAGAAAAGAGTATTCCACATGATTTTCTCTGTAATTAATTTTGGCAAAGCAGCACCTTCTACCATTTTAGAGTTTTTTTTTTTTTCAATGCTAAAACGTTGGAATATGGCGTTGCAGTTCTGGACGATTTTATTTCAATATGGCAACACTCGAGTCTATATGTTTCTTCAATAGAAATGAAATCGTGCCGAGTTTTTGGAATTGGCCAAAATTCTATAGAAATTCAAAAATATCGTATTTCAGAACGAATTAAAAAACCTGGAGGATGCTTGTGACGAGTTGGCGTTGTTGGACGACGACGTTAAAATTCCTTATCACATAGGAGACGTTTTCATAAATCAAGATCTCGAAAAAACCCAGGTAATGCTCAATTTTTTTTTTTTTTTTGTATTATTTGAATAATATTGTTCAAACAAAAGCATTAATTCAATGTATTTTCACAGAAATGTTTGGAAGAAGCTAAGGATAAAAAATTGGCAGAAATCTCAAGCCTGGAGAACAAATGTACGGATCTTAAGTCTGTGATGAGCGATTTGAAAACTCAGCTATATGCTAAATTTGGTAGCCACATAAATTTGGAAGCGGACGAAGATTAGCGCAGTCCAATAACTTAATAAACATAAATATACACATATATCAATTTACAGGACAATTTTTCACATTTTATCATCACAAAATAACGAGAAAAAAAATCACAACTTTTTGAAATGCATTAAAAAATTAAAGCCACTTGATTATTTTTATGTCTGTCGTTATTATAATTCATTTATATTGCTTCCTAGTATTGCTACTTTAATAAAAACTCGACCCTTATTAATCAACGTTAATGTAAGAAAGAAAAATTCATACCTGAGCAATTAGAAATATTGAATAAACAGAACTCGGTAAATCTACTTTTCGAGTTCTTTATATTTCTACATTATTTCATTTTATATTGAAACCATGAACTTGAGAGGTATCCGTTATAATACGAAGAGGTTTTCCAAAATTACAACTTTACAATCTTGTGGTTTAAAAATAGCTCAAGTGCCCGTTTGGGATATCGTTGCGAGTGTTAAATAGACTGCAATGGATCTGAGCTTCTGCCAAATTAGAGGCTTACTTCTAAGAACAAAAAAAAAAGCAAAGATATTGCCGGTCCGGCGAGTACAAGCCGGCGAGTTCTCGAAATACGACTTGGTAGAACAGTTTGAACTTTAAAGTCTCGAAATAAAAAGTATGAAACTTGATGCCCTGTCATTTAAAAGTCATTTATATAACAATTAAGATGTTGTCAGATTGTTGATCGATCTATTTGTTGAGGGTATTTTATTCGGTGGCGAATTTTCATTGTTAAACTCCCTTCTCTAATTCTCTTTTTTAATACCTCCCCTCTGAGGTAATTTTAGTTCATCCCGTGACTTTACTCTCATCTCAGTCCATGAAGCTCACCAATTGTGCGTGAACCTTCCTGCACAAAATCAAGCCTCTGCTCGATTACAGGAAGGCTGATACAAATTCGATCAAATATTCAATACTCCTTGTTTTTCTGTTATTCTTTCACCTCAAGAAAAATAAACATGGAAGTCGCTAAAGAAGTGATTATGTCTATGAAACAGACGAAGAAATCTCGTGTCGGTTATGGTTTACAAAAAGAGAGTGAGGCACTAGTGAAACATATTCTACTCAATATGGTGAAATCATCGTTACCAGACATGAGACCTGATGTCAAAAACGAAGAGGACTGTATCAGGTATCGAGAGGACGGTAAGATATTTATAAATTACGCTTATGAGATAGTATGTAAAGCAAAAACTCAAAAACTGTGTTCATGGCGATTTGTTTTTATTATTTTATAGTCACATCTGTTAAAATAATGAACAATAGTTTCGAGAAAAACGATGTTCTGTAGATTCACTGGATACATTTTTTTGAGTGGTATAATAATAAAGTTTTGACGTTAAGGGAAAAAAGAGATTTTTCAAAGAGAACCACGATTCAAGATAAAAAAATGGTCAATTTTTTAGGATCAAGTTCTGTTGATTTTTGTCTCAGTTGAAATGCTAATGATTAATTTAATCGTGACAACTAATACTGGACGAAGCTAATGCTTTTTTGGACAGAGAGAATTGCAATAATGATTTACCTGATCAAAAATATACAAATATTTTTTTTTTTTAAAGAAAGTTCCCTCCACATGGGACCTCAGTTGATTTCATATACAAAATATGTGTTAATGTGTTAATAAAATTCGAGTAATTCAGGTGATCAGCATTTTGTTGCGGGTGATGATATTGAGGCTATCAAGAGTTACACTATGAGTCTCGCCTACGCGGATACGAACGAGCTTATGGCTCACGCCTTGGCAAACCGTTCGGCAGCTTTGTACAGGAAGAAAATGTACAAGGAATGTTTTATGGATGTTGACGCGGCTCTCGATTTGGGGTACCCGAAGGAAAAGCGTGAAAAATTAAAAGCACGAGGTGTAAAAGCTGTCGAGGAGTTGAAAAAATTATTGAATGGCGCCGAGCATAAGGAAAAATGTGATGATAATACAAATAAGAATTTGCCTTCGGAAGTAGAAGAAAAATCTCCTCTCAAAAGTACGGAAAGCTCGCTGGAGAGTAAAAAATTTCCTTTAGTCTCAAAGGTCGACAAAAGTGAAGAAGAAAGTTTTGAGAAAAATTCTATGCCAACTGCAAATAATGATAAAATCACGAATAATTTCGATTTGAAAGATTCGAGTGGTAGTAAAACACCGAAACCACGCCATTTGCTCGATCCTGATGTAATGTCATTGAAATACGGTCCCAGCGAAGAAGCACCGGCTAACAGTGCTGGCGTTCGTATATCTTATAATGAGGAATATGGCAGACATTTGGTTGCTACACGTGAATTTAAACCTGGTGATTTGATCACCATCGAGGAACCTTACTCCTGGGTTTTGTATCAAGACAAGTGAGATTTTTGTTGCACAACACTCTCGGTTTCTTCTATTTCCATATTTCGAACCACAATTGTTTTAAAATTAAAATCTGCTGTATCTTCAAATGAGAGAACAATTGTGAGGGGTCAAAAAATGATTTATTTCGAATCGTCCCAAATATTATACTTTGAAAAAAAAAAAAAAATGTGTGAAAAATCTTTGCCATAACTAGTGAAAAACGAATTTTTCCGAAAGTAAATAGAATTGCTTTGAACAGAAAATATATTTGAAAAAATGTACACTTAAGGCCAAAATAAAAAAATGTTTCATTAATTCAGACTAGTTTGGAAAATGTTGTGAACTCTCATCGAATATAAGGTTTTCTTAAAGCGGGCTAAGTTCTTCACATGCCCAAACCAATCGTAGATTTTACAAATTCTTTCGTAGATTCTATACCCACTGCCATTACTGTCTTGAGAGGTGTTACAACTTGATGCCATGTCCGGACTGTCCATTGATCCAGTATTGTTCCGAGAAATGTCGAAAGATCAGTTGGCAAAAGTCCCATCGTATGGAGTGTCCAGTTCTGTCGGTGCTCTTCAACCTGCTCGATGTCGATGAAGAAAAAATCCGAACGTTAATGATGATGAAGATAATGAGACTTGTGTTGACGGTTACGGAAAATGGCAAAAAAATTAGTGAGCTTCGCGAAGACATGAAAAAGGCAGAATGTAATCCAGGTCAGTTTTATAATTATTCATCGGTGCGAATAGAACAATGTAAAAAAGAAAATAATGAGGTCGCAGGAAGAAGGCAAAATCTAGCAATCCAAGAACACAATAATTCCCTTTCCTATACACAAAAGAAATATTAATCATTAATAAATGTTGTGTCTCAACATAATACAGACTTTTCTTTGGATTTAAAATTGACTATAAAGTCTTTTATTATAAAAAATAGTGTTAACGATCAACAAACCGGAAATAATAAGTTTTGAAATAAAAATAAGTAATCCATTTTATTCACAGATCCAAGGACTGCTGGTTTTACAGATGTCGGTATTCTCGATAGCAAAAACGCAAGATCAGCCCTAAGCTTAGCGACGAATATGACAACGAGGCCATTGGTTGGAGTTTGTGCATTTGCTTGCATATCGGCTCTTACTGCCGTTTTGCTCGCTACTCAGACCGACTTTTTTGGCAAAAAATATGATGCCTCTGATCTTACAAGTATCGATGAACTGCGCGATTTATGGTTTTGCGGTAGCGTTATGTTTCGTGCCTGCGTATTGGTATCTTCAAACTGCTTCTCGGTAAGCTTTTCTTTCACTAAATCATTGATACTTGAAATTCTGGAAACTGTATTCTACAGAAAACAAGAAATATTTCGATACATTTATCGCTCCCGTACTTACTATGTTTCAACACATATTTGCAAATATTTGCAATTATGTCCAAAGCTACTTCTTTTGAAATTATCATTTTTAATTTTCTTGTATCATTTTCATTGATGAGAATATTTCTTGTATTTTTCAAGATTAAATGTTTCCAGTTGTTCATCTTCAATTTGCGCGAAATAAAAATAATTCAACTTGACGAATTTATTATGGTTTAACGACAATCTTCCATCGTACCTACATATTCTTTCATTTTTGTTTGCATTAGATGCCGATTCACGATATTGTAGAATGAAACTTAATAATCATTTCGAATTGAAATAAATATAATACATTGTAATTTTCAATAAGAAAATAACAAATTAATTGATCTTCCGAAGATGCAACTGGACCCAGGCGTGAAAGCTGGGTCGGGACTGTTCATAGTGCATAGTTTGTACAATCATTCATGTGCACCAAACACGTTCAGGCATTTCGACGGTTTGACGATGTTGACTCGTGCTCAGCAGCCGATTCATCCGGGCGATCAAATATTTACGGGTTATGGTGCAGATCACGCTTACATGACGTTGGCAGAGCGGAAAGCGAAGCTTATGGAGCAGTATTTCTTCGACTGTCAGTGTCCAGCTTGTATCAATGATTGGCCAACGTATCCCGACATCCTGAAGTATCACATCGGTTCAATCGCCAAGAACAAGGATATCGTGGAGAAACTAAAACCGTACAGAGAAAGATTATTGGCAAACAAGTACGACGTTGATGCAGTAAAAAGGGTATTGGAGATATTGCACAGCGAGGTGAAAAAACCTTGCGAAGAAATACTTCACGCCGTTCAATACCTCAAGAGTTACTATCTCGGTAAAATGTTCAAGTAAAACTGTTACGCGCTTACCTGCTGCTTGTTTTTGTTTTAGTTTACGAGCTTCATTGGTTTGCTTTTGTTTTTTATACTCTCGCTCGTTTGGCTTTGTTCGCTATGTAAAAAAATAAGTAATTACACGCTTTTTCGCCTTTTCTCGCAACAAGCTTGTTTCTTCTTCCACGAAAGCTACGAAGATTTCTTTCATTCGCTTTCACATTTTATTCTAATGAAGAAATATGTTTCATTTTCCATTTTAGATCCATAGGAAAAGAAAACAGACTTTCGAGCACAAGCAAGACTTTAGAGATACAGAAAGACGCCTTCGACCTTGTCAAAAACGAACATTTCGTTTTTATTACACAATAATCGACATCGAATAACACGAAAATAGATTGTGGGCAATTTAGTTCTTTGTTCAATTTTCTACAGTATTCGTACAAGTTCAACCATTTGATAACAACGTTTTTCTAGCTCTTCGGAAATACGAAAATTTAAGTGGATAAAACAATTTATTTCAAAATTCCGACATTCGTTTACGATTATATGAATTTTGAGACAGAAAAGAAGAGGTTTGTTTATGAATATTTATAATTCGTTTGTCGCCAGTCCGCTCGCTACAGAGGCGGCTGATTTAATAGTAAACAATTAAACATACTGCTCTAACGAAATTATGTTAAATAAGTATTTGAAATCGGAGATGAATCGTTATTCAATGATAATCATTTAAAAATTATACTTAATTATCTATTCTTATTTTCGTGTGGTAAATTCATTATGAATTCATCATTCATCCTCACACTTTTGCTTATAAAAATGTCAACTTAATGAAGCAATATGCTCGCTGGAAATAACTGGAGGGTTCATTGAACAGTTAATAAGAATTGCTTCTTAATATGAAATGAAGAAATAATTATTCATACATTTATCACGTTTAACTGACAGTATCGTCAAAATATCGTATTATTCCTCCCTGAATCGTGTATGTAGATGAGCTTTTGGGAGACGACCAAATGAATGCGATCATAAAAAGTTCGAGGATTGTTTTCTTCGTGTTTTCTTTATAAACGACCAATGTACGGAAAAGCAGCGAATAAAGGCGAAGGTGCTGATGCTGGTTGTGGGTCCCCGATGCTTTTCAATAAGTTTCCTTGTAACAGACTATCAAGGGCCTTTTGAACTGTTGGATCGTTAAGCAGCGGCGATGGGGAAACTCCGGGAGCCGATGTCGTTGATGCTGCGGTGTTTGTTGGTGCTGCTGACAATATAATATCATTGTTTCATCAACTCAGTTTCGATTTTTCATCGCAAGCAGCCGTGAAACGGTGCGTAAAAAAAAAATTGTAAAATCAATGCAACACGTTAGCTTTTTAACAGAGAAGGGCCCAAAATTGCACTCTCAATTTTCTTTCTTCAGCATTGCTAAGTGAAATGAAAATTTTGATAAAAATGAATGATACTGAAGATTTCGTCATCAATTTCTAATTACACGACTTGTTGAAACTTCTGTTTTTTTATTATATTTTTTTGTATCATAAAGCAGCTGATATAAAAATGAATCGTTTATCGGTGATCTTAATTTTTTAGAAAAGTATCGTTTGAAATATGTTTCGAGTGTTTTTCAAAGCCAATCTTCTTAAAAAAACATCATGAAAAAGTGTAAAAACTTGTCTCCATTACCTTAAAATACTCTCTGTCTCTTTGTCTTACCAACCATCGAAGTACATTTTTCACTGTGCGTAATCGTGGATAATTCGCGATAAAACAACGCTTGTGAGACGAAAGAAAAGTAAAGTTCGCTCAATGGCCTCACTTCTAAAAAATAGCCCTCAAAAAGTCTAGAGAAGTGTTTTTGGTATGCGTAACCGGTAAACTTGGTAAGTACTATATGATAAATTGTGAAAAAAGTTAGGTTTGGTGAGTCAACCGTCATCCAAAAAGCTCAAAATATTTTGTTCTTTCCTTGAGCCTAATTCTCTCGGTCGCGACTAATTCCCTAAGAACAAAAAATCAAAATGAGTGTTACGTAGTCCTACACAGACTGCACGATGCATGAATGCGCGATAAATGCGCAGGTCTGATTCTCGAATTTCGAACAAAAGTCGCGCGCTCTTGTTGCCATTTGTTTTTTCGCAGTGAAATTCCCAAAATGTGCAATAAGATTGCAACGGGCATCTCAAACAGACAAAAAAGCGAAAAAAAAGGCAACGAGAGATAAGAAAGCGACAAGTTTAAAAATTCGCTGTTAGTCTCAGACGGTTAAGAAAATCGCGAATCCGATTAGGCGAGAATATCAGCCTTGTCTAACTAAGCGCGCGAACGTTTTCTTCGCACATCAAATGGCAGAGAGAAAATAGAAACGCAGCCTCTACAGAATGTAGAGAGAAAATATGGTTTCTACAAACGTATTTTTTGAAGCTTTAAAATCAAACGTGTTCCGAAGACATTTCACTATTTATTGACGGTTTAGAGGAGACCGTTACATTAACGGAGAGTATGCTATTAAAATCGAAGAGATATACTAATAAAAAAAAAGATTTATAACCTGCGTTTCTGAAGGTGCTACTGTTTTTTTCAAACATTGACGCCGATAATTCGTAATGATTTTTACCTATTGCCCAAGTGGAGGGTGGTACGGGAGCCGGTGCGGGTACCGGACTTGGCACTGGTGCACTCGCGTTGGGTTTGTTGCTGTTCAAAATATTAAGGATTCTTGACTGTAGTTCAGCCTGCTTCGGATCACTTATTCCAATCGGACCTCCCCCCGACACATCCTTCGCATCTCCGAGCTCGATCTGTATTTGCTCTTCTCGTTTCATTTCCAAATATTTGATGATACGGTCGTACTGTAATACTGTTAGTTGATGATTGTCCGCGAGCATATTCACCAATACTTGAATTGCATCGGGATGACGCTCGTTTGAAAATGGTATGTTCAGCGGTACTGAACGTCCACCACTTTTGTAATTGGAGAAATCGCTATTCATCAACGATATCGCGTCATCCACTGGCATGTTTCGATGCTCTGAGGAAATTAAAAAAAATGTTCTCTTTAAAATAACTCCGCTAGTTCGGTTCAAAGAAAATATTTGAATAGAACGAAAAAAAACACACACAAAACTACAAGAACAAAAAGAATCTCGTAAAGAATGTCCGAAAAATCACAGAAAATATAAGGCACAGAAAAAACATACCTTGTGGTAAACCGTGGAGAATATTTAGTGTCAGTGAACGATGTTCCATGTTTATTGGTGCTACGACAACGGCGTATAGGCACCCACGACTCGCGATGTTACCGAGTACGCGACTCAGCGGTACATCCTCGTTGGGGAACAAAAGGTCTACCGTTAGACCGATTTTTTTCAATCGCATTTCAATCATTTCGGCGTACTCGCTGTGAATGAAAAAAGTTAATGAAACATAAGAAATCAAGCAAATATCTCTCTACAAAGGTTGAAACACGTCAATAATTGTTATTTTTAACACACGTTTTCGGAATCACGATCAGTCACTGGGAATAGTAATACTTTTTTTATCAAAGGCCAATATTTATATTCATAGTAAGTTACAGAAAACACAGATTGTCTTCAAAACTGCCGTGAACGAATTTTACAAAATGTAACGAATTTAAGTGTAAATAACTCACGTGACTATTTTATTGACAACAATGATTTCGCAATCATTTTTATCAACGACGGGTCCTTGACTATCGCCGAGGGCGTTGGATCTGTAATGAATTGTGAACAATTGTTATATCAATTAAATATGATACTTGAAATTTATAGAACGAACAAATTGATTGCAAGTTACCCGAAGCCGGGGCCGGAATTTTTGAAATCATCGAAACGGCCGCCACCATCATTGTACGAGTCACGACCAAAGTTTCTGTCCCGTCCCTGGCGATCCCAATCGCGACCGCCTTTGTCGTCATTTCCACGTCCACCGCGAACGATGGGACTCCGATCTCGAAAGCTATTGTTACCACCGCCTTGAGAATCGTTGTTCTTGTTTCTGTTTTTACCGCCTCTTCTGCCACGCGATCGTCCGTTATTGCCCGATTGATTTTGTGTTTGATTCTGATTACCGGACTGATTATTACGATTAGGCCCGGTACGATTTTGATTGTTCGGGGAGAACTGGTTGTTTCTATTCTGATTGTTTGCGGGTCCGTTGTTGCCTCCACCTGCATTACCACTGCCATTGTTGCCGCCACCCGCACTGCCACCAGCACTACCTGGTCCTCCTCCTCCGCCCCCAGAATTACTACTGAACGAATCGTTTCCTCTGTTTTGGTTTCCTCCAAATGCATTACCACTGCGATTCTGATTTCTATTGTTGAACTGATCATTGCCACTGAATTTCTGATTATTGTCGTTCTCAATTTCCTGTATATCATCGTCGAAATTATCGTTATCTCCTTCGCGGGTTGATGGACCACCACCACCGTGTGCCTGATTTCCACCTTGCATATTATCAGGGTTGAACATTTGATTCGGCCCACCAAAATTCTGATTACCACGGTCGAAATTCTGATTTCCACCGCCAAAAGGTGTATTTTGTGGAGCAAATTGATTATTTGCGAAGGGATTCATGTTACTTTTGGAGTGCATGTCACCCATTCCAGGTCCTCCGCTCATACCTGATCCTCCTCCCATTCCGGGTCCTCCACCCATGCCTGGTCCGCCACCCATTCCAGGTCCTCCACCCATGCCAGGTCCTCCACCCATGCCAGGTCCTCCACCCATGCCTGGCCCTCCACCCATGCCAGGTCCTCCACCCAT